>CM067360.1:113410946-113545964 GCA_034401795.1 Chaetoderma sp. LZ-2023a | reverse complement strand
TCTATATAGCAGGTTATTCCCCACCACCGCACAATTCATTTAACACATGCGCATCTGGCTGAATCACCGAGTTAGCAGCAGGGGTAGGGTGAGCTGGAGTTGATTTAGAAAATAATTTGACTGAAAGTCATTGCTGCCTTAGGCATCAACAACTTTCATTGCTGCCTAAGGCAGCAACAACTTTCAATCAAATACATTTCAGATATTTTTAAGAGCATAGATGTCAGAGCACATAATCTGTTAATTGGGATTTAATATCTAGTTTTGGCAATAAAATCTGACATGGTGATAAATCAATGGACGGTGGGAACAAACCATTATTTGCCCTATGAAAGTGAGACTGCAAATATTTAAGGAGTGATAACTCTGGCATTTGACTCCTATCAGTTTCATTTTCACAACACAGATATTAGATGCCGTCATTAACATTGTGACCAAGTTTCGTGTCAATCCGTGAAGAAATAACAAAATGAGCCGCCATTGTTGGTGACGGACATACAGAAGACGGATGGGGTTATCGCTATACGACAGCTGAATGACAAGTAAGCGGAGTTAAGAAAACCAATTTCGGCTTCAAAATCCATCAAATAAAAAAATTGAATATAAAATATAATTGAAATTGGCCCAGTGGTTATTGAGAAGAAGTCGTTTAAAGGAAAAAGTTGGCGGACGGATGGACAGACAGACAGACGGACGGACGCCGGACAGACAGGCGGACGGACGCCGGACAGACGACAAACGGTCGCCATGGTATAAGCTCACTTGGCCATTCTGGCCAGGTGAGCTAATAAATATCCTGTTGAATATTTAGAAACTAATTTGACTGGGCGCTGTCGCTGCCATGGGCAGAAGCAGCTCCTAGTCAAATTAGTTACAAAATATTCAACAACTTAACTGTATAGTTTTCAAGAAATTGATAGTCAGAGCATTCGGTGATCGATCAATCCCAGCACAGCGAAGTGTGGGTGGAGCTTAGCTAGAGGTGGGCGGGGCATAGCTAAAACCGGAAAGTTCCATTACAATAACGTAGCCTATAATTTCGTCAGGAAAATCCAAAAGTCCTTCAAAGTGTACAAATTGTATGCTCTTGATCGATTTACATTTTAATAAACATTCCGTTGAAATTGTTAAAACTAATTTGACTGATCAAACCAGTCAAATTACTTTGCAAGATATTCAACAGCTTACTGTTACTTTGAGGTCTATATTCTGTGAATTCAGGTTTCAAAGATTTAAATCGCTTCTAACAAGAATAATAAAATTGGGCGGAGATTAGCTAGAAATGGGCGGGGCATAGCTTGAAATGGATACATCTAATAGTTATCGTAGTTTAGTTAAATTTATCAACACTTATGTAACGGACATTCCGGAGAATCTCGTGTCTGGCCATCCACCCTTTTAGATGGACTTGATCATTGACTTCAAATTCGAACCAGTTCTTCCGGATCGGCATGACAACCAGCTACTGACGTCTGGTAAAAGCAACATTAAGTAGCACGCCGGCCATTTTTTCTGGCCTTTTCGATAACCATGACATGTGAACTCTTTATTGTTCGTTCAGGAGGCCAAGTCCACTCTCTCTCAGCCAAGATTCGTGAAACTCTCTTCATTAGAACGTGAGTTATCACGTCGGACACACGCCGTCGCGTGTTCGCACACACCCACCCACACACAGAAAGATGGACTTAGGCCTATAAATACGGAGATAGTCGCGCGTGGCTACCTCAATAGTCTCCCGACTAATTGATAAATTTCGAAATAGTTCAAGGGGCGTTATAGAACGCCATGAGGCGGTCAGAGTTTATTTACAGGTAGGTGGGCGTATACAACGGTTTCGAATTACTCAACTAGCGAGATCACATTCAAAATCATGTCAGATGGTGAGAAAAGTATCGTGCTCTTAATTCAAACTTAGGTTAGATCGCCTTTCAAAGAGGAAATCAACTTTCGTTATACATCAAATGCACCGTAGCTGATCGTAGGCTGAATGCTGCACATCTATTGTTGTTGTTGCTGTTGTTGTTGTTGTTGTTGTTGCAGTAGTAGTAGTAGTAGTAGTAGTAGTAGTAGTAGTAGTAGTAGCAGTAGCAGTAGCAGTAGCAGTAGCAGTAGCAGTAGCAGCACCAGCACCAGCACCAGCACCAACAGTAGCAGTAGTAGTAGCAGCAGCCGCCGCCGCCGCAGTAGTAGTAGTAGTAGTAGTAGTAGTAGTAGTAGTAGTAGTAGTAATAGTAGTAGTAGTAGTAGTAGTAGTAGTAGTAGTAGTAGTAGTAGTAGTAGTAGTAGTAGTAGTAGTAGTAGTAGTAGTAGTAGTAGTAGTAGTAGTAGTAGCAGCAGGAACAGCAGCAGCAGCAGCAGCAGCAGCAGTAGTAGTAGTAGTAGTAGTAGTAGTAGTAGTAGTAGCAGCAGCAGCAGCAGCAGCAGCAGCAGCAGCAGCAGCAGCAGCAGTAGTAGTAGTAGTAGTAGTAGTAGTAGTAGTAGTAGTAGTAGTAGTAGCAGTAGCAGTAGCAGTAGCATTACCAGTACCAAATGTGATTAATAAGTACTGTCCACAACAGCAAGCCATAACTCATTCCAATTGGGCAGCAAACAAAACCTGTGATATAAAGTAGATTATATAATCATAATTCTCGTCGTCTTCGTCATCGGCGGCGGCGGCGGCGGCGGCGGCCGCGGTAGCGGCGGCGGCATCGTGACAACGACATCATTAGCATCATTGTTTCGATTGTTCCCCAAAAAATCAACGACAACAACAACATTGTCACCGACACTAGCAGCAGGAGTGATAGGAACCGCACCAACAACTGCTCTCTCGAAAAGAAGATAGGTAAACAATTCATATAACTGAACATTTGTTAGCAAGATTTATTGGTAGATTAAAATATCTACATACACATTTCCAGAAAACTATACAGGTAAGCTGTTAAATATTTTGAAACTAAATGATTTGACTGGGTCTATGTATATAGATTATATACGAGAATTAGTACAACTCAAATACATAGGTTATTTAGGGACAGGTTCGACTCCTGACCATAGTTAGCCATAGCTAACGATTACGTTCCAGTGGGCTCATGCAGCCATTGCTGCCAAAGTTGAACACCACCGTATCGTCCCGGCTGTTCGTGTCCCCGGTGTCTCTAGCCATCATCACAATGGTGGAAAGAACGGTGCTAGCACACAAATTTACTTCACTTACTTTAAAAGTGGCAAGCGGTCCTTTGTTGTTTGCTTGCTACTTAGAACGGTGCATGTAAAAACCAAAGTGGTGTGTTAGTTGTATGTCTCGTCAGCGGTACCGAACCGATCTAGTCATATATAGAGGGTATCGTGAAAAGTGGGGGAAAGTCCAGGCAGGGCACCGTCAGTTGGTTTAATATAAACTATATCTGCCTCAAGCTGGCCAAAATTATTGGTTTGCGAGAGGAAAGTGCCTCGCGCGGCCTCCGTCACAGGAAAAATGTTTACAATGCCACAGCACATGAAGACAGAAGATAGGAGAGAGAGAGAAACGTCCTACAATAATATACATGGGAAAAGTGGTGAACCCATTCCACTACGGTGCCAAGGATGACTGTATCCTTACCATTTGCTTGAGAGGAAATTTATGACGGTACCACACCTTGTGAGAAGGCAGCCGGTTGGAAGCCGACTATAAAAATGCAAGGGAAGGATGTGGATACTCTCACCATTTGTGTGCAG
Organism: Chaetoderma sp. LZ-2023a; assembly: GCA_034401795.1. NCBI lineage: Eukaryota > Metazoa > Mollusca > Caudofoveata > Chaetodermatida > Chaetodermatidae > Chaetoderma > Chaetoderma sp. LZ-2023a. Next base: position 113,542,262 of record CM067360.1, on the reverse strand, counting down.
ACGGCTAGAGAGATATCCCACGGTAAAATGAGGAGGAAAAATATGCCATCCCTAATATCTGCAAGGTTGGGAATATAAAATTGTGCGAGAGGAATGTGCCTCGCGCGGGTCTCAGTCAAAAGAAAAATGCCTTCAACGCCTCCTATCTTACAAAGTTGGAAAATAGTACTATGTGTTTTTATCCTAATGTAGTTATTTTAATGTTGGCGTGACAGAACATACGTGAAAATGGGGTAGCTGATCCCTATGGGATTCAGCACCGGCATCTTGTGAAAGTTAAAGATCTAGTTTAGTTGGTACCGTTCTGAGATTTGCGGACCTTATGTGGGCATAAACTAACATTTAATTTTTTAAGCCCAAACATATATTTTTAGGTCGCAAATGGCATAGCACCAATTGTCTTTAACGAATACGTCTCCTGGCGAGGATGCTCGGTACCGTTGCCAATACCCCATGGAGCATCTCTCCTCAGACCGACAGCGTGCAACATGTTGTCTGGTGGTAGCTTCAGAGCCGCAGAGCGCTCCCTCCACATACCGCATCACAACCACAAATAACAAGACATGGACAAATCACATTGATGGAAGCGTGTTTAGAAAGCAGTTCTTAGCTTACTTGCGGTGAGGAGAGAAAAGTATTTCCATCTATGGTGGCTATCCCATTGGGTGTGGTGAGCTCTAAGGCTTCAACCAGTCACCGTTAGGAGTTAGATGGTGATCCATGTTTCTCTTCATCACTTGATGTTTCGAGTACGGACCGTATGAGATCCGTACCCTGGTGTTACAGTTTAGCTGCTTTAGGTTTGGAGAAAGTTGCCCAAAGAACACTGCTGGGATGGTAATAAAATTGCATTGTTTATATTTTCGCAGTGGTTCCTACTTTGGCATAAAAAGGCTTGCTTAATAGCTATTCGAAGATACACAGGGTATGTATGTGATCGACAAATTGATTCTGGCTGGAAAGAAACCTGCTGTAGTTTCGTGAGACGGTCCTAACCATTCTGACGGTGGGAATTCAAACAATTATTTCAGCCAGACGGCCAGAGAAGTGTAAGTCAAAGGCAGTTACTTTTTATTTCAATTTAGGAGGCCTTAATATGAATAGTCAACCATGAAAATCAGTAGTACCATTTATACAACAGTCTTATTGACCCTGAAGAAGACTTTTTAATAACAATTCTCCATTTTGTAGAGCAATCGCCCTTGGCTAGCTCAAAAACCTATCCTATCGAGCTATCATAGTCCTAGGTTTAGCGGCAGCATGTCATGTTCTCCAGAGAGAGCATGAACAGCGGTCTTAATGTAAAATTGGTGCCGTTGGAAAAAAATTTGGTGATGCATTTGTTGTTGATGTATAGTGTAACCTAGGTGTACTGCGGTCCAAATATTTTTCTAGTTTTTACAGCTAACTAATATTGTGGGCAGAATGCCTAATTACAATTATACATTCATTGAAGTGTACGGCCAACTTAGCCTACGGTGCCGTTTAATTGCTGGCACCGTTTACAATGCATAACATTATGTACAATATTATACTAAAGCGGAGGTCGTATCTGACCCTACAGTACGCTTAGTGCGGTACTATTCTTATTAATAATGGTTTAACGTAACTATGATATGTTCCTATGTGGTGCACCTATTAGTCATGAGTGCAATTTAAACGGCACATGTTGTCTTTACACCATCTTCTTGTGGTGTGAGTTGATGCACGGTGTAGCTGCTGCCTGGAGTGTTACTGCAGGATGCTGGCCGGTATGTTTCATACTCAAGAACAGTGAAGAATAATGCCATTACTGGTGGTCAATAGATTGTGATACATAGCACATAATGAAAAGTTCACCGTATCACCGTTATACTGTTTCTGCTTTAAGTGTGACGGTTGCCTGCATTGTGTAGAGGTGGTAAGTACATATTAGTAGAATATTTTCTCGGCGGAAGACGATCCACGTCGCTTAGCTCTTACGGTGCGTAAAACAATGTCCTTGTCTGGACTATGGTCAAAACATGAATTCGGTGACGCTGTATGCGCCCATTGATTATCACCACCGTTTTTGTCGTGCTATGGCAAGTCTGGCGAGACATTTAAGAACACCACCGTTCTTACATGCTGATTTGGTTGGTAATAGTCGAAAAGTCTTACACCACAATGAAAGCACCACTGGTGACGGTGGTAAGAATAAAGAGCCTTCTTTTAATTTAGAGTGCTGCCCCTGTTGAGCTACTGATCCAGTACGCCTCTGGCAATGTCTACGCTTTAGCTGGAGCTCTCAATAGCCCGTCTTAACTTTACCGTTTCTTTCTCAGATCTGAACCGATTTAATTTCTGTTCAGCGTTTTGAATTCTCCATTCAAATCTGGTAATGATACATGCCGAAATCACGGAGAACGGTCCCATATTACGGAATCGCCATAATATTTGCAACCATATACATAAGTTGCCAGTCTCCATAGTCTAGCGCGTCAATGTTTGTTTACCTCGCATCGGGCCATCTCGCGGACTATTCTCCTTCCAAATGGCTTATATATGCGCGGGCCCTGTGGTGGGGCGGGGGTGGGGGTGGTGAGCGTGGAGTATCCCCTACCGGGCCATTTCGTCAACTATAGTCAACCGAGCACTCGAGCTCTTGTCCAGAGAGTTAGTGCGATATTTGCGTAAATTTCAAATTGGCGGACACCGATCGCTTGCCAAGAATAAATGCATATAAAAGTGTAAATATTTCACTAAATAACTTAGGTTTGATGAAATTATGCTTTCCCATTGTATGTCAATGTTCCCAATTAAGCCACTGTTCCTTCCGACGTTGTGTCATATGGAGGCTTTTTGACGTCTTAGCGGACAAAAAAACGATTTTCGTAGGCCATCAAAACAGTCGACAGAAAGAGTTAATGGAGACTGGTACGCGGCTCCAACTTTTCTGCAATAGTAATTCAATGGGGAATCGGGAACCAATGAACTATGGTTTACTATTCAACGGTCGGCTTGGCATAGCGGCTGCGCATGTTCAGTAAACCAGCAAACTGACTATAGTTAGTTAGTCGAACTTGACCCATGTATGGACGTTATACAGAATGGAGGATTTCCGTTTCTCAGTCGATCATATGTCGTCATAATCAACCACGTGAACTGGAGGATGACGTCATAATCAATGACCCCATAGATAACTTCGTCACGAGCCCATAATTGATGACTGGCTAAGCATTGTTTACCGATTATATGTCTTTACTTGTAAATACAGCATTGCGCGCCATTAAAAACTGGCTCTTTAAATATCTTTATTCCCTTCACAGTCCCCCACCAGGGACATAGTGGGCGCGTTAGCAGCAGTGTTCAGTCGTGTGGGAGGAGAGTGCGACGTCATGAGGCAGATGGCAGTCAGCTGTCCAGCGTGATGCGTGCGCTATGCGATTTTGCGGAGAATAGTTCTCAAACTTGTGTAGATTTGTAAATACATATATCTTAAACATTAAACTGAAGATTTTAAGGAACGACTGAAAACCACTGAGGAAGGACTATTTGCGATTAAAGGAACCCAAGGTGTTTCACGGAGCCTAATGAATGAGATTCGTAAGCGAGAGCGTAATTAAAGGCTTCTGTATAATACAACAAACCCTTGGAGTTTTCCTTTGTATGAGTTTGAGTTGAGTCGAGTGGTGGAAGCGCTGCCCCATCCCTGCGTCTGAGCGCTATCGGCTACTGCTACAGTGAAACACCGTCGGAGAAACATCAATTTAGCAGTAAATGTGTGCCAGAGTGTACCAAAACTTACACCGGTCAGTGGCGTCTCATCTGCAACCAGTGGCATCGGCATAGATCTGCGAGTTATACGGGATCAAGTTTCAGCAGCAGGCGATATTTCATCTAGCTTATGTATATTAGGGATAACCGGAGAATCTTGTGAGCATCTTGTGATCAGCGCGCCAGGACTTGTTTTGGGAATACTGTCGGTGAACTGAACTGACCCGAACTCAATCCTGATTTAGCTATAAATTTTAACGTTGATCAGATTAGATTCGCCATTTTCTGTCGGACAAATCGGACTTGGTATTCAGGGAATTTGATATTAATGGGATATAGATACATCTTAAAGGCCAATTTCACGGAAATATCCAACATAATTATGTGCGCTGTATCAATGTGACGGCGGCCGGAGAGAGAGAGGCTGTTGATCATTATCAATTAAAATTCAATGTATCACAGTTAGGAACCTCTGCACCAGATCTCGGCAATTTGACCGACTTTAGCTTATACAGAATCTGGGCTATGGCAGGTCTCCATATCAACTCGCCTTGGGTTGACGTCTTTTATAAATAGTTCTCGGTGATGTATACCAGAGCTGTATGTATGTACCGTCTATATGTCGGACCAAGCACATAGGCCTAGTACGCACGCACGTACATTTTTTAAAAGTGTACACATACGCGCACATAGTGTATGCACACCTCTGAGCATACGTAAGCACGCATTTACGCACGTGCCTATCCATACTCAAGCATAACCGCACGTTTGCGTTAGCAGACAAACGATTTTGCATAGATGCAGTTAGGTCTTTATAGTAGGTATATACGGATTAAGGGAAGTAACTAGTAACAAGTTTATCAAATTGTGTAAGAGTCGTCGCCCTTAGATTCAAATATTTGCCTAATACATACGTACATACAATATAGATATTGCAGTATATCATACATATAATTTAATCTTTAAAACATAGACATTGAATACAAAAGCAGTCATATTAGGAAATCTACTGTGTATAAACACACAATATTACTTGCAGTCAAAGTTCTAAATTTGTGTCTTTAATGCACTACTTGTAAAATTCCCGCCATTTACAGAGTAAATCTAAGATCACCAATAACAGTTAAAACCTTATTCAAGTAAGTTAGGAAATTAAACAGCTAGTGGACCAAATAACCCATGGAAGAGATCCATAACCCACAAGAGGTGGGCAGTGATGGGGAGGTATCCCTTAGTTCCCGTCCCAAGAAACCCACTGAAAAATACCTCGAGGGGCAGATTGGGGTATATGAACAGCATTTAAATAGTGAAATATCTAAATGGCGCCGACGTGCCATTAATATTGAAAAACAATTGTCTGAATCCAGAGATGTTTCTTTGCTTAAGCAAGGGCGAGACGTGTTAGATGCTGAAAGACGCAACTGATCCAGGAGCTAATAAGGTACATAAGTTTGAGTCAGTTGAAGAAGACAACTATCAGTTAATTAAGGTAGTTGGTGCTAGTATTCGTGAACTTGAGAGTGAGGCATGCGATATTATATCTAGGGCAGCGTCCAAGTCGGGGCATAGTACAATTTTATCCCGAAGCAGCTAGTCTGAGGGCGAAGTTGAAGTATATAGAGGAGGAAGCAAGAATACGACTACAGCAAGAGAGAATTCAGGCAGACAAAGAGTTAGAGATGTTGGAAGCTAGGATCGGTGCCATATCCTTAATCAAGCAGGAGGGGCTATTTGATGATGCTGAATTGCCACATATGTGTATACATCGAGACGAGTATGTTCACCAGTACGTCAAATGAGTGAAGACTCCAATACATGCCTGTGTCGAAGAGGAAACTCTGCTGAAGACGACTCCACCTGGGCCATCCAGACCTCATATGGCTGACGTAAACACTGGTCATGCTGAAAAATGTCCAGTCAATGGTCTGAACCCGTCCACTAATGAATTCAACCCTGCAGAACAGGTAGCATATTCTCAGCTTCATCAGAACACACCCTTGTACACTGTACCGCCAGGATATGAACAGAGGCAGTTAGCTGATTTGACAGCTTCATTTGTAGAGCAGGCTACCTTAGGTTGTTTAGTACCACCAGAACCGAATGTATTCACAGGCGATCCGTTAATGTATCCCAGTTGGAAGGTAGCCTTTGAAACTCTTATTGAGCGCAAGGGTATTTTGCCATGTGAAAGGCTGTATTATCTGAAGAAATATCTTGGAGGTGCTGCAAAAGAGGCTGTAGACGGCTATTTCTTCATGGTAAATGATGATGCACATATGCGAGCCAGAGAGCTGCTTGAATCACGATATGGCAATCCATTTGTCATAGACAATGCATTCCGAGATAAGCTGGATTCATGGGCGAAGATCCCTATGCGTAATGGTACAGCATTACGTAATTTTGCTGATTTCCTGCGTCAATGTAGTGCTGCAATGGAGACTATTTAGAGTCTTAGAGTGCTCAATGATGATCGTGAAAATCGTAAACTCTTGATGAAGCTTCCAGAGTGGCTGTGTTTTCGTTGGGCAAGAGTAATGCCAGAGTGGCAGAACTCCAAGAAGCGTTTTCCACCATTTCAGGTGTTTGTAGAATTTGTTGCAAAAGAGGCAGATATAGCGTGCAATCCTGTTACTGCAATTATTTCTACAGTAGGAAGTAGCGAGAATCAACGTTCAAACAGACCAACCCCCGAAGCACAACACTGGTATGGTTTCTTTTTCAACTGATGTTAATGAGACTTCAAGGATGGCTAGTAAAGAATAGATCGTGTGTGCGTTTTGTGAGAAGGGTCATCATTTGGATCTATGTTTTAGTTTTCTAAAGAAGCCTTTGCATGAGAGAAAGAACTGTGTGAAAGAAAATCGGCTGTGTTTTGATTGTATGGAACGCGGACATTCGGCTACGTTATGTAGGCAAAGAATTACCTGTCAGACTTGCTCCAATCGTCATCCTACATCACTTCATGGCGATATCCAAGAAAAGAAGTCTGGTCTACAGAGTGCAGAGAATGCCAATTTGCTCAAGTCTGCGAGTTCTCATGCTGGGATTGTCAGCCCAGAGAATCCTCAGAACCACAGCACAAAATGTTCAATGAGAATTCCAATATGGGTATCACATCACGACAAGCCAGAGCACGAAAAGCTAGTGTATTCGTTGCTAGATACACAGTCTGCCACCACGTGTATCCTAGATGATACCTGTAATGCGCTGGGAGTCAATGGGACGAGGGTTAAGTTGATTTTGTCAACCATGCTAGCAAAGGAGAGGATGGTGGATAGTAGAAATATTGAGGGACTGATGGTGTGCGGACATGGCAGTTCTCAGGTGTTCTCGCTTCCAACTACATATTCAAGAGAGATAATCGTTCCCATATTCCAACACCAGAAGTGGCTAACCGGTGGCCCCCATTTATCAGGCATAGCAACTAAGCTACTTCCATTACAAGATTGCGACGTTGGTATCCTTATTAGATACAATTGTCCCAAAGTGTTGGCCCCTAAACGTGTTGTGGCCCTGTCAATAATGGGCCATATGCACAAGAGACGGTTCTTGGTTGGGGGGATTGTTGGTATTGTAGACTCTGATGTCGTAGGGGACTGCAATGATGATGCAATAGGAATGAATCATCGCATAATTGCGTTTGAGGTTCCAGAACAGTTGTCTAATATTCCTGATGACAGACAACGGGTATTACTTTCACTTCGAACCAGTGTGAAGGAAGCTATCACACCATTTGACATTGGTCGAATGCTGGAATGGGACTTCAGTGACCAGAACCTGAGTGATGTGAAGATTTCACACGATGACAAGCTCTTCCTTGATAAGATGAAAAGAGGCATTCACAAGTGTGCTGATGATCATTATGAAATGCCATTTCCCTCTCGTGAAATTGGTCCTAGACTGCCAAATAATAAGGCAGCTTGTGTTTCCCACTTGAGACAGCTGAGATTTCAGTTTAGCAATAGACCAAAGTATTGTGAGGATTATGTTGTATTCATGGAGACGATGATTGAGAATGGATATGCAGAGAGAGTCCCTGAATCTGAGCTTCAGTCAGAGATAGGTAAGGCTTGGTACATTCCTTACCATGGTCTTTACCATCCCAACAAACCGGGAAAGATCCGAGTAGTATTCGACTGCAGTGCGAAATATATGAACCAGTCAGTGAATGATCATCTACCCCAAGGTTCAGATCTTACCAATAAACTGGTTGGTGTACTTTGCCGATTTCGTGCCGAACCTGTTGCGTTTACATGCGATATTGAACAGATGTTCCATCAATTCAGAGTAAACGCTGAGCATCGCAATTTCTTGAGGTTTTTGTGGTGGGTAGACGGAAATATTGAAAGTGATCCTGTTGAGTTCAGAATGACAGTCCATTTGTTTGGTGCAGTATCATCACCAGGCTGTGCAAACTTTGGCTTGAAGCAGTCTGCTGATGATTATGAATCAGCTGATAAGTCTAGATCCGATGCAGCTAACTTCTTGCGACGTAACTTCTATGTTGACGATGGCTTATCATCAAATGCATGTGTGGCAGATGCAGTGCAATTGATAGAAAATAGCAAGAAGTTATGTGGGAAGGCTGGGATGCGTCTGTATAAGTTTGTGTCGAAATCGAGAGATGTCATTGCAACAATTCCAGCAGTTGATCGAGTTGAAGAAGCTCAAAATATCGACTTATGTTGTGTCAAGCCTAATTGCGAGGTGTGTGAAATGTCGGAAGATGCGTGGTTCCAGTCTCCAGTAGAAAATGGGTGATCTTCCTGAGGATAGGCTTGAAGATGCGCCACCATTCACCTATTGTGCAGTATATTACTTCGGACCATTCTAAATAAAAGAGGGTCACAAGGAAATGAAGAGATACGGTGGTTCGTTTACATGTATGGCATGTCGAGTCATTCACATTGAGACAGCAATTGACTTGAGTACGGATTCGTTTATCAATGCACTTCGAAGGTTCATGGCGATTCGTGGTCCAATGCGTCAGCTTCGGTATGACAGAGGTACTAATTTTGTGGGAGCAGAAAGAAAATTGCGGGAAGCAATGGAAACAATGGATCATGTACGTGTAAAGGATTTTCATCTGAAGAGCAAATGTGACTACTTCAAGTTCAAGATGAATCCTCCGAGTGCCAGTCACATGGGTGGCGTGTTGGAGCGCCAGATAAGATGTGCTCGTAGTGTGCTTGTATCCCTATTAGACTGTGCTGTTAGGCAGCTTGATGATGAGTCATTGCGGATACTTATGTTAGAAGCTGTTGCCATTGTTAATAGCCGTCCACTTACAGTAGACACCCTCCATGATCCGATGTCACTCAAGCCACTTAATCCAAATCAGCTGTTGACAACGAAGTCCAACATCATACTTCCTCCTCCAGGAGAATTCCAGCATGCTGATCTATATTCTAGAAAACGGTGGCGTAGAGTGCAACATCTGGCTAATGAGTTTTGGTGTCGGTGGAGGAAAGAGTATCTGCAGCAACTTCAAGTGCGGCAGAAGTGGTTGACACCACAACGCAACTTGCGAGTAGGTGACATTGTCATTGTCAAAGATGCCGATCTTCCACGAAATCAATGGATTCTTTCTCGAGTGCAAGAGACAAGTCTTGGTTCAGACAACTGTGTACGAAAAGCGAAAATTGCAATCGGAGATCGATCTCTTAAAGATAAGGGAAAGCGAATAAACCCAATCAGCTACCTCGAGCGTCCCATCCACAAGTTAACTCTCCTGTTGGAAAATACTGTTGAGTAAACAAATAATCTTCTAAGTCTGCAAATTAATGAAATTATGTCCATTGCTTAATGGAATTATGAAATGATAACTTTGTAGAGAAAATTAAAGTTAATTTTGGGGAGGTATGTAAATACAGCATTGCGCGCCATTAAAAACTGGCCCTTTAAATATCTTTATTCCCTTACCTCTATAGACCTCCAAAAATTGATAGTCAACGAATTCAGGGATCGATCGATCCCAACACGGGCGAAGTGTGAGTGGAGCCTAGCTAAAGATGGGCAATGCATAGCTAAAATCTGGATTGCTCCATTGTCGCTACAAGCACATATGTAGAACCTACATGTTGTTACGATTCCAAAAATGTTTCGTGTTTGTTCTGTCAACAGTTTCACTATAGGCGGTATGACTAACAATCCCTAGGGTATTGATTCAAGATGAATAACTCGACCTTTGATATCATAATATTGACAACTATTGTACCGAAAACGACAGCACATACGTACGTAGTCAACAATATATACAATTTAACAGCTATGCTTATTTCTCCCTCCCTCTCTTTCTCTCTCTCTCTCTCTCTCTCTCACACGCACGCACGCACGCAGCACGCAGCACGCACGCACGCACGCACGCACGCACGCACACGCGCGCGCACACACACACAAACACACACACATACACCTCACCATCCTCCTTTCCCCCACCTACCTTCCTTCCCATTTCTTCTCTCCCTCTCTGTCTCTCTCTCTCTCTCTCTCTCTCCGCCCCCCCCCTCCCCATTCCCTCCCTCCCTCCCTCCCCTCCCTCCTTCACCCCTCCCCATCTCTCCTCTCTATCCCTCCATCTCGCGCTCCCTCTGTCACTCCCTCCTTCATCCATCCCAGTATCGTCCCCCTCACACAATGCCACCCCCTCCCTGCATGCCTCTCCTCCCCCCCCCTTCCCTACCCCCTCCTCCTCCTCTCCATCCCTCCGAATAATGTAATGCTACTTCAATAGAATACCTATTTAAAATATATTGAATTAACGAAAATGTTATTTGCCAAATTGGTTTCAATTGAAGTACGTATATTATCAAATCCGTTGCAATTTAATATACTGTAATGAATACACGGTTGGTCACAGTAAAGCAATTTTTTAAAACAACTTATCTGGGTGGTGGCTTGAAATGAAGATAATGTCCAAACATTAAATACCAGATAGGGAAAATGATTCACAATTTAATAAAAATAACGACGATTATTCCGAAACTACCTAGTTTTGAAATATTCAACAACTTACCTGTACAACGAACTAACCGTATGGTATTTGTTATCGTCGGTACTAGGTCACTGTATCAACGCGCAAATCAAAGTTCATAAATATGTGAAACATTTTGAACTGTACTCCCACCTGCCAAAAGCGAGCACCTGAGATATGGGGCTGATATATGGGAATCCTTCAGACAGACGGTCCAAACTGGTACTCATTAATAGTAGTACCGGTATTGAGTGGCCGATCTTAGTGGCCTGTTATACGGTGGTCGTTTATTACAAGAGCAATTACAGTATAACCGAATGGCCCGTACTTTAGAGTCATGCGATGATTTGGGATGGGTTTCTTATATATGGCCTATGTCTGGGTTATATTAGCACAAAGTCGAATAATTAATAATAATAATAATAATAATAATAATAATAATAATAATAATAATAATAATAATAATAATAATAATAATATGGTGACATCACGACAATGATATCGGTAATGAACATGATGACAAAGATTTTTGTGAACGAGGGTGTAGCTTTTTAGATTGGTCTATCGCTATCTACAATCTAGTTTTAAGAAAAAGAGGCCCGAGAGGCCTGTATCGCTCACCTGCAGTAGTAGGGTCGGTATTAAAATGATACCACCTCCCTCTGGGGAGACCGATCGGCGATCCGTGGCTCCACCGCCCTCTCTATTCTTGAGGCATAGGAATTTGAGACATGGGCCACACAAATACATACCATACCTCATGAGGCGAGGCGCAGATGTTACGCATCAGCACGCATCACCACCACGAAATGAGGAGGGGAGGCTACAGGAGGGGAGGTGGGTTGTCAGAACAGTAATTATGAACATGCATTCCACACATTCCAACTCGGGATTGTGTCCCGAGAAAATATACGATCGGCCTGTTCCAGAGGAGCGGGAACCGCGGAGGGAGGGGCAGCCATTCGGCGATCCGTGCTCCCCACCACCCTCTCAATCCCTGGGGCATAGGTTGTTGAGACATGTGATCGTGAGTGGTGTATAGCTCTAGATGGTGTTCTCCGGGACCCCACATGTCCAGGAGAACCTCCTCAGGATACTGGCCAGTGGACGGCCTCTGTGTAGGCTCAGACAAACACGTAGTCTCTGCCAGAGTCGCATCGGCATGATGGGACCACCCATAGGGGCTTCCATCTACCTTGACAACGCTCACCTGGCAGTGCTTAACATTTGCGCCACGGCAGACTCTGGCATGTTCACATGTTATGCAGAGAATCTGGTGTTGAGCAGGTGTCTCCAGCAGACAACCACGTCCTACCCTCTCCACACCATAGAAGTGGCAGACAGACTCGATCCCTTCACGTAGGTGAAAGCGGTCGTAAACGTTTCTCCGCAAGGGGTCGACCCAAGGATTGTACTGGGGGGCATCCCGGAACTGGGCCCACTTGGCATCCAATATTATGGCAGTCTCAGCGCCCTGTGCCACTGCTGTAGACGCCAGCCCGAGCAGTATGATGAGAATCATGGCTATATATGAAGAGTTAAACTGAACAAAGTGAACTCCTCGAGAAATATCTGTGCCAGATCGAGCCCTGTTCCATGCGGTTCGATAGTGATCTTTCTCCCCTCAGGGGCAGGGGCTAGCTGCTTCACTTTGCGGCCGGCTAAGAAACGTAGCTCTAGGATTATATGAGTCATTTGCGGGCTAGAGAGTCCGACTCGCTGAAGCAGTTTAACAGCACCCTTGGCTTTGGTGACATGTGACACACCATCTACCTGTAGGATTCCCTCCTTGAGGTTAACAGCTTCTTCTGGTCCATCGAATTGACGACGCAGCAGGAGCTTTCCACCTGTAACCCCGATCCGGTGACCCACCCTCGTCAGGGACACACCTTCACCTATGTAGGTGAGGAAGGATGCTCCCCGATTGTAGAGCTTTTGAACTGTCCCATCCTTTTTCACAACAGTGGAGAGGGGAGTAACCTCTATGTCAATGACTGCGGGAGGCCTATATAGGAGCAACCATGTTTGCCAGTCACCCCCAGGTCCGGCCCGGTACCACACTTCATTCCTCTCAAATATGAACTGCAGGTTTTTCGCCATGGTCAATAGCAGGCCATCATGGGCCATCGGTGGGGCATCATTCGAATAGGGTTTGACCAGATGAAAGCTGAGGTCGCTATTTAGGGTGTTGATGTCCACCACCTCTGTATCCGAGAGCTCAATCAACGGCTCGAGGATGTACTTCCTTTTCGGGGAATTGTACCGAAACACGATCTTGTGGCCATCTATGCTGCGACAAAGGCCCCGCTTCGTCACAGCCTTGAGGTCTGTGAGCAGCTCCAACCCATCATCACCAATGGGGTGGAGGGAGAAGGCCTTTGAGCTTGCTTCGTACTGTAGGGCGAATGACTTGCCATTGCCCTCTCCTACCTTGGCAGCATCAACTGCGTACACATCTGCCAGGTCAGCAAGACTAGTCGAGTGAGCAAATATGGGTTCCATAGCACGCTATAGGAGGGGTTTAAACAAGACCTATAACCATGCCGATTGTCCGACTGCTGCTCTCTGGTGGTGAGAACGTAATCTCGCCCTCTCTAGTGGAGAGACGGGTGGTACAGTATCGTGTAGAATGGGTCCTCTTCGAGGTGCCACAGCAGGGCACAACATACATACCCGCCAATGTGCTACATCAACCTCTGGCCAGTGCACGCAGCAGCTCACTGGTAGAAGTCGGCCGGGATGTGATAGAGTATCTCCAAGGTGCCAACAGCAACCTATGGAAAGCTATCAGTCCTAGCCTGTTCACACCTGTAAATCACCTGTTTGACAGCCCCTCTATTAACATATATGCCAGCACAGATGGAATATCGGATGCCCATTTAGAGTTTACACTCTTATTACTCGTTGAGCTGACGACAACATGATATCATACCAGCATTATCTGACCTTTGCCGAGATGATGAAGGGCCAGCTACAGGATGGCCCCTTCATGACCTCTGCACAGATAAAGGCCTTAAACCAACAGATGCTCGCACAGCAACAGATCTGTCAACAAGAAGGAGAAAGACCACAGCGGGAGAGCCAGTATCAATGGTACGTGAGCCTTGCAAGGAGGCGAAGGAACAGTGAAGATTTCCGATACTGGCAGGCCCTCCTGGAGGAGAGTAAGCGGGATGCAGGAGACTTGACAGACGACGATGAGCCAGATGTCTTCACAGACAAGGATGAGCCAGTTATCTTCTCAGATGAGGATGAGCCAGATGTCATACAGTGGGAAGAGGAGATGGTGCAAAAGTGTAAGACCAAGAAAGCCATCCAGCGGCGGACCTACTATCTTCGTGAAAAGGGGAAGTTCCAGATGTTACGTCTCAGAAAGCTACTGGCACCCGACATAGTGCTGGATGACCTCTGTCTAAGACACGTCTGTCTCGAAACTAGCAAGCTGGTATGGTTCGCCAGGCTCTCCAAAATGAACCCTTCTATGACTCATGAGCAGATTCTGCAGGTGATGCCAGTTTAAGCCTCCAGATATACTATGGCAAAATCAGAGTGGCGGAAGCAACCAGAACTATAACCTACCCCCCCCCCCCCCCCTGACTGCTGACGAGGGCAGTACCATCCACGGCTGGCGACTCCAGCAGATAGATACCATCGGGCAGAATCTCGTCCTTGAGGCAGAAAGCACTGCAGAATGCGCAGGCGATATAAGACAGCATACAACGTCCTCGCGCGAACAACCACTGCTGCTGGTGTGATTGGAGCCAGTGCTGGTCTGGCAGCTGTGGCCACTCTCGCTACAGGGGTGGGTGCCATCGTCGCCATCCCACTGGGTGGTGTGATACTAGCTACCACTGTCTTGGCAACTGGCTTGGTGGTGGGGCAGCGACAGATCACCAGGAGGCTGGAGAAGCATGCTAAGTATGTGACACTGGCACAGAGTATGCTACGGACCATCGACGAGTCTGTCAGCAAAGCTCTCGAGGATGGAGACCCCAGTAGTCTTTTTGCTAAGTTCCAGCAGGGGTTGCAGAAGGCCCGTCGCAAACCTGACTTTCCTATTTCACCACACCTATGGTTGATTCTGAACAACATGATCGTGAACATCGAGGACCTCCAAGTCAGGGGCTATAACAACATGATAGTCGAGGGGAGTTCCCCCGGTGTCCACTTTGGCTTCAACACTGATATCAACGCACCTACACATACTGGTATGGCAGCACATACAGTCGTTCCGACCCTGCAGCTAGTCAACATGACGTTTCCCATGGCAGCACCACATAAAGGTGTTCTGACCCTGCAGCAAGTCGACACGACACCGCTTCCCATGGTAGCTATATGAGTGCTGTCAGGCCTAGCTATCATGGTGCTTGGGATCAGCCTACTCCGCCGCTAGCAAATCAGCTATAGGACTATCCTGTCTCTCTACAGTAGCAGTGGGGACCACGGTGAGACACTGAAACAGCTTGGCATGCCCTACAGCCCCTATACACGCTGCCAACATGCACATCCAAGGCCTGGATGGTTCCGCAGCGCATCCTTTTTTCAGATTGTAGTATCACAGAGCCTTGTTCAGCTCTGAGTCAGGTGAGGCCATGGCGGTCTGCAACTGCTGGAACACATCTGACAGTTACTCCTGATCCTTGTAGAAACCTTTAGCTCGCAGGAGCTGCTCGACGACACTCCCGCCCATGATAAGGTATTCGAGGAAGTAGATCTGTCCCTTTCCAAGTCCTAGATAGAACTTCACAGCTGTCAGCTCCTCTGTCAGCTCAGCACTCGAGAGCTGAGCGAGCTCACCTGGTGTCTTCTTCTTGTAGTCCTTCAACTCCCTCCGGAAGACATCATAGTACTTCTCGCATAGTGTGAGCCCAGACATGTTTAAGATGTCTCAATAGAGAGATGAATTTTCCTGAGTAACAACCCGGACACCTGGCAGATGTAGACTGGGAAGATCTTATTAGCTCTCTCGACAGGGGACGCAGACGTTTAACCGTGTTGTATACTCAGCACTTAAACAATGACGTCAATGGTACAGATCATGAAGCAACTGCCCGAGAACCAGACGAGTCTTCAGAAGGTTGAGAACCTGCTGCGAACCAAGACACAGAAGCTATTAACCAAAGCAAAACCCCTGCCAGTCCATGTCGCCAGTAACGTGGCGGCGAATGTGGCCATGGTGAGGATGACAGGGGGAAATGAGGTTCTTCCTGCCGCTACTGCGTCTGTCCTCGCTACAGTGGTGAGTGGGGTGGCTGGGCACTGTCTCGGAATAACTCACCCCATCCCAAATATTGCCCTCAGTGGTGCCTCCTACACTGCCGCCGCCAAGATCATGGGCGAATGTGTTACACTAATGGAGGCCGTGGTTCTAGGGCTAGCAACAAGTGCAATGGCTGAGATCATCGTCGCCTACGTTTAACTCCTCTCAATTATGAGATGGACCACGAGACACCTGCAGCATATGAGGCGTGGCGTGCCGGAAGGTGTTGTGTAGCCCATAGTCGAGCACGCAGACTGAGGATTGGCAATGTCCGGGAATGGTGGACCACCCACAAGGTGTACCCCTGCAGAGAGGGCCAGTACCCTGAGCACTGCTATCTATTCCCTTGGCCGACTGCGTGGTCCTCCTATGCCCAACTATTTCACTAGGGGTATGACTAGTTAGGACGTTTAAGCCGTCCGTAATAGCATTATGACTCTGTCACTCACAGATCTAGAAAGCAAAGAGCTAGGCGATCTTGCTCACTTGGGTGAGGCACGTCACGGTTCAGAGGACACTGTTGCTCCTATCTCCTTCCTAGACATCGATTAGAAGGGAGACCCGCGGGAGATCCGAGGTACCATCCCAGCCCGAGATCTCCGGGAACATGGATACGGTAGGACAATCGGCCATAACCAAGGCCAAGACTGTATACAAGGGGATGGGCATCAAGGAGAGGGCGACGATGCTCGGTATGCTCGGAGTCGATGAGGCTGGACCCATCAAGGTTATGGCCGAGTCCTTTGCACAGGACCTGGTTAACGATCTCCAGAAATCGCAGAGCTCATATCAACAGGATGAAGAGAATCTAAAGATAGGCACCCTCGGCCTGAAAAAGGTGCCACTGCCAGCGTCCAGCTACCAGAGGTGAAGAAGTCATGGTTCTTTGGTTTGGCATTTAAGATCACAGGATAATCATGGCCTCCCGTGCATGTATCACACAGATACTGGATGTACTAGACACTGTGGGTGCTGACACAGGCCCTCTACGCTATCTTCTCAAATGCTGCTGGGATTTCATGCTTGACGCCTCCATCGCATCCTTCGTATCCGCCGGAGGTGCAGGGTTCCCCGCTCTGCAGGCGAAAGAGCTGGTACAGGAAGTACTGCCAGTTAGTCTCCCAGATATAGACGAGGCAACCGCCGACCAAGTGCCAACCATCCTCCGCACACATGCCTGTATCATTCGACAGTAGGCCGGCCGTCAGGACATGGGAAAACATCTTGCCGCAGGCTCTCCTGGACAAACATCTACACTCTTAATACATCCTTCTGGTGTATGACTGCGCTGCTGAGGCGGTTGACAGTAATGATCAGTGGTACAATGGCCCAATCACCAAGACGCAGAACCTGCGAGCACTGCTTCTTTTTTTTCGATCACTGGTATCACACTTGGAGAGCCGTTCTCAAGATGAAATCTGTGGTTTTCTGCAGTTCTTCCACAGGCCCATACAGCTTTTCAAGAAAAGAGGTTGACAAAGGCCAGATCTCTTCTCTCAGCAGCTGATACGTACTGCAACATTGAAGTATGTGCTCTGTGGTCTGTTCTGCTTCTCCACAAGGACAAACGGGCGATGTCGTAAGGTGGAACCGCCTATACATGTGTTGGTTTGGTCTGTTGTGTCCAGTTCTGAGACGAAAAATGGTCACTTGCCCTGGCCTCAAGAGATGATGGTAGCCATCTTCTGATTGAGGTGTTCTATAGAGTGACTTGATGATAGTCTTCATCTCTGTATGGGTAACCATGTTTTCTGTCTGATTCTCTTCTGCACACACCTTTGCCATCTTGTCTGCTTCCTCATTTCCTTGGACTCCATAGTGTGAGGGGATCCACTGCAATGATATCCGAAAGCATTTGATGATTTGGATACTGTATATGCAGTCTGGCACCTCCGCTCCTAATTGCATCTTTGGCTAATCCATCTGTGTAGATCCTTATCCATGTCTCCTGAGGGTGCACTTCTTCCAGCATGGCTATGGTAAGGGCCTTCTTGCTCACATCACTGTGTTCATCTGTGGTTGTGAAATCAGGTACTGTGGTGCGAATAGCTATGCTCTCTAGTTTGTTTTCCCAGGGTGGAGGATCAAGTGTGTGGTTTGGGTCTTCTATTTGTGCTGGCAACATTTCTTGGTGTTTCCTATGAAGTGCTTTTGTCTCTTTCACAAAACTTGATCTTTTAAGTCTTCCTGATGACAGCTGTGCTTGCCTGATCTTCATCGGGTGGTTGCTGAACGATTTGAACTTTGCAGCTTGGATCAGTGCTTTGCATTCCCTTCCATTGCTAAGTGTGGGGGATGCCTGCTGTCTGCTCCATTTTTTCTATTGGTGTTGATCTCATTCCACCAGTGATGATGCACAGTGCCTAGTTTTGCACTCTGTCGACGTTCTGTTGATGAGATTTAGCTGCCGTCATCCATGAGCTGGATCCATACTCAAGGTGTGGTCGTACGGCACCTAGGTAGATGGTCTTGAGGATCCTTTCATTGGCACCCACTTTGTTCCTGCCAGCTTCCTCATGATGTTTAGCTTTCCTCTGGCCTTTGCCTCTGCGTTCTGTATGTGCTCCTTCCATGTTAATCTTCTGTCGTAGGTGACTCCCAGGTATGTCTGCTGGTCCTCGTACTCGAGTGGAGTACCGCCAGTGTCAGATTGCCAACCTTAGTTTTGGTGGACAGTGAGAATAGCATGGCTGATGATTTTTCTTTGTTGATGGTAATACACCAGCGATTGGCCCAAGCTGTAATTATGTCCAAGGCGAGCTGCATTCTGTACGTGGCAGTCGTTGTGTACTCCTCGGTGCACCAGAGTATGAGGTCATCTGCATAGAGGGCTACTTTGATCCCATTGGGCAGCTCTGCTACAATGTCATTAATGAAGAGCATGAACAGAGTTGGTGATAATACTCCGCCTTGTGGCACCCCTTGTCTCAGCAATACAATCTGTCCAGATTGTCCATCCACCAGCACCCTAGCGCTGCGATTGTGTAGGCACGACTTGGTCCATCGGAACATATTGCCACCTATGCCTGTGCACCGGAGCTTCACGAGGAGGCCATCCTTCCACACCTTGCCAAATGCCTTCTGCAGATCGATAAAGGCAGCTAGCATCACCTTCTTGGCTTGAAAAGTCTCCTCAATGACCTGTGCAAAATGTGTTGTTTGATCTTCTGTGCTCCTGTATCTTCTGAAGCCGGCCTGCTCTGAAACTATAATGTTCTCCGACTCCAGGTACCACTGCAACCGCTGGTTGATGATGCGCTCCATGGTCTTGCATATGCAGCTTGTAAGACTGATAGGACGGTAGCTCAGCACTTTCGTCTTGTTCTTCCCTTTTCTCAGAATAGGAGTCATTCTGGCTTCCTTCCAGCACTGAGGAACCTCTCCATTGGTCCAACTGAGATTAAAGATGTCTAGCAACTTGCGGAGAGATGCATTACCAAGGTGTTGGATCATTTCATTCGCAATGCCATCTGGCCCGGGAGATTTCTTCTTCTTCAATTGGAGGATAGCCTTCTTCAGTTCTGCTAAACTAATGTCAACTTTCATTGCATCGCGAGTGTTGGTGTCTGTTCTTTCCTTTTGCTCTTTGCTAACCTCTTTTTGACGCATCCGTGGTATAGAAATGTTGCTTTCTTTTGCATATGCCTTCGCAAAGGCATCTGCAGCCATCTTTGCTGTCAGTGTTTGTCCATCTTCTTTAAGAGTAATCTTCTCTCCCCAGACACCCTCATCATTTAGTGCTTTAGTCAGTCTCCATAGCTTTGTGGTGTCTCTCTCTAAATTAAACCCTGCCGTCTTTTCCCTCCAGCTTCTTCTTTTGGCCTCCAGCTTGGTCTTTAGATACCTGGCTTTAGTTTGTTGTAGCGTGAAGTGGTTTTCATGACAGGGATTACCCTCTGCATCTTCTCTGGCCTTGTCTAGTTTATCATGTGCTGCTTGCAGTTCTGTTGTCAAGTAGGGGCGGTAGTTTTTCCTGAACCCTCGAGGAATCGCTTCGTTGGCAGCCTTGAGGATACTTGAATTTAATTCCTTGACCACATTGTTGATGTTTCTCCCTTCTACTGCTATATTTTGGGTAAGCTCACTGGAACGAAAGCCGAACAGACTCCAATTTGCCTTTTCGTAGTTCCACCTTGGATGTTGAGGTGTACTTGTCGAAATACTTCCAGAAAGAGAGAAGAGGGCTGGGCGGTGGTCGCTTCCTCCTAACTGCGATCCTACCACTCTACTGAGGTTTCTGTGAATGTCTTCTGTACAAAATGCCAAGTCAGGCGTTGTTGTCGAGTGCCACCGGCTCGAGTAGAAGGTAGGCTGATCTGTAGGATCGTTGACAAGTAAAAGGTGCTTTTCATCTTGCCATGCTTCATTGTCTTCTCCTCGTTTATCAAGTGTTCTGTATCCGCAGCTCTGGGACTGGCTATTAAAGTCTCCCGCAATGAGGAAGTGGCAGTCCTGGACCTGGATTGTGTCAAGTGAGAGATTCTTGTCATTAGGGCAGTAATAATTGACAATGTCAATCACAGAGTTGCTGGTTGCTGCGAGCACTGATGGAGAAGCTGCTGGCAGCCAGAGTGACAGAACCACTTGTTCTTGTTATCGATGATCCTGCAAATGACCAGAAGACAGTCACCTACCTCAGCAACATCACCAGGCGCATCCAGCACACAAAGGTGACTGTCTTCATCCTCTTTCAGAAGTACACCCACAAGATCTCACCAGACATCCGCCACAATGCCCGGTTGCTATACTTCAGCTCCAAGTGTGGACCTGCCCTGCTCGAGACCATATACGACGGCCTAACCCTCAAGGA
This sequence comes from Chaetoderma sp. LZ-2023a, assembly GCA_034401795.1. Lineage (NCBI taxonomy): Eukaryota > Metazoa > Mollusca > Caudofoveata > Chaetodermatida > Chaetodermatidae > Chaetoderma > Chaetoderma sp. LZ-2023a. Next base: position 113,521,484 of record CM067360.1, on the reverse strand, counting down.
GACCAAAGAGGACTTTATCGCATGTGTACAGAGGGCGGCTGATCTGTACCGCTTCATCTTCAGCAACAAGGAGACAGGTGAGCTGTCACACTTCAAGCCATCTCTGGAAAAGGCGCAGACCTTCACCTACAAGCTGAATCCAGTCAGGAAACTAACCTGCTCTATGTGTCATTGCTGACAGACTGTCGGCCGCAACTTTTTTTTTGTCCACGGTCTCCGCTACTTCGTCAGATGCTTGAGGAACTTCGTCAGAAGCTTCAGGAACTTCGTCAGAAGCTTGAGGAACTTCGTCAGAAGAAGCTTGAGGAACTTCGTCAGAAGCTTGTTTCTGAAACTCTATCCAATGAGGGTCAGATTCTAGGACTCTCCTCTTCTGGAACTTCTCACGGAAGATCCACTTTGTCCATGCGCGATGAGCATCTGACTTGCGAGCGGATTTGATGAGGTAGTCCTGGTAGTTGTCTGGGAATTTCAGAAATGCTGGCAGATTACTGGCCAATCTCTTGCGCCCTCTTTCGTTGAAGATGTGCTCACCAGCCTCCTTGTGGCCAACCGTGAGCCCCTCCTGAGTACCTTCTGCATGACCGGTGTCGTGGCTCTCCACTACAGCAGCATTAACCTCCTCCCTGAGGTAGTTATTTGCTCCAGACTGGACGCTATCCAGTATATCTCGCTCTTTCTGGCTATGGAAGCTAAATACGGCAGCCCACTTCCCAACCATTAGTAGATCTTTGGGTTCGACCCTCGCCCTTTGGAGAGCTAGAATAACAGGACTGTTGGCTTGGGCCACAGGTAGGTTGAGTGCCCTACCATGGGTGCTGTCAAACTTCCAGTAGAGTATCCGAGTCAGGAGTTCTTTTGTACTATGAGCTGGCGCTCCTTCCTCTATGGCAGCCAGTATCTCCACATCAGACGGAGGTGTGACCTTGGCTCGCTCGTGGATAATGTTGATGTCACGAAGCAGTCCTCGGACCCTGTCACAGTGGGACAGTGCACGCCATGGCTGTCGTGCTGACTGTCATGCATCTTGTCCTGCTGCCTAAAGACAATCTGCTGGAGAACTTTACCGAACATGGTAGCCGTTTAACCCCTCCATATACCCAGACCTTAAACATGCCACAGTATGTGCAACATCCAGATGGGGTCATTGAACCCGCGACATCGCACCACACTGATCCTCGGAAGGACCGCCTGACAGTCATACGACCCAGTATACACGATGGGAACCCGTTGTCCACTGCTGGGAAGTGCATCGACTTTGCAATCTCAGCACAGATCCACGAGATCAAGAGCATGGCATTCGAGTTCAAGCTTCAGAGCACAACAGAACAGACGGTAGAGCTCCCGCAGGTTCTGAACAGGTGGGAGATCGTGCAGATCAACAGCACCATGGACACCACCTATGTGAACGACGAGTACCGAGTCCTAGGTCCGCTGGCTCGTGGACCAACCTTCTACGCGAAGGGAAATGGGTACTACACTGTGGGGTGCAATGAGGGGTTCACGGGATTCGAACCACAGGTAGGTGTCGAGATGCCCGTGGCAGATCCACTCTTAACCCTCCTCGAGAACACACACGTGATTCCGGCTGCCATGCAGGATAGGCTGTTCCTCCGGGTGTACACTGAGCAGCTCGCAGATGCGATGATGAACGCACCAAGACTTCATATCTGGCATGAAGAGAATGACCAGGAGCTGAAGCAAACGGGTTCCAAACAGCGGATCATGCATGTGGAGCGAGAACACCAGCAGGTCCAAGCCACAGCCAACCAATGGGTAGAGCTGACATTGCATCGTGGTGCATCGGCCTGTGTCGCTGTTGCGGTCCTGGTTCAGATGGGAGGAGTCATCCAGCAGGTAGATAAGCCAGACGACTGCAAGCTTGTGGTTGCTGGGACCAATGTTCTTGATGAGGTACGTGAGCTGGCTGATTACCAACTCTACAGACAGAGAACTAAGTCATACACACTTCTGCGACTAACCAGTGGAAGCGACGACCTCAAGTCGGCACTCGAGGGCCATCACCACCTTGGGGGCAGGGACATCTCACCTAATCACGGCAACCAGCTCAGCTTCAACATTGGAAACCTCATAGTTGGGACTCGCTCATTAGGTGTGACGGTACTTTACTTTGGCTATGCTAAGGTATGCGTGTTGAACACATCAGGTATTCAGCTTGAGCGTGTGTAGAGCACGAATCCTGTCGTCACAGCTGCAGCTGCCATCACTACTATAGGCTCTGCTGTCTTCTGACCTGTCGATGCTTCATAGTCCAGCGTTGGCTCAGATATCTTTACAGCCTCGTAGTACTCATCGAGACTCTCATCTGCCTCTTTGAGGCTCTGGTTGGCCTGAGCTCGGAGTTGTCGTCGGCGTGCCTCCCTCTGGCGCATATGCTCGAGTGCTTTGCTGTACTCAAACTTCTCCTTAGACAGCTTCTCCATCGCCTGGTTATGACGCTTACGCTCGGCCTCTGCCACCTTCTTGTCGGCGAAGCCGAGTCCCCAGTTCGCTAAGGCAAACACGCCCGCATTCAAGATTGCGGATGCCATGCTATAGTCTACAGTTTAAAGCTACTATATAGCTATGTACGAGGATCCAGAAAAGCCCCTCCAGTGGCCAGAATTGTTGCAGGTGGATGAGGGCAAGGAATTCAGAGGTGAGACTGCGGGTATCATGCGAAAACATGGTGTGGCGGTTAGACGAGGCGAAGTTGGTCACCACCATGCCCAGGCTATCGAGGAACGCTGGAACAGGACTATGGCAGAGAGACTCTTCCCACACCAATATGCTCAGGAGATGAGTGCATGTATGGGCGAGCGGTCCACAGTTTGGGTAGGAGGCCTGCCAACTGTGGTTGGGCGATCCAATGCAGTGGTCACTCACCTAACTGGCAAGAAACTGGTAGAGGCTATCCAAGAGTCAACTGTCATGGTTCCCGCTACCACACGCAGCTCAGGACGAGAGATACCATCCGATGCTCTGGTCCGGTACCTGTATGAAGCTGGTGAGTTGGAAGGTGATCGACGACGTGCAACAGATCCTAACTGGTCGCTAGATGTCCACAGACTTGACAGGTATGTCGAGATGGAGGGTCAGCCTACGCTGTACCATCTGGCACGCTCAGAGAGCTCTCCCAGGCGTCCGTTTGTTCGGGAGGAACTTCAGGTGGTTCCTTCAGACATACAGCTGCCACCGCCGCCAGGTGTCTAAGCCCGAGGGATGTGATACTCGATTGGTTCAGTGTGGACGCCATCTGGTAGCACATGCTGCTTATCGTAGTAGGCGGAGAGCCCAAGTTTTTCCTGTTCATACGTTACCATACCCTGTTGGCGCATGCGGAGGCCTCGGTTTGTAGCTCTATCCACTTCACCATGAAGGGCTCTGTAGAACCTGTGCCAAGAGACATCATTCTGCTGCTTGGACATTCCCTTGGCTGAGCACTTTGCCTTCCCAGGGCCGCTCTCGACATAGTAGCACTTGGAGCAGAGAGCTATCCCCGAGTGCCTTCGAACTCGAGCTTGAACAGTCCCGGTGTCCGTCCAGACCACTTGTCCCAAGCTAGCCAGTCCTGCTTAGGGGCTTCATACTCCAGTCGCATCTCTGGACGTATCACCTCATCCAGGCTTGAGGCAGCTATTGTGATGTACGCAGAGTCTGTGTCCATCTGGAGGTACTCGAAGCTGTCACAAGGCACATAGCAATCCAGGAAGTCGTAGTAGAACTACAGCATCCTCAGCTTCACGAGCTCGTATATAGCTATCCCCACCTGGAAGGGGCGACGAATGGTGACTCTGGAGCTCGTAGGACTCGCCGAACTCCTCGAGATCCTCGAACCATGTGCTGCGGAGGGATCTATCCACCGCTCGTTCATCCTTGGTGAAGCTGGTGTTGCTGTGGCGGTCTAGGGCCTCTATGAGCTTCCGTAGGCACTGTTGCCGAGGAATTTTAAGAGATCTGCCAGGAGTGTTTTGTTCTTATCCACATCTCCTGAGCGGCGTTCCTCCATAACAGCATTCACAAACCACTCGAACGGCTTCTGCGGTGTATAGTCGATCGTGCGGTATACGCTTTGGTCCTGTTCACTCTAGGTATGCATGCATCTCAGGAGACATAGCCTCAGCCGGAATCTCGCAGTTGCAAAAGACCGGCGGCATTTCTTCGAACTTCGCCCACAAGGCCTTGGGAACCTCAATGTCTACCTCAGCGAATCCGAACCAGCGATCTGCTAGGAGAGCCTCCTTAAAGCGTTCTACATCGTTGGCGCCAGACCACTGTCGTACTGTCTCTTTACCGCAGGGCATCTCTTTAGCCATCGTCGACATGTACAGGGCATTTGCATCATAGCCGAGGACGCGTTGCCAGACACGATCCCCCTGACGGATTCGAGTCAGACCAGACTCATGGTATCGGGTGAACACGATGCTTGCCCCCCCCCCCCCCGACAACGGCTTCCTTGAGCATCTCGTAGGCTTCATTGCCTGGGCCATAGAGATGTGCATCAGGACATTTTTCCGTAGTTCCATGAAGGAGATACTCTAAAGACACACCCGGGAGGGACACTGCGTCTTTGAGGATGTCTATCCCACATTCTGTATAGAACTGCCCCATCCGCTCTAGGGCTTCAATGAATGGGCTGACATCTAGGTTATTGTATAATCGCAGCCAGTCGGCGAATGTCCGCATCCCACACACACAGAATGTCTGGTTACACTGTTCCCACTCTGATCGCGTCAAGAGGTGGCCACCCTTGAGTTTAGATGTCCACACCTCATAGTCAGGATGCACTGGATCGTTCGCGGAGCTTCGTGGGTGTGTCGAACCATTCATACGGGAGCCAGCTCTTCTGCTGTGTACACCCATAAGCTTTGATCTATGCCCCGTAGGAGACTCCAGGACCAAGGTAATTCAGAACATCGAGAAACTGTAGCTCCGGTCTTATGAGGAACATCGTCTGGCTGACCTTCTTAGCCACTATCACTGTACCTGTACTGTCAGTCAGCTCATTGACAAAGTACTTCTTGATGAGGTTCAGGTCATACCACCCCGAGTTGAACCCCAGTACAGGCACTTGGTCACACCACTCGTTAATCAGTCGCTGCTGTTGCTTTGGGAGCTTGTCCTGGTCTGTCGGTGTGAACTGCTCCCGGACCCGTGTGCGGATTTGGTGTGCTCGCCGTTGGATCTCCAGCAGGAACTCTCTGATCAGTTCTTTGGGGTCAGGATTGCAGAGGTGAGTGGGCTCACTCGTGGCACCCTCTAGGGAGCAGCCAACTGACACAGAGATAGGTATGTGAGTACTCTCGATCGTGAGAGTCTCCATAGGATGTGTCTTGATACCATCTAGGAGTGCTTCGAAGTCGTAAACTATGAAGTGTGGGTATGAGACAGTCCTCACCTGTGCAGAGACGCTTGGACAGCGTTTTATACAGCACTCCCACTGTACCACAAGCGTGCATCCAGACGATCTCAGTTTCTCCTCTCTCAGGACTGTCTTGCAGTATCTTTGTTCGGCATCCTCACCTCGCTGGTGTTGCGGACACCCATGCCAGTGACAGCCATGAAACTGGTAAACGGTGTTGGTGGTCGGATCATAACCATCTACGGGAGCTCCCTCGATCCAACGCTCGCCACCGTGCCCACACTCTACATGGTGTATGTGTATGCCTCTGTTTCTCGACTCATACTCGATCTAATGAGTAGCCGCTGAACTGGATGGTTGGGGCGGATAGAAGGCTTTCTCATACGCAGACTGTGGCGCCTCAACCCTCTCGCCAGGACACACGATTGTCGTTTTGCCGCCTGTACAGTGAGCAGCGTGGCGTTGACGACTGCATGCCTGTGTAAACCTCTGCTGCCAGTGACTGCATACTAGTGTATGTGCTAGCTTGGAGATGTTCTTGATGTGGAAGGCGTGGTGGTCCCACACTCCGATGGTCATGGTGTCATGATAGTGAGCCACTTGCCTGATCAAGTGCCAGGTGCCCTCATCGGTTGGTTCATACACGCGAATCCCGATCTTGGCGAAGAACTCTACCTTGTCCAGTTGGTCTAGGGACGTCTTTGGTACGTCAGACACAGGCCTGTTCAGGCCATAGAACTGTGTGGCAAGCCCTCGTGCAGGAGCTGTACTTCTATCAGCTCTCGCTCCTCGGTGCAATGCTAAACATCTCTAGAGACACAGGTTGTCCCTGTAGGTGTCGAGGGCAGTCATACTCTTCTTCTGTCGTAGCCAGTCTGGGAGGGGGCCTGTCCCAAACAGAGGTTGGCGGTCGATGACAGCCCTGACCTCAACATTGATTGATCGAACGAAAGCCCACTTGGTGTTGGGTCGATCGATATTGTCTGGGTCGAAGCGGGCTTGCTCTCTTGCTGCCACCCAGTCCTGAGCTGCTCATATTGTGTTCAGCCACGAGCTCCCTGGAGCATTCTTGTTTAAGAGCATCACCCTACCGTCTTCGATGTGACGGATGCGATAGGTATGGGTGTAGCGGAGGTAGAAGGCGTTCCGGACAGTCTGCTGGATCTTTGCATGATCTGGCCTGTGAGGTCTCCTTCTAGACCTCTGAAGAATGTACAGCATACTGACTGGCATCCTCTACCTTCTGTCTCCATTTCGCCGAGACCCTGGTCGAGAATGTGTTCGCCTTCTCGCCTCATGCTCCGGGCTAAGGGTTTAGATCTCGACCCCCTCACCACTCGCTTAGTGATCCTGCATAGGGGAGGTAGGCGCTCCAGTGGATGGTCCGTCATCCGCCTCGCTAGTCTTGGCTCGCAAGCTAGCAGTCACCACCTCGTCTAACTGACGAAGCTCACGGATCCGCTGCCCTTTCCTGTGGGGATTCCAAGGATCATCCTTGGTAAGCGTTGGAAACCTCCCCGTCTTCATTGGTCGGGAGAGTCGCTTCTGCCACTCCTCAGCACGGGCCTGTCCGATCATCTGGAGCAGGTCGGCTTTCTTGGCCTTAGAGGCTACTCTAAGGCCGAATTGCTTTGCAACATCGCGAAGCTGTGCAACACTAATCATGGTGTCTACCACTGTAGATACGTGTCTCTAAATGGGCGTTCAGACCCTATTATGTGTGGCGATCAGTACCTGTGGGTGGGGTATATCCCTGTGGATGCCTGTCTCTAAATGGGCGATCAGACTCGCGTCATGAGGTATGGTATGTATTTGTGTGGCCCATGTCTCAAATTCCTGTGCCTCAAGAATTGAGAGGGCGGCGGGGCCACGGATCGCCGATCGGTCTCCCACAGAGGGAGGGGTATCATTTTAATACCGACCCTACTACTCCTGCAATTATTGAGCACTGGCACCGCCGACCAAAACAAGATGACCGCTGATAAAAACCTACCAATCTAATTTCTGTGATGAATGGTTAGCCAAGTTTTATTAAAATTGGCGCGGTGGTTAATAAGTAATCTTTTATATGATTTTCTCAGAAATTTCCAGAAAATCCACGATGGCCACCAAATACGCTAAATTTTAATTGATCCACAACGGCCATTTTTTTTATGTATCAACTTTCCATGAACGAATTTGAATGGGCCATAGTCCTAAATCATATCTCCCAAATTTCAACCTGATCTGTTTAGTGGTATGGGAAAGGGCGTTTTCGCGAAACTATTCATCCAAGATGGCCACCGAAACAGTTGGCCAATCAAGACCCGTTGAACAAACTCGATTCAGTTGTTGCCCCAGATGATGTTTCCCGAGTTTTGAATCAATTCTTCAAGCCGTTTCGGAGAAAATCTTTAAAGACGTTTCTAAAAATTGGCCAAAATCCAAGACGGCCGCCCAGCAAATTGGCCGATCAGCTTTCTTTGAACAAACTTGGATCTCTATACCCTAAGGATGCTTCCTGCCAAATATATTGAAAATTGGCCTAATGGTTCTTGGGAAGAAGTTGTTTAAAGCAAAGGTTGATGGACGGACAGACGACGGGCAGTTGTCACGGCATAATCTCACTTGTCCTTTCAAGCCAGGTGAGCTAAAACAACATACCGCGGCAATATTGATAAGTTATAATGAATGTTTTGTTGACAATGGAGGAATCCAGTCTTACCTATGCCCCGCCCATCTCCAACTAAGCTCCACCCACACTTCACCCTGAACACCCTGGCTATCAATTAACAGAAATCTAAACAGGTACTCTGTTGAATATTTTGAAACTAATTTGACTTAGTGCTGTTGCTGACTATGGTAGTAACAGCACCTAGTCAAATTAGTTTCAAAATATTCAACAGCATGTTTATTAAAGCTATACGAATTGTACGACGTCATAATCAACAACGTGGCGTTTAGGATGACGCCATAATCAATTACGTCATGAATGACGTAACTAAGTTCGTCACGAACGCTTACTTGATGACAGACTAAGCTTTGTTGTACGAATTGTACAACAACGCTTAGTCCGTCATCAATCAAGCATTCTGACGAAATTAGCTCGGTCATTCATGATGTAATCGATTATGACGTCACCATACACGTCACGTAGTTGATTATGACGTCATATGATTGATTGATTGATTGATTGATTGATTGATTGATTGATTGATTGATTGATTGATTGATTGATAAACGGGAAATGTCCATCATGGTTCTCAGCTAAGCAAGAGCAATCGACGAATGCAAACAACTCGTCCTCCCGTGTTTTGTCACATTGCACAAAGGTTTTTAAAATATTTTTCTAATTTTTCGGATAATGAACAAAGTTGCAGAATTATAGTGCACGGCCACCCCATTCCTTGCGCAAGGCCGAATGCAGTACCCTCTTCCCCTTATGGGACGATGATAATGGTGCCTTGGGGCTCATGTGATTGCTGTATCTCGCATCCAGGAAACCAATCCATATTACTCTAAACATTGCGTTATAAAGCATCTAATGAAAGCGAAAGACTGTTGTTATTTAGGCCACCTAGAATTGCAGAAACAGATCATGTGACAGTAACATTAGCTTCCTGGAATCGTTTACCTATAATGACAAGTAATGTCCAGCGGGTTGGAAGGGTTCGATCCTTGGTATAATGTTTTCGAATATATCGCTGTGCTTCTATGATATTTATATCGCTTATCTTTACACTGATTGGTCAAAGATAATAACTGCAATATATACTTTATGTTTTGGCGTTTGTGAGATCACTTCATTTACCGTGGTCATGTTCATAGCAGGGCATTGACTGTAGGAAAGTAGCATATGCAGTATACAGTTACCTTCACATAAACACACGCTGATGTTAACTCATGCCCATCCACTGACAGTGCAATCCTTTATTCTCTAAATTTATTCAAGAAAATTTAAATTTTCTCATAGAAAATTTCCATTTGCAGACCAAGAGTAGACTATCTTTGAAAATTTACCGCTAGAATGACTCGCTCGATTATCGAGCAAGTCATTCTAGTGGTAAATTTTCAAAAAATAGTTTTCTCTTGGTCTGCAAATGGGCATTTTTCAAGTCCATTGCAGAATCCATTTTTGTGGCCTGTTTGAGTGTTGAAGGGTTAGTTAGCACGATGCGCGGTGTATACACGCCAGAGGTCAAGTGAGATTTTTGACTTATTATTCTTTTTCAAAATGCTTGTGGGATATCTCTACATCTAGCGTTGGTACCGAGGGCCTATAGTAAGCTCACCAACAATTCGCATTTTTGGATTGATTCAATCGTTTGCAGTCTAGTCTTGTTGAACAAAGTATATAGGGCGTATGCTATGGAAGTCGGCCAATAGCATTATTTGGTTGCTCCTCTGTTGCATTCAGGTTATGGGAATGGCAGTGTTTCATTTCGTCGGCCAATAGTATCCCTATAAGAGTTGGAAAATTGTGGACATATGTGTTTGGATATTTTCTTTTTATGGTACCCTAGCATCGAATTGTTGCTAAGACACTCATGGACAAGACGATTCAGAATTTCTATCAGTTCGGTGTTATTCGTTATGGATTTAACCATTAACACTCAATCGACAGTGGTCTATAGAAATGTCCATTTGCAGACCAAGAGAAGATTATTTTGAAATTTCAATAACCAAGCCAGTCATTCCAGTGGTAAATTTTCAAAACTAGCTTTCTATTGGTGTGCAAATAGACGTTTTCTATGAAAGAAAATTGAATTTAAAAAAGAATTCGTGTTCCTTCCATGAGAACCAAGAGTTTCCAGTCTGACTAGCTTCAAAATGTTCAACAGAACATTTCGTACAGCCTAAACAATTTTTTATATGGTCGCTTTTAAATGATTTATAATAAGGGCGTGTGTAATGCGCTCTGAATCACTCGCAAGCTCTGGATGTAGCGGTTGCCATATCACCCCCACACAACCCCCACCCCACTCACACCCCACCCCTACCCGCACCCCCATTTTCACGCTATTGCTTAACCCCCATTTGTCAACAGTGCCCCCAAACCGCTCGATGTGCAACTCATATCAATTAACCCTTTAACGGTCTAGATCCTTTTCAAGAAGATTATAATTTTCGCACTTAAGTTTAAACTTAAATATTATCCTGCAAATTAACATTCCTCGTGACCACTAAAGATGCTGGTTTTGCTGGTCCAGACCCTTGGATTAATGGTTAAGGAAATCGAAAATTCAGCCTAGCCATTTGTAGTCTAAGAGTATACTATTTTTTTTAATTCCCTGGAATGGCTGGTTCATTCTAGTGGTAAATTTTCAAAAATAGTGTTATTTTAGCTTGTAGATGGACGTTTCTCACCACCACTGCATATGCCTTTTGGCTAGTTTGACAATTAAAAGTTTAACTTGACACAAGTGGGGTTAAGCATGAGGCTGTTGCCATCTTAAACAGTGGGTCTATTTCGGTTGTATTTAAAATCATGATTTAAGCTGTTCAGTAGGCTTCCGGAGTTTGTAATTTTCTATCGCATTTGTTGTACTAACAGGGTATATAGTCCTTCAGCCAAGGCCCAGGATTGGACCCATCGGTAGCATTCAAGGTGTCTGGTCTCTGATAGGTTTTCTAGTTAATAGTACTATAACTTAAGCGTTTTGAAACACTTGATAGAAGTCAAAACCTGGTAGCTTAGTATAAGAACTTTGAATGCACATACATGTTATGTCCCGGGCTTCATGAAAACACCCCATTTTGAGCTTGCATTTTTCGTTAATATTTCTCGTTTTATAAACCCAAATCACATCTAAGTCCTCAGATAACGTGAACAATTCAACATCATTACCAGAATTGGGCACAGTGAATATAATTATTGTAAGACCCCCTGCGTCTGGCACCAAAAGATGGCAGTTCATTAAGATAGGATCACCAGATCATACATCTTAATGAATCTTCATCATTTGACACCCAAAAGCTATTTACCATAGCAATTAAGTTGTTTTAGCTGGCTGTCTGCCTTTAGTGACCGCTTTGACCAATATGATGCCTCTTATAGACAGGTTAGGATTGTATTGCGTATTTCCCAAAGATGCCGTTCGAGATCTGACAAAGAGGAGCAGGTAACAGATAACAAAGGTCTTCCACTTCGGGTTCAACATCACTATTCAAGTTCAACTGACTGTCACTCCTGACTCTCTAGCTGCACATCCATTGTATCACTCTTCCCAAAATTGCACACCCTGTATCTGTAGTGCCAACCCTATCTATAACGTACACTTGCAATTGGGGACCAAAAGATTTTGGATCGCTAAGATGAGTGGTAGCTAGACCACAAATCCTACGGATTAATCACGTTCATTTGTAGCGAGACGCTATTCAGTTTAGCAAATGAGGTGTTTTAGCTGATTGTCTGTCATTGACTGAATGTTAGATTTGCAAAAAAGAATGCGCCGTCACACACAGTGGATGATTCGGCAGGTGGTGCATCTTAGCATAGTATACAAGTAGATAATGAGCATAGTTTTGCCTATCATAGGCAAAGCACCAAGGGATGTAGCGAACGGCTGTAATATGCAACGTCCAGTCACATTCTCTGGCAGCTCGAATGAGTCCAAGTAATATCTCTCCAACCATATACACATACGACATCCAAAGTGAGGAAAGTGGCCCCTTGTTCTTTCTAAGACACTCATAGTATGATGGGAATAGATTTAAAGTGGAGAAAACCGTTTGTCGTTCAGTACCTCCCCCTAAGATGACGGCTAATATGAATTGTCATTAAGATCTCCAACCAATTGTAGTGCTTGTTCAACATGCTTCAACTTGCTAGTGTTGTGCTCTCTCTCTCTCTCTCTCTCTCTCTCTCTCTCTCTCTCTTTCTCTCTCTCTCCCTCGCTCCCCCTCTCTCTCTCCCTCTCCACCCCTCCCCTCCCCTCTCCCGCTCCCTCTCTCTCTCCCCCTCCCTCTCTCTTTCTCTCCCTCTCTCCTTCTCTCTCTCTCGCTCTCCCGCCCTCTCTCCCGCGCTCGCCCTCTCTCTCCCCCTCTCTCTGTCTCTCCATCCCTCCGTCCCTCCTCTCCCTCGCCCCTCTCCTCTCTCTCTCTCTCGCTCTCTCTCTCTCTCTCTCTCTCTCTCCCTCCATCCCCTCCCCTCTCCCGCTCCCTCTCTCTCCCCCTCTCTCTCTTTCTCTCCCTCTCTCCTTCTCTCTCCCGCTCTCTCTCCCTCTCTCTCCCTCTCTCTCTCCCTCCCTCCCTCCGTCCCTCCTCCCCCTCCTCTCCCTCCCCCCTCTCCCTCCCCCCCCTCTCTCTCTCTCTCTCTCTCTCTCTCTCTCTCTCTCTCTCTCTCTCTCTCTCTCTCGCTCTCTCTTTCTCCCATGACAGGAATCCCTCCCAGGTAAGCCTAAGGATAGCTTCCTAGATATATATTCCATGACTGCTGTTATAGAGACTTCTGCTTCTAGTTCGACTACGATACAAGATCCGTTGATTCTGCATCGTCAAAACGTTTACCAAGGATGCTGGCAACTTTGCAGATTACATGGAATGTTCCAAGTCTTATGATGATCCCAGAAATTGATCCCTGTGCTTCCAGAAGAAGTAATCTCTTACCTTGGCATTCAGTGCATTGTCAAACACTAAAAAAATATTTCTGAAACGTTCAGACACTGTTTACCTTCCTTGACCTACTCAGTATTTCTGCTGGCGTTGCCATGTTTGTTGCTAGAGAATTGATTGCCGCAAGTTAGTTAATAATGTCCTGAGCGATCAGCTCGCCATGGCGTATCATGATGTTGATCCCGTTCCATCCTGGTATTGTTTGGTTATCCGGATCTCTTTGTCGCATGTGAATCCACAGCATGTCGTTGTCAATGGTATGGCTGAGCTTCAAAGCACACTTTACCAGGCCCATCCCTCCGCCCTTTATGGTGAATGGGAAGCTGAACATCATCATTTCTGATAGAACGCTGCTTTTTCTATTCTGTTATTGGCATTGCCCTTCTTCTAGTTGAGGTCAAAATATTTCTTGCTGAATCATAATGTCATTGACTCTGTAGGTTGTATATGCCAGTCGCAGCAAATGCCAGCTCCATGAGTGCTTTGCAACACGCCCCCCCCCTCCCCACCCCACTCGACACGCCCCTACAAATTTACATGAAAATATTTCATATAGTTATTCTATTTAGAAAGCAAAATAAAGATGTTATTTATCACCCAGCGTGTAGAAAATGTGTTCTCAGAGCAGGACATTTTCTGATGTACAGGTGGAGATCACCAGACAACTGCCTCACTGCCCCACCCCCACCCCCAACCCAACCCCATTGGACAACTCTTCCCATCGCCCCGCCTCGCATAACAGCTTGTATCTCTTCCACAAAGTGTGTGTTATCCCAGATGTGTTATAACAGTTGGCTGGGTTTGGGAAGAAGAATGCCGACTTCTGCGGATAAAGCAAGAAAGTTATGCAGAAGAGGATACATTGTGGAATTCGTCCATTTAAGGGACTCTGGATTTAATGCCCATTCCAGGTCTGTATCTTGTTCCTTTATGGCTGATCTGTGCATTAAGGCATAACATTGTATATGGCTGTCAGGTCTCATTTGAGGAATCTGATGTGATTAGACGAACATTTTCCTTGAATTTCTGCATCTTCCTTGCTAAGTCATATGCAGGAAGATTGCTAGGAAACAAAAGGAGCTTGTCAGTCTCATCAGGGCATATATGAACTGTTTTTCACATTCACACTCACTCGCTCTGCATAGATATATATGTATATGTTTCTTAGTCGAGTCCTTGATCTCAGCTACCCCAGTTTGTTTCACATGTTTAATGACATGCACTGTCAAATCGGCTACTTTCATAACCAGAGGGCTTTTACTTCTCGTGAAGTATACAGGTGTTCTCATAGACTCTGGACGTAAATGTCTAGTAATTGTCGACTCCGTTTTCCAGTGCTAGATGTTGTCCTGCCATCGTTGCTATCTCTATTTGATTTAGAGTGTAAGCTTTCAAGATCACGCGTCCATTTAAATTAACATATACAGGCTTGATAAAACATAATTTGTATGATATACGATCTACACTCAGAACTGCTGTGCATGACGAAAGACCTTTTGCACTGGCAATCTTCGTCGGAATCATGAATGATGCATGAAGGCTTAAATCTGGGTTTGTTGTTTGATGCAGTGGATTCCATGATATGAAGGTTTGGTCAAACTACCTCAGACACCTCATTCGGTATGAATACTGATTAATCTGAGGATAATTCACCTTTCCAGAGCATTCATCCATCATCTGACCTCGTATGACATCATAATCAACTCAGCGGGTGTATGATGACGTCGCAATCATTACGTCACAAAGGGGTCCATATAGACCGTCATCAAATCTCAAATCGTCCGACACGTTGTATAAATTGTATATCTTTGTAATTCTTTGCTATTTAATAAACATGCTTAGGCAGCAACAGCGCCCAGTCAAATTAGTTTCAAAATATTCAACAGCTTACCTGTGTAGTTTTTTGGAAATTGATAGTCAGGGTGTTCAAAGATCGATCGATCGATCCCAACACGAGCGAGGTGTGGGTGGAGCTTAGCTAGAGATGGGCGGGACCTAGCTAAAACCGGAAAAGGTCCATTGATCTTGTAACATTTGGTTACAAAAATTTTATTTTAAGCAGCATTCAGTTGTCACGAACGCGGAAATGGAAACTATTAAAACCCAAGCACTTTTAACTTACCTGAAGTAATTCATGTTAATTATTTTATATTAGGCCCATATTGTAAAACTTACTCATACATATCAGTGTCTTAACAATTTATTACTGTCCAGCTGCATTTTAGTTTTTTAATATGCTTAAATTCTAATACTCATTGCAAAAGGAATAATTTGTATCAATAATTTTAGATAAGCCTGATAAGGATTTTGACAAGCCTTACGTTATTGCTGAAATACCATTAAAAGTGTTATATGATTCGTTCATTTTACAATAGAATATATAATACTTTATGCGAGAAATTTCACCAGAATTTCTGCGTATGTACTTGATGTTAAAGAGCAGATGAACCACATAATCTAAGTCCATCAGAAGGCATATATGATATTCCAGATGATGAATGAGCTATATCCTAGTTCCAGTGCGTCGTCAATGACAGGGTTCATAGAACTAATGCTTGACAATAATAAAAAAACACAATAAAAATGCCATATAGTTATGTTAATGAAAATAGGTCAAGCAACATTGACATTGTAGATGGATGGATGGATGGATGGACAGACGGATGAACTCATAAATGGTCATATGAAGAGATCAATGAGTAGCATGTGGCTATGATAAATAAAGGAGTATGGATCCATAGGTGTCTAATAAACATGTATGCATCTGAATAATTAATAAATGAGACGGACACAACGAATCTAGCGATGTCGCTCAAATGACGAAATGCACTGACATATCATTATATAAAATGCTGTAGTAAATTTGGGTTACGTCGTTGGCCTCGCTAGCTATAAATAATTGGATCCTACGTGACGAGACCTTTCAAATCATACCAAACAATGCCGAGCACCGACGGAGTGGTTTGACTGCAAGTGGCTGCAATTCCCGTTAGGACGAGAACATAAATCTATATATAGCTTGTCAACAAACACCGCCTCTGGCTTTGGACGATAATAATGGTATGGTCTAAAATAGTCCATCATAATCACCTGAAGCCATACGCTGGTATTCTATGTTTTCACTTTCTGCGATATCCTCAACCCTTTGAGCCTTAAATTCATTCAGGAAAAATCCAATTTTATCAAAGAAAACGTCCATTTGCAAACTAATAGAAGACTATTATTGAAAATTTACCACTGGAATGACTGGCTCGGTTACCGAGCCAGTCATTCCAGTTGTAAATGTTCAAAGACTTTCTGCTCTTGGTCTACAAATGGACATTTCTCAAGACCTCTGCAGAGGCCGGTTTTTGGCTGATATGAGCGTTAGAGGATTAACATTCTGCTTTTGAGAGATACATTTAGTACCTACATATTCGTCAATTAAACAAATGGACGCAAAATTGAAATTTGGCCAATACAAGGCAGGATTGGATAAGTATTTGGCTGATTATTTAATTGTATTATTTGATATAATTTTCCAATATAATTATTAGAAAAGATTATTAAGAATGTCATATGATAAATATTAATTATTAACCTATGTAATGCTTTATCATTAAAATCAAAGACCCGGTGAAAATAGAAGACGAGCAACAACATAAAATACACATCTACCAATAAAATAGAAAACATAATAATAATAATAATAATAATAATAATAATAATAATAATAATAATAATAATAATAATAACAATAATAATAATATATGAGTGGATTAATGCTTTGACCCTTGAATCGCCAGTGCCTCAATTTAAAGGCGACTAAGGAAGGCCATACAATTTATTTTATTTATTTTACAAACTCTCCAAACTTAATTTTACCATATCGAGAATAAAAGATAATGCTGGGATTTTAAGGCATTATTTTCAACATTCTTTCCATTTACCAATTTTTAGCAGCGAATCCTTATCACGCGGAATTCTTCAGAATTTTCTGTATTTCTTCTCCGTGGCGTTGTTACCCCGTTAATAGTCAAGCCGCCCATAATGGCGTTGCAATGGTCTTGAGAAAAGTCCATTTGCTGGGTAAGAGAAGACTATTTTTGAAAATTTACCATCGGAATGGCTGGCTCGTTAACGAGCCAGCCATTCCGGTGGTAAATTTTCAAAAATAGTCTTCTCTTAGCCTGCAAATTGCCACTCACTGAGAAAATGTTTTGGGTTTTCTTGATCAATCTTGACAATTAACATGAAGGGGTTACTACTGTAATAGCTTAAAACTTCTGAGCTTGAAATTGTGCATTATATATATTTTTCACCATTTTCCGATTTTGTGTTTTGCGTGGGAATTTTCGTAAAACAACGCATTAAATTTGTCTGGTATGATAATGGAAAGATGTTGAATATTTTGAAACTAGTTTTACTGGAAGCTGGTGCTGCTATAGAGTATAGGCAGCAACAACTCTCAGTCAAGTTAGTTTCAAAATATGCAACGGAATTTTGCTTACATCAAAATGAATTTCTCGTTTTTGGTCGGTATGTCTCAAAAAGTCAGCGGAACAAAATAGATTATCTTTGTAACCGCAATAGTGTGTGTTGCGAAAAGACTTCAAATATGTAAAATGCAGGAATCTGTATATATCGTTTTGCTTAGCGAATAGGGGCCTAATAACTGTTTCGTCGAAATCAACACTACAAAATCCCCCCCCCCCAAAACACGATTTCCCTAACCTGTCAATATAAAATACGAACACAAATTATATTTTAAAAATAAAATATACTAAAAAATCATACTTAAAATCTATTAAATCTTACCAGAAAACTCCCAATTTCCAATCCGTGAATCTTCTAGCCTAAAAAACAATTATAAAATACGTGATTATATCACATATAGGCCTTTGTTAAACAAGTAAATCCTGGTTCCCTTATATAACTGTAACTCACCCATTAACACGATTTTATCTCGAATATTTAGGACCTAATCCGATCGGCTGAGCGTAAATTACTCGGCTAACTAATACTTATAATCAGTAAGAACGGTTTATTTGAAACCAGATACGATACTGCGGCCTTAGAAGATGGACCCTAGTCGAGACCCATTATCGGGCTCTATTAACCATTATATCCCTAAATATCAAATGCGTTTAGGCCTATCATTTATAATCGTCTATCATTTATAATCTAACAGATAATACGTTGAATGTTTTGAAACTAATTTGACATGATGTTGTTGCTGCCTTACGGCAGCAACAACTTCCTGCCAAATTAGTTTCAAAATATTCAATATCATACGTGTGTGACTGTTTTGGAAGTTTAGATTCGAACGTTATAGGGCAATGGTTAAAATCAGAATATTTTAGGTCTACATACTATATACGGACTCTATTCGTGTGCGTTGGACGGGTTTTTTTGGTATTTCCGATTGCTCAAAATATACACAGTTTTGGATCAGTGCGAATAATAGGCTTATATAACCCTTTGTCTAATGAAGTCTTTCATCCCCAGGGACTCGCATAAGGGCCATTTTGAGGTTACACAGTCTACCACCCCCACCACCACCACCACCACTACCCCACCCCGCCCCCAATTGCAGCTTGGGGACCCAAAAGAAGTGGCAGTGGGTCCCGTGAGACCCTGAAGATCTTTTATAATTGTGTAAAACTGTATAGTTTTACAGGTTTTTGCACAAAAATACCTATAAAATCGAGTATGGGACCAGCATAATTCATGGTTGTGAGTCAATGGTAGGGCCTACCCTCCAATTTTATCATGGATGAGAAATACTGCTCGACAACACCATATCTCAGTCTAGGACCCTCTGATTTCGGCTGGGGAACCCGAGATTTTAGGGCGTGGGGTTTCTAGGACCTCCGAAATGTAAATGTTATGAGAAACCATGGCCGTCCCCTCACATATACAACGAGAGCAAGCAGAGGTTGCAGCCATTCGCCCACACGTTTTTGTCCCATTGTAAATAGTTTTCGGATTTTCCTAAAAAAAAAGTTATTCTCCGAATTTTTACGGTTATCACGGATTCTACGGATCACGCAAAAGGTTGTGGAGTCATACAAGTATATCGTGACACTCTTTCTCACGCTAAAATTTGATCCACATCGAACCAAGAGTTTCCGAGGTATCTACAGATCCAGAATTTGCTGCGATCAGGATCCGGGTTCCTCTAGCAGGATCACGGCTAATCTTCTTGTACGACAAGTTTCTTCTTCGCCGTGTTAAAATTCTAGTCAAATCGGATCAGTAGGCTTTTTAGACAAATCCCAGGACGCGCGTTCGCACACGCGCACCCGCGCACTTAAAATTGCATGCGTGTTTTTTTATTGAAATCTGAAGGGGTTTTGTACATATTTCTATCGACTAAGGGAACAATTTAAAAGAAATCCAGTTTTCAAACCGTTTTGTTAATCAAATGGAAGTCCGAGTTGTTATCAATGGTTACCAGTTTTCGATAGTAGGCTTTGTAAGATTTTAAATCTTAGACAATCTTGAAAATAATTTGTTTGAAACGCGTTGCTTATGCGCTCCGGATGGCAGCACCAACTTTCAGCAAAAATTGTCTAACATAATGGAGGAATCCAGTTTTAGCTATGCCACGCCCATCTTCAGCTAAGCTCCCTCCACCCACACTTCCCCGTGATGGGATCGATCGATCCCTGAACTCCATGACTATCAATTTCCAGAAAACTATACGAGTAAGCTGTTGAATATTTTGAAAGTATTTTGACTGGGTGCTTTTGCTGCCTATGGCAGGCGCTATCAAATTACTTTCAAAATATTCAACTAATTTCAACAGCATGTGTATTGAATAGTAAAGACATACAAGTCGTACAACAACGCTTAGTCCGTCATCAATTTAAAAGCGTTCATGACGAACCTAGCCACGTGATTCATAGCGTCATTGATTATGACGTCATCCTATACACCACGTAGTTAATTATGACGTCATATGATTGATGGATAAACTGGAAAGCTCCATTGATATATTTGTTTATATATCGACAATGTAATACAGTATTGATGTGATTATTTGGCTGCAAAGGACAACAAGATAAACAAGATTGACGAAAAATCTCCAAGCAACGATGATAATGATAACGATGAATACACTAGAAAGGCTGCTGCTGCTGCTGCTGGGTGGTGGTGGTGGTGGTGGTGGTGGTGGTGGCAGTGGTGGTGGTACAATGATGATGATGATGATGATGATGATGATGCGACTGCGACCGTTACTGCTGCTGCTATTGCTGCCGACCGCTACTGTCGTTGCTGCTACTGCTATTCTGGCCACTGCTATGGCTGCTACGTTGCTAATTAAATCTCACTATTTACAATCTGGTTGAAAGTATATGCGCTTCGATCATAACATGGACACAGAGTTAATTCGAGCTATCAACATTAATTGATTTGAAAAGAGTATTATGTAATTATGATGCGGGTACGCTAATAATATTTGACGTTTTTATTCGTATCCGCGTGAAAATTAACTAAACCGTTTAACGACTTCCCGCTTTGATATTTGGGCACACCTATCGTATTATCCCAACCGCATCTCACCCCGTCAATTTTAATCATCAGAAAGTACGTTAATTTAGGAATCCGATTTCTGCTCTGCCCCGCCCATCTCTAGATAACCTCCACCCACATTTCGACCGTGTTGGGATTGATCGATCCCTGGATTCATTGACTATCAATTTCCAGAAAACTATACATGTGAGCTGTTGAATATTTTGAAACTAATTTGACTGGGTACTGTTGCTGCCTATGGCAGCAACAGCGCCCAGACAAATTAGTTTCAAAATATTCAGCAACATGTTTATTAAATAGTAAAGGCATACAGTTCGTACAACAACGCTTAGTCCGTCATCAGTTATGCGTTCATGACGAACTTATCTACGTCATTTACGACGCTATTGATTATGACTACGTCACGTAGTTGATTATAACGTCACATAATGGATGGATAACTGGAAGTGTCCGTTTCGAGTAGAGCAAAATAATGAATCGATTATTTGCGAAATAGTTTGATTGAAAGAGGTTAGTGAAAAAGTCATTCTCACGCGACCACCTTATGAATCTGTAAATATAGGTGGTTTCTTAATACAAGTAACTCGCTATAGGGGGTATTTTCTTAGTCAAAATATGGTGGCTATGTAAGACAAGTGGTCGTAATACCACAGACCTGTCTTAAAGAACCGCCTTCTGATTTTGTCTCCAAAACCAGAATCCTATCCTTAAATGAAATGTCACAATTTTAGTATGTGGTTCCTTCTTAGTGAAACATACGGTGGTCGCATAGCCCCACTCGTGGCAACTTAACCATATAGTTGGTAAGCCGTGGGAAAACGTGGTCTTAAGACAATTCGAATTTGTTTTCTTAATCAGTGCCCATCTGCAGGCCAAAGAAAAGGCATCGTTTTAAAAATTTACCACTGGAATGACTGGCTCGGTTATCGAGCCAGTCATTCCAGTGGTAAATTTTCAAAAGATATAGCCTTCTCATGGCCTGAAAATGAATACACCCTCTGCGTTTCTTGAACAATGTTCATATTCTGGACAAAAGAAATGTAAACTTGTAAATTCAAATGTTAAATTTACAAAAATTAACTCATCTTGGCCTACAAATAGACATCCACAGAGCAAATCTTTTTAATTTTCTTGAATTATTTTGACAATTAAAAGGTTAATTGATACTAGCCTATTAGCATTCTGGGCGCTTTAGGTGCGGTTGACGCACGAGTAGTTAAGACACAAGTTTTATTGTATATAGCTGCTAGTAAACAAGGTCAATTTACTGACATTGCAAAAAAATATAAATCGACACAACGTTCTTTTGTTAAAGTTGGAATAAATTTCTATTCCAGAAACAGACAAACAGCCTTTCAGCTACAAATACAATAACCCCTCTCAACCTCTTCCCTACATCGTCATCGTCGTCGTTATAATTATATGTGCCATTGTCATCGCTCAGTATAGACGAGGTGAATTTACTATACTGAATGCATTTAGACAAACGTCAGTCACCTACCTTTAAGCCGTTAGATCCGCTGATAATACAGCGTGCCGAATGTAGCGCTGGACCCGTCCGTCAACAACTACTGCACTGAGTCGACCTGTCGCTATTAATTAACGTAATTAAGTAAAGTAATTAAGGGGCGCTAAAACAATCACATGTGTCACCGATGTGCTTGTAGAGGTGGGTGGGTTGCGGATGAGTGGTGGTGTATGTAAATGGAAGGGATGGGGGGGGGGGGGGAGGTGACGGGATGATCATGCATGTTTTCAATCTGCATAATGGATGTAGGTGCTTACGCATGACTCAGATAAAGAATTATTCTTAATCTGCTGAGACTCTCAAGCAGCCCCAGTTACGCTTAGACAAGATTTCCTACTACAAAAACACATAATCACTGGAAAACACAGCGTACGACATCGTAATATGGCACCATTCACGCGCTACGATTTCCTTTGATTTTCTGTAGCTGTCTACGTTTGCTAGTAGGAAGTCTTGGATTTGCTGAAAAGATGGCATCTGATTCCGACAGCAGTATAAATGAAGTCCGTGCTCTTTCTGACTGATTTGAACACAGTTCCTTATTCACATTCGAAACATTCGACACATTCGGTTTTTTCACGGTGGTAATAGAAACGGTGTAAGTCTCGCGCTGGTCGGTCGACCACGGGATTGTTTGCACATTTGATGTTTAATAAAATGAATAGGCTACATTCGGGCCATATTTAAAAAAAAAATTCCCGGAAATAATATTGTAGCGAACAAAAGAGTAGTGAAAAACATGAAAAATCGCCCACAATTGCCTATATAAGGCGCTATGTTGTCTGAATCGGCCATTACCCCAGATTTTCATACATATGAATCGATAGGGCTCTCAAAGAACTATGGACATGCGAAACATTACAAAGTTCTATCTTCTTTATTTTTAGCAATGGAGGTCTGATTACTGTAAATCTTAATGGAATTCCATTCACAGGCGTATTTCTGGCGCCATTCTGTCTGAACCGGCCATTACCCCTGATTTTATACCAAACACATCGATAGCGCTCCCAAAGAACTACAGACAAGCAAAAAATTAGAAAGTTCTATCTCCATTATTTTTAGCAATGGAGGTCTGATTACTGTAAATCTTAATGCAATTCCATTCACAGGCGTATTTCTGGCGCCATTCTGTCTGAACCGGCCATTACCCCCAGAGTTTAGACCAAACACATTGATAGCGGTCTCAAAGAACTACAGACATGCAAAAAATTAGAAAGTTCTATCTCCATCATTTTTAGCATTGGAGGTCTGATTACCGTAAATCTTAATGGAATTCCATTCACAGGCGAATTTCTGGCGCCATGCTGTCTGAACCGGCCATTAGCCCCAGATTTTAGACCAGATAGTTTGATAGGGCTCCCAAAGAACTATCGACATGCAAGAAATTAGAAAGTTCTATCTCCATTATTTTTAGCAATGGAGGTCTGATTACCATAGATCTTAATGGAACTTCGTTCACTGGCGTATTTATGGCGCCATTCTGCCTGAACCGGCCATTACCCCAGATTTTAGACCAAACAGATCGATAGTGCTCGCAAAGAACTACAGACGAGCAAACAATTAGAAAGTTCTATCCCAATTAGTTTTAGCAATGGAGGTCTGATCATCGTAAATCTCAATGGAATTTCGTTCACAGGCGTATTTATGGCGCTATTCTGTCTGAACCGGCCATTACCCCCAGATTTTAGTCCAGATCGCTTGATAGGGCTCCCAAAGAACTATCGATATGCAAAAACTTAGAAGGTTCTATCGCCATTATTTTTAGCAATGGAGGTCTGATTACCGTAAATCTTATTGGAATTCCATTCTCAGGCATATTTATGGCGCCATACTGTCTGAACCGGACATTACCCCAGATTTTAGACCAAACACATGGATAGCGCTCCCAAAGAACTATAGACATGCAAACAATTAGAAAGTTCCATCTCCATTATTTTTAGCAATGGAGGTCTGATTATCGTAAATCTTAATGGAATTTCGTTCACAGGCGTATTTTTGGCGCCACACTGTCTGAACTGGCCATTACCCCAGATTTTAGACAAAACAGATCGATAGGGCTCCCAAAGAACTACAGACATGCAAAAAATTTGAAAGTTCTATCTCCATTATTTTTAGCAATACACTTTTCTTTCCGATATATCTGAATGTGTCGAATGTCAATTAGATAAACATTCGACACATTCGGTTTTTTCACGGTGGTAATAGAAACGGTGTAAGTCTCACGGTGGTCGGTAGACCACGGGATTGCTTGGATGTCTGATGTTTAGTAATATGAATGGGCGACATTCGAGCCATATTTATAAAAGAAATCTTGGAAATAATATTGTAGCGTACAAAAGAGTAGTGAAAAACATGAAAAATCGCCCGCAATTGCCTATATAAGGGACTATGTTGTCTGAATCGGCCATTACCCCTTGCCTGCCTGCCCGCCCGCATGTATGCCTGCCTTCCTATGGCATGCCTCCGGACTCCTATGAGGTAGAAACATCAATTTTGGCATACACATATGGCGAGAAAATTGCATTTTGAGGTCAAAACGTCAAATATTGCAGGGGTCACTCAGCGCATACCGGAATGCACATTTCGTCAAGCAACCCAAGAAGGTAGACTCGCCTAATCTCTAACATACATCTACATTCTGGTTGAGTATATGGACCATTTTGTTTCAAGCCAAAAGTTCAAATATCTAGGTCACGGGGTCACCTTTTAGGCATAGTTTGGGACCAGAAGTAAGTAGAATCACCAAATTTGGCACATCTATTCATATTATAGGCGGCTAGAAATTCTGTGAGATCTAAGTCACGGGGTGCATAGAAGGTAGAACCACCAAATTTAGCACACAGCGTCAAATTACGACAGTTTATGGAAAACTTACCTCAAACTTGGAATCTGAGGTCAATGGAGCAGCTATTTATGTCACGGGCCTCACTAAGTGCATTATTAAGGCAGAACGCAAATAGTTTAATATAGGTATATCGCCATCGAGTGCATTCTAATTATTATTATTATTATTATTATTATTATTATTATTATTATTATTAATAATAATAATAATAATAATAATAATAATAATAATAATAATAATAATAGTAATAGTAATATATTATAATTGCTCAGGATCTTTCTTCTTATTCTTATTATCATTATTCTCAATTATTTTCGCCACCTATCTCCTACAGTTTTCGCAGGATCAGCTCCGAACTTGGATGTTACCCTTAGGGTCCTGAAGAGGTCTGCCCAACTAAAAGGTGACCTTGAACTTTGACCTTCAGTGCCTGGAATATTGCCCCATATGGAATGAATGGGGATATTCAGGATGGATCTTTGAACTGCGACTCCACCTAGAGTTTTGATTGGATCACTACCATACTCAGTTAGGATGATTTTTTTAAAAATTGATCAGTTTTCGTTTCGAAATGAACTCAGGATGCAAAATGCTTTTTTTGCACATGTGCGCGCTTTGGTAAAAAATTCCGTTTTCGGGTTTTTTCTCTTTCTGCTTTGTGGATTGTTCGATGAAAGACGAAAGAGAGGTGAGTCCCAGAAAAGTCTGTGTATCTGTCCCTGGATAAGCAGGCGTCACGTGC
Organism: Chaetoderma sp. LZ-2023a; assembly: GCA_034401795.1. Taxonomy (NCBI): domain Eukaryota; kingdom Metazoa; phylum Mollusca; class Caudofoveata; order Chaetodermatida; family Chaetodermatidae; genus Chaetoderma; species Chaetoderma sp. LZ-2023a. Next base: position 113,495,896 of record CM067360.1, on the reverse strand, counting down.
ACGCTGCAGTAGAAGCTCCTGCTTCTCGTCCCACTTGAATGTCATCTTGTTTTATGAATCCTGTTCCACGCATGTGCGGTCGTTACAATTGTCTAGTACTCTTCAAGACCCCGCCTTGTCATACAATTGACTGAGCCACGACAAGATCCCGTCCGCTACCTTAGAGAATTTTCTTACCATGTTGAAAAATTCCCCATAGCACACGATTTGCTACGACATATAACCTTACGACAAAATCGACTAAAATTGTGTCGTAGATGCACTCACACGGTAAGATTTGCTAGGATGACACAATGTCGTGTCATATCCTAAACTGTCGTACGATGTCGTAGCGAAATCTCGCAGTGTGAGGCCGATTTAGGCAAGATTTGCCGGAAGTGAATCACGATCCTAGCAGATGTCCGTCTTATGAGCGGACGTTCTCACTCTCGACCCTTAGATCTTCGTCATTGTCTTAGATTATGTAATGAGGAAGTCGGTGAACAGTTTGTGTTTCAACTTGAACGAAGATGATCTAGATTGTTACCGCCATCACAATCACTGACCTAGACTTTGCTGATGACATTTGCATGTTACTAATTATTTTGACAATAATTTGACTGAATGCCGTTGTTGCCATTGATAGCAACAATTTTCACGCAAATTATTGTTAACGTATATAAAAGAATATCTGGAAATTGGCACACTTGTGCTGAACAGTATTGAAATGCAGGCGTCGAATATACTACCTTGAATATGTCCTACGTGCTTGATTACACTTTCAGAGCTGACAGATGACCAGTTGCAGGTGCAGACAGGATTTTTTTGTTTTAGAAATCCTGGCTTGAACAGACAATAGATTCAACGTATATAGCGTCAATAGTTACAACGATTACGGAGTCAGGGCATTGCATGCTGGGTAGCATTGCATGCTGGGTAAATTGAACAACGATCAACAAGAGCATCTCATATCTGGTGTAAAGGTTCTTTATTTAATAGGACACTAGAATTGTAAGTCTCTAGTGAGAACGTGGCCTTAGACTACTAAAGAACCCCAATGTTAGGGCATACAGCCACAGTGCTCGTATTCAACTAAATATTGCAATCTAGAGGAGTTAGTTTTAATTGTTAATTAGTGATGTTGATTTCTCACATCACCAATCGCTCGGGTGAGTATTGTGGTTGGTGCCGTCTGTCTGTCTGTCTGTCATGCTGCATGCCTGCCTGCCTGTCTGTCTGTCTGTCTGTCTGTCTGCACAATATCTTCAGAGTCAACATCAGAATCTCCAAAATTTAGCATATCTGTTCATAATGATAGGTAGTTTGAACAAAATTAATTTGAGGTCAGACGGACAAATATCTGGTCCACGGGGTTAGTAAGTGGAACCCTGAATACCAATTTTAGACCTAAACCCGGAGCACAAGTACGTCAAATCACCAAATTTGACACATCCATCCATTCCATGAGATTCGGGTCAAAGCATCACCGTTTTGACCATACCATTACAGGAATGTGTAAGACGATAGAATCACATGATTTGGCACAAGCCTTCATATTATGACCGCTTATGGTAACCGTTGCTTTGTATACGAGGTTAACTGATCAACTATCTAGGTTTACGAAGTGCGTTGTCAAAACAGAGCGCGTAAGCCAGCATCTCCAACGAGTGCATTCTAGTTCATCGCATGCGAACATATGTATTAAAAGGTTCCCATAATGGACCGTTCCAATTTATCCATCTATCATATGACGTAATAATCAATTACGTGACTTGTAGGTTGACGTCATAATCAATTACAGCATGACTGGATTGAATTCGTCTTAAGCGTTTAATAGTTCAACACGTTGTACGAATTGTCTTTATTATTTAATTTAAAAACTTTCTGTCGAATATTTTGAAACTAATTTGACTGGGAGCTGTTGCTGCCAATTAGTTTCAAAATATTCAATAGCTAACCTGAATAGTTATCTGGAAATTGAGATTCAGAGTGCAGGGATCGATTGATCCCAACACGGGCAAAGTGTGGGTTAACCCTTTCAGGACGAAGCCGGCCAAGACCAGTCTCTGCAGGAGTCTTGAGAAATGTCCATTTGCAGACCAAGAGGACTATTTTTTGGAAATTTACCACTGGAATGACTGGCTCGATAACCGAGCCAGTCATTCCAGTGGTACATTTTCAAAAATAGTCTTCTCTTGGCCTGCAAATGGATATTCAATACGTAAATATTTTAATTTTTTGAATAAATTTAGTCATTAAAGGGTTACGCTTATGCTAGAGATTGGGGGGGGGGGGAGGGGGTATAGCTAAAACTGGACTCATCTATTTGAAACTGATTGTCCAGGATGATATGCTCTATTTCATACACCATCAATCACATTCCAAGGTTTTCTGGTGTCCTCCTAACTATATCAACATGTCTCTTGTCATTACCAGATTTGGATGTTAGTTACCCATATTGTAGATATGGGATTGTCTTGTGGGAAGTCATGACCCCGCCGGATATCTTATATTTACGAGTAAGTCCTAAATGAAATTCATATTTGAAAATACCAGGTGAGCTAATGGACCGAGTTACTATATACATTATTATTTAGCTATGTATTAGGTAGTACTGGTTGACATCAACTAGTGCTGCTGATGTACAGTTTCGACGAAACTGAATCGAAACTGAGTGAGAATGTTGGACGATATATTCATCACCGAAGTTAAAAGTTGAATTAAATGGAATAGGACCTCCGGTTCTGAGTTGATGTGTATCTGGAAATAGTGAGATAAAAGTTGTTGCTGTGTAAGCGGCACACACTTTTATAATATTCAGCAGTCGTTTTGATCAGTAGTTTAGGAAATAATCGAAGGATAAGAATCGATGGAATTGTCTTTTTACCAAGGGCAAATGTCAGCAGTACTGCAAAGCAGTGAGCCCAGGATTTTACTTTTCCTCCATGATTTGCCGCCATGGAGTGGATCGTCATTTTCTATAGTTTCATGCTTTGTCGGTAGGTATGTGGGTGAACTCTGTTTTGGATTCATTCGTAGAGATGCTCAATTTTTAGTTTGCTTGCAGCTATTGGAAGAAGCTCGTCAAGCGGTTTCTTTTCCTGGTCTATGAAGTCCACATCGTAGGCATATTTACCCATAATATGCTTGTGGACTTTGAGACACTGTTTACATTAGGCAGATCATCACAGTTGGTGGAATTCAACGTGATTGCGGATTGTGAGATCTTTACATTAGGCTCCGGGCGGGCAGAACATTAAACAATGGCGGAATTCAACCAGTCTTTATGTGAAATAACCATATTTTACATTAGGCTCGCCCAGCCACACACACACACCCAACCCCCCCCCCCCCCCCCCGCAACACGCCCCACGCCACCGCATTGCGTTGGAATCAATTTATATACATTGAACCCTGAATTCCCAGAATCCTAATTTCAATGAAATTATACATATAACCTGTTGAATATTTTAAAACTCAGCTAACTGAGGGCTGTTGCTGCCAGAGGCTCCCAGTGAAATTAGTTCCAAAATATTCAACATAACGGTTATTAAATGGTAAATCCATCAAAGACATTCAATTCGAAGTCAATGGACTTTGCGAGATGACGGAGTTATAATACGTCATTATGATTGCGACGCTAGCTAGCATGTGACGTAATTGATTATGTAATCAGATACTTGAGTGACGGATCGAATAACTCCAATAATGTCTCACCCGCATTCATAGTAAGGATATGAATACATTTATAAGCCCATTGTGGAAAGTCAGATGAGCATGCAAGTGGAAGCACCCTATAAACACCGACCTATACCCATACTATCAGAGGCAGGTTCAGGAGGTCATTTGCCAGAGGGGGGGGAGCAAAAATTTCAAGGGCATTAACTCTTGAAAATGGGTTCACTCAGCAAGCAGGTAAACACCGAAAAAAACCCACGCCCTCACACACACACACCCCTCCCCCACCACCAACCACCCCCACTCCACCCCCACCCCCCTCTACCCACAACACCCCACCCCCTGAATGTTGCTCCTACCTTAGATCCGCAGCTGACTAAGTATGTCTGTAAATATCAGTAGTATAGATGGACCACGGTGACTGGCTGAGACCATTGTAAGGTTAACCTCATTTGCATATTAAGTGACCACTCCCACATCTAGGTATCCACACACACCACTCTCATGAACACATCGCTCACCCGTCAATAAGAGATGCTACATGTAAGAGATGACCGAGTAATTTCACTGGGTTTTTTAAAGGCAGTATCTAAGTATATGTACATAATGTGTGCGTGCGTGCTCGCGTGTGCGTGCGTGCGTGCGTGTCTATGTAGTTTTATTATTGTCACGCATTAGTTCTATGAACCCTGTCTTTGACAACGCACTGGCACTAGGATTTAGCTCATTCATCATCTGGTCTGTACGTACATACATACACACACACACGCACGCATGCACATACATACGTGCGTACGTAAGTACGTGCGTATGTATGCAGACCATTAACCTGATAAAGAAACACCAATAACAATATGTAAATTTTCTAATAAAATTTATTAATTTAAATTAAATTTTGAAACAACATTTTTGTATGTTTTAGTTTTACAACAGTGTTTACAATGTGCAAACAATAACAATAATTTATAATTATTAAGAAATTATAATTAATTAACAAAGACACATGCATTGATTGCGTTTCATGTTCAGTCAATCACACCATATTTACAACTGGGGACCAACTAGCGGTGTCCGATCTGTCACTCAAGTATCTGATGTTACAATCAAAATGATCTAACTACGTCACAAAAATCGAAGTCTGTCATGTATTGTACAAATTGCATTGAATATTTTGAAATTAGTTTGACTGGGAGCTCCAGTCTAACTAATTTCAAAATATTTAATAGTTTACCTGTAGTCAACTTGAAATTGAGATGCTGGGAATTTAAATCCACTCAAAATCTTTAATAACAAAATATGCAAGGGCCTTCCTTGACCCTCACCAGGACCATTAGCATTTGAAGACACAATTCTTTGATAATTAGTAGGACATTAACATTTTAATGGTCAAATTTTCTCATGAAAATCAATATATTGAGAAAATTAAAACAAGAGGCCCGACGGGCCTGTGTCACTCACCTGGAGCACTGGGGCCTGTGTCGCTCACCTGGAGCACTGGGGCCTGTGTCGCTCACCTGGAGCACTGGGGCCTGTGTCGCTCACCTGGAGCACTGGGGCCTGTGTCGCTCACCTGGAGCACTGGGGCCTGTGTCGCTCACCTGGAGCACTGGGGCCTGTGTCGCTCACCTGGAGCACTGGGGCCTGTGTCACTCACCTGGAGCACTGGGGCCTGTGTCGCTCACCTGGAGCACTGGGGCCTGTGTCGCTCACCTGGAGCACTGGGGCCTGTGTCGCTCACCTGGAGCACTGGGGCCTGTGTCGCTCACATAGAGCACTGGGGCCTGTGTCGCTCACCTGGAGCACTGGGGCCTGTGTCGCTCACCTGGAGCACAGTGCATTTTTGTCAAGTGTTGGTGGGTGGTTTAGTCGGCCAAATCCGTTCAGTGGTCCTGGAATTGTTTTGGCAAAAAATAGGTTATCCAAGATGACCGCCAAACCATTTGACCAATTTAGTTCCCTTGAACAAATTTGGTTGAGCTCTTGCCCTAGATCATATTTTGTGGTTTCCTTCAATCCCTCAAGCGGTTTCGATCGGCTTCATTTGAACAAACTTGGATCCCTATTCCCTAAGGATGCTTCCTGCCATATATAATTGAAATTAGCCCAACGGTTCTTGAGAAGTCGTTTAAAGGAAAAGTTGACGGATGGACGGACGACGAACACACGACGGACGGTCGCCACGACATAAGCTCACTTGGCCTTTCATGACAACCATGTTTTATCACACTTCAAGTTCTGTTGAACAAACTTCAATCATCCATAATTATCGATGAAATCTAATGGGTTTCAGCTGATACACACAGCAGTTCTTGAGATGTCAGTATCGAAAAAAAATTGATCACCGGAAAATTGGACAAATGCAAATTCTGAATGGAAGATCTGGATCCAATCACTATACGGTTCATCCACCTAACTTTCGTTGAAATCCACCTTGTAGGCGTTTAAGACTGTTCCCATTTATTTCCCATAGGATTTCCGGTGCATGAAAAACAAGAGGCCCAGCACCATCATATTTTGTCAAAATTGTTGGTGGGTGGTTTAGTAGTTGTTTAAATGAGTTTGTGGACATTTTTGCAAGTGCAATATGGCTGCCAAACACGCTACATTTTGACTGGCACACAGCGCCCAGGTTCTTTTTGACGGATCAACTTCCCTTGAGCAAAGTTTAATGGCCCTTAGTCCTTAATCATACCGCCCAAATTTCGGCCTGATCCCTTCAGCGGTTCTGGAGGAGTAATTTTCGGGAAAACTAGGTCATCCAAGATGGTCGCCGAACCATTTGGTCAATCAAGTCCTCTTGAAGAAACTTGGCTTAACTAGCTGACGATTCCCCAAGCGGTTTCGGAGAAGATTTTTAAAGACATTTCCTAAAATCGGCCGAAATCCAAAATAGCCACCAGGCAAATTGGCCGATCGGGTTCATTTGAACAAACTCCCTAAGGATGCTTTCTGCCAAATATAATTGAAATCGGCCTAGTAGTTCTCGAGGACATTTTAAATTTCCCATTGCTTTAACATGGGAGCTTTTGACGAGAGAATTAGCCAAGATGGCCATCAAACTGTTTATTCGACAATTTAATAAATTGCAAATTTAAGCTCAGAATACCCAACATATATAGAACCAATTTTTGCCTCAAAATCCATCAAATAAAAAAATCCAATATGGCCACCAAACAGGCTACATTTTGATTGATCCACGGCGGCCATGTTTTTTGATGGAGCAAGTTCCCTTGAACAAACTTTAATCGCCCTTAGTCCCTGATCATATCTCCCAAATTTCGGCCTGATCCCTTCAGCGGTTCTGGAGAAGTTGTTTTCGGGGAAAATAGGTCATCAAAGATGGCCACCGAACCATTCTGTCAATCAAGTCGTCTTCAGCAAACTTGGCTTACATCTTTCCCTAGATGAGGTTTCATAAGTTTTGAATAGATTCCACCAGCAATTTCGGAGAAGAAAATTTTTAAATACATTTCCTAAAATCGGCCGAAATCCAAGATGGCCACCGGCCAAATTAGCCCATCAGCTTCATTTGAACAAACTTGGATCCCTATGCCCTAAGGATGCTTCCTGCCAAATATAATTGAAATCGACCTAGTAGTTCTCCAGAAGACTAAATTTCCCATTGCTTTAGTATGGGTGCCTTTGGCGGGAAAATAATCCAAGATAGCCGCCAATCGGGTTATCCGACAGTTTCGAAAATGGCAAATTTGAGTCCAGAATACCCAGATATATATAGAACCAATTTCGGCCTCAAAATCCATTAAATAAAAAAATCCAATATGGCCGCCAAACACGCTACATTTTGATTGGCCCACGGCGGCCATGTTTTTTGATGAATCAACTTCCCTTGAACAAACTTTAATGGCCCTTAGTCCCTGATCATGTCTATCAAATCTCCGCCTGATTCCTTTAGCGGTTCTGGAGGTCGTTTTTGGGAAAACTAGGTCATCCAAGATGGCCACCGAACCATTTGGTCAATCAAGTCTTCCTGAACAAACTTGGCTTAGCTCTTTCCATAGATGATATTTCATGAGTTTTGAATTGATTCCTCACGTGGTTTTGGAGAAGATCAAAATTCTGAAACAACTTTCTGAAGAATATCATCTTGGGATACGTCCGGCAAAATTTTGTTGAATTCGGACCATTGATTAAAGATAAGGAGCATTTCAAATAATTGCCACAAAATTAAAAAAAAGATTTTCACCTAAAAAAACTCATTTAGAAATCTAAATAAAAATACTGAAGTGTACCACTATAGGGTCTTTCTAACCTAATTTGGCTAAAATCCACTCTGTGACTAAGGAGGAACCACGTTTTGACAATTTCTGGTACATTTTACAACCCGACGGCCTACTAAGCATTTAATACAGACTAAATCGCTTTATGACGTCAACATACACGTCACGTAGTTGATTATGACATCAACATACACGTCACGTAGTTGATTATGACATCATATGATTAATGGAGCAACTGGATTATCACTAGCATCTTTGTAAGTTTCTAGTAATATTTAAATATTTAACAAAAGTCATCCTCTCGGTCATTTAAAAATATTATCATCACCTGTTCTGGTTCCTCACTGAAGCTTTTGTAATTAGTTTGAACTATATGAAATGGAGGGATCACTTTCTCCCTATCAACTGCCCATTTCTAGATAAGCTCCGCCCACATTTGCATGTGTTGGGATCGATTGAAATACCCGTGAATCCTGAATTCCCAGAATCCCAATTTCAAGGTAACCATACAGTCATACACTATTGCAGTAACAGCAAGCACCCAGTTAGATTACTTTTAAAATATTCAACTAAATGTTTATTAACCCATAGCATTCTGATGTCAAAAGTTTAAATTTTCAAATTAATTTAAAACATGAACTAGTGCTCATTTTTCAACAAATTTGGTGGAAGATGGTGCTGTCGTAGATAGCAACATCTTCAACCAAAATTGTTGAAAAATATACACCAGTTCCTTTGATATTGATGCAATAAAAGATAGAATATTGACATCAGACTGATAACGATTATATGGTACATGTAAAAACATACAATTCGTAAACTTGATTTAACTCAACGGACCTTGCTACGTCATTTATTATGCATTTTAATTGTGACGTCAGCCTACATGTGATATAAATGTTTATAACATTATATACTTGAGTGAGAACGTGGTTATCAATTGGCATGCATGTGTGTTTAGACAAAATATGCGTTTAAATTTGTGGACTTCCCAAGTCAGTGAATAAAACAACATTGGTGACATTGGATTACAAACTATTATGACGGCTTTAGCATAGGTATGACCAGGGACAGACCTCCCCTTCGCCAATTCGCTTTTGAGAATAATTTTCATGGTTGGTTAATAAAATGTCAAAATAGGCTAATTCACTGGCTAATGATTTTACATGTATGTTGGCACATCTAATTCTATCCAATATTTTATTTCTTACATGACCTACTGGTCATCTCTTACTTGGTTATTGTTATTGGTCAGGCTACGAAAGTCCAGATTTGGCTAATGAAATCTCAAAATAGGCTAATTCACTGGCTAATGATTTCAAATGAGTAGGTCGGTCCCTGTATGACTAAACGATTCTACTAGCCCATAGTTATGCATTATATAATATACTATACAAAAGCAATACCATATTTCTAGAAAATACATGTCGTGTAACATATTTGTAGAAGAGATCAGACTAAGTTTTCTATATCAGCCATTTCTTACGCTGTCCTAACCAAGATAACTGCCTATATTTCTGACAACACGCGATACATGTACCAACTTAAAATTAATACATACGACACCGCATACAGCATGTTGAATATTTTGAAAATAATTTAACAGCAAATGACTTCAGGTAAACTTATTTTCAAAATATTCAATAGCATAATATGGTTGCCTTGAAATTGAGAAGCTGATAGGTGTTAGAACTTAGAAAGAATCAAATTAAATTAACAAATTCATGCATGTAGTATTTGCATGTACATGACACTAACGACTGTCTAAGGTGTGTTGGTTTTATGCCCCATCCGCGTACGGGCACACTTAACTCTTTCACTGATTAATTCCCCATACCTCCTTTTCAAGGCAAACCCGTAAAGGAACTATTGAGTATTCTTAAAATTAATTTGACCTCCAATTACACTCTGTGGGCAGAGCCTAATGAAAATTCTATCTACATTCATATGGGTAACCAGCCTAACAAATTTGATTGAGTTCCAACGAATGGTTTCTGAGATAGGTTGGACAGACACATGGATGGAAGCTATTGCAATATCCGCTACGTTTTTTCAAAACATGTAGGGAATTCAGCAGAATTTTTAATTTACATTTGCTGAAGATTTGAAGATTAATTTATACATGTAACTATGACAGCAGCAACTTTGTCAAATTGTTCTCAAAATAATCATTTGGTGACGAATATCTTTATGTAATTGTATGAAAAATGTGAATGGGCCTAATTCTAAGTACAGTCTATACACAACCCAGCAAGGATTGCACTTGCATTTCCATATCAATCAGTACCTAGCATCATTGTATTTATAACCAACAGAGTCAGAAATGATCAGCCTTGGAATTGTCTTGCTCAGATTCAAAGTTCATCTGATTGATTTGAGAATAATTTGACTGAAAGTAAATTCAGTCAAATTAATTAGTAAAACACTCAAACATATAATACAAGATTATGCATTGTCTATACATGTTTTTAACCCTTTACTGGTCAAAATTGTTACAAAATATTTAACTATTTACTCATTGGATCTCCATTTGCAGGCCAAAAGAAGACTATTTTTGAAAAGTTACCACTGAAATGACTGGCTCGTTTACCGAGTCATTCCAGTGGTAAATTTTCAAAAATAGTCTTCTCTTCGTCTGCAAATGGATGTTTCTCAAGACCACTGTAGAAGTTGGTTTAGGCCTGCTTGATCATTAAAGGGTTAACATATTTTTCATGACTTTTCCATGACACATCGATAAGAAAAACTGCTGGAACAGGATTTCCAAGCCCCAAATGTAAATTTTGAAATTGCATGATTTTCCAAGATTTCCATGACCAGTTACAAACCCTGAACTATGTTCTATGAATGCAGGGTTTGAAACTAACCTTTTCACCGAGGAATTCCACATGTCTCATTCTCAATGCTAGCATACAGTAAAACTGTTGAATATTTTTAAAATAATTTGACTTGAAGCTGTTTCTGCCTTAGGCTGCAACGTCTTCCAGTCAAATTAATTTCAAAATATTCAACAGAATGTTTTATATCGTAAACAATATACTTTTTCAGGGATTTGTCGGTGAAAGAGTTAAGCCAGATGACCCGCTAGCCAGCATGACCAGTGGTCACTTGTTTCTACTTGCCCTATGACTGATTATTTCCTAGCCCATACCCGGCAGATATGGCAATTACTTTTAGCCATTATATTTCTAGAATAACTAGTGTTATTATATCATTGTGACTTATTAAATTCTATTTTGTATGAAAACAAGTGTAATTAAAGCCTTCAATAGTCAGATTTGGTAAAGTTTCAATTTTCCCATATATAGAGAATGACTATCTGCAGATCAAGAGAAGACTATCTTTGAAAAGTCACCACTGGAATTCCAACGATAAATTTGAAAAAAAAGCCTTGGTCAACAAATGATCATTTCTCAAGATTACCACAGAGATCACATTTTGGTCACCTTGACCATTAAACGTGATCTAAATTGTTACTAGCGCACTGGGCTGGTCAGTCACAAATTGTACTAGCCCTGGTCAATCCTACTTCCCTAGTGCCAGTGTTAATTTAAGCCCCTGTGAAGACATCACAACCTATTGGATGAATCCAGTTTTATCTATGCCCCGCCCATTTCTAGCTAAGCTCCACCCATGCTTTACCCGTGTTGGGATCGATCGATGTCTGCATTCTCTGAATCTCAATTTCCAGAAAACTATACAGGTAAGTTGTTGAATATTTTGAAACTAATTTGACTGGGTGATGGTGCTGGCTTTACCCGTGTTGGGATCGATCGATGTCTGCATTCTCTGAATCTCAATTTCCAGAAAACTATACAGGTAAGCTGTTGAATATTTTGAAACTAATTTGACTGGGTGATGGTGCTGGCTTTACCCGTGTTGGGATCGATCGATGTCTGCATTCTCTGAATCTCAATTTCCAGAAAACTATACAAGTAAGCTGTTGAATATTTTGAAACCAATTTGACTGGGTGATGGTGCTGCCATAGGCAGCAACAATACCCAGTCAAATTAGTTTCAAAATATTCAACAGCATGTTTATTAAATAGTACACACATAAGATTCGTACAACCTGACAGACTATTAAACGTCTAAGATGGACTAAATCGAGTCACTCATGATGTAATTGATTATGACGTTGTTCTACACGTCCCGTAGTTGATTATGACATCATATGATTGATGGATAAACTGAATCTGATCTGTCACTCAAGTATCTGACATCATAATCAAATACGTCACTTGTTAGCTGATGTCACAATCAAATGACATAGATAGGTCTGTCAGGAAAGTGGCAATGGTCATTTTGATTGCTATCTCAGGCTGTCGACTAACTAGTGACATAATAGAGGGATTCAAGAGGTCAGTCAGCGGTCAAATACATGACATCATAATGAACTACGTTACATGTAGGTGGGTGGCACAATCAATTCAATGAATGACGTAGGTCTACGTCCATCATAAATGCTATATAGTCCGCCAAGTTGTATGAATTGTATGTCTTTAGTATTTAATAACCATTCTGTTGAATATATATTTTCAAACTAATTTGACTGGTCACTGTAGCTGCCTATATCACCCAGTCAGATTAGTTTCAAAATATTTAACAGCTTAACTGGTCCCAACATAGACAAAGTATGGACAGAGCTTAGCTAGGAATGGACAGGGAATAGCTGAAACTGGATTCATTCATTGATCGATGTCGGCTACTTGAGTGACAGAGTGGATCCCTCTATACATTACCGGTACCATGAATGAAAACCTGATCTAACCTATACGCTTGTTAAGTACGACGTCATGCGTAGACTTGCACGATTATATGATTAAATCGAAGCTCGTGATTATTTTTTAAATCGTGAATGTAAAAGATTAAAAATTATGTAATTGAATAATCGTGAATAATTTCTACCGGTACTGCATAAAATATTTCAATGTCAACTAATTATTTTTTAATGAGATCGGCCAAGTAGTAGTGTCGGAATTAAAATGATACCACCTCCCTCAACTGACCGCCGTTCGGCGATCCGTGGCCATGGCCAAGAATATAAAACTCGTGCGGACCCCCACTGTCCAGGACAACCTCCTCAGGATACCGGCCTTTCTTATTCTGACCAGTATCCTGAAGAGGTTTTTCTATCTGTGGGACACTTTTCTACCTATCGTACCTATCCTACCCCACCTATCTCCTACCCCACCCTGTTGCTATTCCAGCCGGCTGGTGTGTGTGTGTCTGTGGTGCTTTTACACCGCACTGGGGAGTGTCGCGGTGGGTCTTTATCTAACCTGGTCATATTACCCCAGCCTAGTGTCTTACCTAGTTTCGAAATTTCAGGTAAGTTCTAGCGAGGTCTTTTGAGCGGATTTGAACCCCAGTCTGCAGCCTGGGAATCCTATGCAATTCAATACTCTATTGATTGACCCACCGCTACACTACTAAAATCTTGCCTCTTAGTAATCTTATCTCTGAATGAAATAAAAAGTTGCGGCAGCTGCGACAGTCTGTCAACGATGACGCGTAGAGGTGGCTAGTTTCCTGGCTGGATTCAGCTTGTAGGTGAAGGTCTGCGCCTTTTCCAGAGATGGCTTGAAGTGTGACAGCTCACCTGACTCCTTGTTGCTGAAGATGAAGCGGTACAGCTCAGCTGCCCTCTGTACACCTGGGATAAAGTCCCCTTTGGTCTCCTTGAGGGTTAGGCTGTCGTATATGGTCTCGAGCAGGGCACGTCCACACTTGGAGCTGAAGTATAGCAACCGGGCATTGTGGCGGATGTCTGGTGAGATCTCGCAGGTGTACTTCTGAAAGAGGATGAAGACAGTTATCTTTGTGTGCTGGATGCGCCTGCTGAGGTAGGTGACTGTCTTCTGGTCTGTTGCAGGGTCATCGATAACGAGAACAAGTGGTTCTGTCAGTCGGGCTGCCAGCAGCTTCTCCATCAGTGCTTGCAGGTTCTTCATCTTGGTGATTGGGCCATTGTACCATTGATCATTACGGTCAACCGCATCAGCGGCGGAGTCGCCAGAAGGATGTATTGAGAGTGTAGATGTTCGGCCTTGTTAATGGCCGATTGTCCTACCGTATCAGTGATCCCAATGAGATCTCAGGCTGGGATGGTACCTCGGATCTCCCACGGGGCTCCCTTCTCATCGAAGTCTAGGAAGGAGATAGGGGCAACAGTGTCCTCTGAACAGAGGCGTGCCTCGCCCAAGTGAGCAAGATCGCCTAGCGCTTTGCTTTCTAGTCTGTGAGTGACAGAGTCATAGTCATATACAGACGGCTTAAACCTACTAGTCATACCCCCAGTGAAATAGTTGGGCATAGGAGGACCACGCAGTCGGCCAAGGAAATAGGTAGCAGTGCTCAGGGTACTGGCCCTCTCTGCAGGGGCACGCCTTGTGGGCGGTCCACCATTCCCAGGCATTGGCAATTCTCAGTCCGCATGCTCGACTATGGGTTACACACCGCCCTTCGGCACGCCATGCCTCATATGCTGCAGGGGTCTCGTGATACATCTCTCACTATTCAGAGGGGTTAAACGTAGGCGATGATGATCTCAGCCATTGCACTCGTTGCTAGCCCTAGAACCGCGGCTTCCATTAGTGTAACACGTTCACCCATGATCTTGGCGGAAACAGTGTAGGAGGCACCACTGAGGGCGATCTTTGGGATGGGGTGAGTTATTCCGAGACAGTGCCCAGCCACCCCACTCACCACTGTAGCGAGGACAGCTGCAGTGGCGGCAGGAAGAACCTCACTTCCCCCTGTCATCTTCACCACGGCCACATTCGCCGCCACGTTACCGGCGACATGGACTGCCAGAGGTTTTGCTTTGGTCAGTTACTTCTGTCTTGGTTCGCAGCAGGTTCTCCACCTTCTGAAGACTCCCCTGGCTCTCGGGCAGTTGCGTCACGATATGTACCGTTGACATCATTGTTTAAGCACTGAGTATACAACGCGGTTAAACGTCTGCATCCCATGCCGAGAGAGCTAAGAACATCTTCCCAGTCTGCGTTTGCCAGGTGGCCGGGTTGGTACTCAGGAATATTCATCTCTCTATTGAGACATCTTAAACATGTCCGGGCTCACGCTATGCGAGAAGTACTATGATATCATCCGGAGGGAGTTGAAGGACTACAAGAAGAAGACACCAGATGAGCTCGTTCAGCTCTCCAGTGCTGAGCTGACAGAGGAGCTGACAGCTGTGAAGCTCTATCTAGGATTTGGCAAGGGACAGATCTGCTTCCTCGAATACCTTACCATGGGCGGGAGTATCATTGAGCAGCTCCTGCGAGCTAAAGGTTTCTACAAGGATCGGGAGTATCTGTCAGATGTGTTCCAGCAGTTGCAGACCGCCTTGGCCTCACCAGACTCAGAGCTGAACAAGGCTCTGCGATACTACAAGCTGGAAAAAGGATGCTCTGCCGAACCCTCCAGCCCTTGGATGTGCATGTTGGCAGCGGGTATAGGGGCTGTAGGGCAAGCCAGGCTGGTTCAGTGGCTCACCATGGTCCCCACTGCTACTGTAGTCAGGATAGTCTTATAGCTGATTTGCTAGCGGCGGAGTAGGCTGATCCCGAGCACCACGATAGCGAGACCTGACACCACACGTAGAGCTACCACGGGAAGCGGTGTCGTGTCGACTGGCTGCAGTGTCAGGGCGCCTGGAGCTGCCGTGTCGACTGGCTGCAGTGTCAGGGTCGGAACGCCTGTATGGCTCATACTACGCGTAGGTGCATTGATGGCAGTGTTGAAGCCGAAGTGGACAACGGGGGAACTCCCCCCCGACTATCATGTTGTTATAGCCCCTGACTTGGAGGTCCTCGATGTTCATGATCTTGTTGCTCGGAATCAACCGTAGGTGTGGCGAAATAGCAACGTCAAGTTTGCGATGGGCCTTCTGCAACCCCTGCTGGAACTTAGCAATAAGACTACTGGGGTCTGCCACGATGATCATATCCTCAACGAGACCGATGAACATGGCCTGGACCTCTGCTCCGCTGACACCATCTATGGAATGCCGCAGCTTGGTCTATGCTGTAAGGAGGCAGTAGCACAGTGCTTCCAGGGACTGGTTGATCCGAACGATCCCTGCTGGTGTGAGGCCTGAGGTGGTGTGTGGGACAAAGTACTTCCACACATCTGGATAGTCCTGCCGCAAGCCAGTGATGTGCATATTTTGCACCCGTGCTCCAGGGTCGGAGTCTGGATCGAACGAGAATGTCGCTGTCTTCCGACAGCCTATTCGTCGGGGGGGGGGGTTCGATAGGGGAATCCTGAGTAGTGAGCGCTGAACTCTCTCTGTAGTCTGCCGGCCGCTGAGACGCTATGACTGTTGAGCTGTGGGTCGAAGGCATTTGTATCAAGGAGGCTGGCACCCAGCACAAGGAGGATTCGTCGCACCATGAAGTACACGTGGAATCTGAGACAGCTGGCGATGAGACCAGCTTCAGGAGTACCAGAATAGGAGTGGAGCAGGGTGGAACTTACTCCACATACTGCCGTGGCACACCACACGGCAAAGTTCAGCTGCTGATTCCAGTATGAGAGGCTTGGAGCAGCCATCCAAGTATGAGCTTGCTTCGCATCCTTGATGGTGATGGGGCGGTTGGTCAGCGGTCGTGGGTTGACTGAGAAGCTGGTTCGGGACCGTCCATCCACTGCGATGGAGAACGGTGTTAGCTCTGGTATATCATCCAGTAGACCTCTCAGGCCAGTCAAGGGTGTAGCTAGGAGGGGCGGTTGGCTCCAGATGACTGTCGTGAGGTTCAGTGGGAAGGCCATCTATACTGGTGTTCTTAAAGCTACCGTACAGGCAGCACACTATTTGTAGTCGTCTCGACTCCAGAGACCCGTGAGGTGACCTCGCTGTAACATCTTTTATTTTAACTCCTCCATATCAACCCGCTCGCTGGAGCCTTTGAGGTATTGCTGTCGCACTTTAGGTTTCTCCATGCGGTACAGGGCTTGGACCTTCAATATATGGTGGTACTCTTCATCGGTGACCTGGCCATCCTCGAGAGCTTTGCTGACAGACTCGTCGATAGTCCGTAGCATACTCTGTGCCAGTGCCACATACTTAGCATGCTTCTCCAGCCTCCTTGTGATCTGCCGCTGACCCACCCCCAAGCCTGTGGCCAAGACAGTGGCGGCTAGTGCCACGCCACCCAGCGGGATGGCAACGATGACCCCACCCCTGTAGCGAGAGTGGCCACAGCTGCCACCCCAGTACTGGCTCCAATCACACCCGCAGCAGTGGCTGTACGAGCGACGACGTTGTAGGCCGTCTTATATCGCCTGCGCGTTCTGCTGTACTTTTCTGCCTCATGGCCGAGATTCTGTCTGATGGTATCCATCTGCTGGAGTTGCCAGCCGTGGATGGTACTGCCCTCGTCAGCCGTCAGGGAGGGGTATAGTTCTGATCGCTTCCGCCACTCTGATTTTGCCATAGTATATCTGGAGAATTAAACCTGCATCACCTGCAGAATCTGCTCATGAGTCATAGAAGGGTACATTTTGGAGAGCCTGGCGAACCGTGCCAGCTTGCTGGTTTCGAGACAGACGTCTCTTAGAAAGTGGTCATCCAGCACTATGTCGGGTGCCAGTAGCTTTCTGAGACGTGACATCTGGAACTTCACCTTATGACCAAGATAGTAGGTCCGCCGCTGGATGGCTTTCTTGGTCTTACGCTTCTGCGCCATCTCCTCTTCCCACTGTATGACATCTGGCTCATCCTCATCTGTGAAGACACCTGGCTCATCGTCGTATGTGGAGACATCTGGCTCATCGTCACGCTTACTCTCTGGCTCCTCCTCGTCCGCGGTCTCCACTGCATCGTCCGCGGTCTGCTCTACATCTGGCTCATCGCCATATGTGAAGACATCGTCCCGCTTACTCTCCTCCAGGAGGGCCTGTCAGTATCGGGAACCTTCACTGTTCCTTCGCCTTCTTGCAAGGCTCGCGTTCCGTTGATACCAGCTCTCCCGCTGTAGTCGCTCACCTTCTTGTTGCAGAGCGAGACTCCGTTCGTTTAAGGCCTTTACCTGTGCAGGGATCAATCCAGGAGGGGGCAATCCTGTAGCAGACTCTTCATCATCTCGGCAAAGGTCAGATATTCCTGGTGTGATATCATGTCAGGTCAATGAGTAATAAGAGTGTAAACTCTAAATGGGCGTCCAATATCCCATCCGTGCTGGCATATATGTTAATGGAGGGGCTGTCAAACAGGTGATTTACAGGTGTGAACAGGCTAGGACTGATAGCTTTCCATAGGTTGCTGTTGGCACCTGGGAGATACTCTATCACGTCCCGGCCGACTTCTACCAGTGAGCTGCTGTGTGCACTGTCCGGAGGTTGATGTAGCACATCGGTGTGTATGTATGTTGTGCCCTGCTGGGGCACCTCGAAGAGGACCAATTCTACACGGTACTGTACCACCCGTCTCCCCTCTAGAGAGGGCGAGATTATGTTCTCTGCCCCGGAGAGCAGCAGTCGGACAATCGGCATGGTTATATGTCTTGTTTAAAGCCTATAGCGTGCTATGGAACCCATATTTGCTCACTCGACTGATCTTGCTGACCTGGCAGATGTGTACGCAGTTGATGCTGCCAAGGTAGAAGAGAGCGATGGCAAGTCATTCGCCCTACAGTACGAAGCAAGCTCAAAGGCATTCTCCCTCCACCCCATTGGCGGTAATGGGGTGGAGCTGCTCACAGACCTCAAGGATGTGACGAAGGAGCGCCTGGGTCGCAACATAGATGGCCACAAGATCATGTTTCGGTACAATTTCCCGAAGAGGAAGTACATCCTCGAGCCGTTGATTGAGCTCTCGGATACAGAGGTGGCAGACATCAACACCCTAATTACGATCTCAGCTTTCATCTGGTCAAACCCTATTCGAGCGGTGCCCCGCCGATGGCCCATGATGGCCTGCTATTGACCCTGGCAAAAAACCTGCAGTTCATATTTGAGAAGAATGAAGTGTGGTACCGCGCTGGACCTGGGGTGACTGGCAAACATCGTTGCCCCTATATAGGCCTCCTGCAGTCATTGACATAGAGGTTACTCCCCTCTCCACTGTTGTGAAAAAGGATGGGACAGTTCGAAAGCTCTACAATCGGGGATCATCCTTCCTCAACTACATAGGTGAAGGCGTCTCCCTGACGAGGGTGGGTCACCGGATTGTGGTTACAGGTGGAAAGCTCTTGCTGCGTCGTCCATTCGATGGATCAGAAGAAGCTGCTAACCTCCAGGAGGGCACCCTACGGGTAGATGGTGTCACATGTCTTCAAAGTCAAGGGTGCTGTTAAACTGCTTCAGCGAGTCAGACTCACTAGCCCGCAAACAACTCATATAGTCCTAGAGCTACTTTTCCTAGCTGGCAGCAGAGTGAAGCAGCTAGCCCCTGCCCCTGAGGGGTTGAAGGTCACTATCGATCCGGATGGAACAGGGCTCGATCTGGCACAGATATTTCTCGAGGGGTCCATTCTGTTCAGTATAACTCTTCATATATAGCCATGATTCTCATCATACTACTCATGCTGGCGTCTACAGCAGTGGCACAGGGCGCTGAGACTGCCATGATATTGGATGCCAAGTGGGCCCACTTCCGGGAGGACCACCCCGTACAATCCTTGGGTCGACCCCTTGCGGAGAAACATTTACGACCGCTTTCCCCAACGTAAAGAGATCGAGTCTGTCTGCCACTTCTATGGGGTGGAGAGGGTAGGCCATGGTTGTCTGCTGGAGACCCCTGCTCAGCACCAGATTATGTGCGTAACATGTGAACATGGCAGTCTGCCGTGGTTCACATGCTAATCACTTTAGCCTCCTCCCAGGTGAGCGTTGTCAAGGTAGATGGAAGCCCCTATTCATGCCGATGCGACTCTGGCAGACTACGTGTTTCTCTGCGCCTACACAGAATAGAGCCGGCCCTGTGGTTGATGGCGATCAGTGGTGTATATCACTGTAGAAGCTTGTCTCTAAATGGGCCTTCAGCCCCCCCCCTCCCCCATCCCCCCCCACTCCCACCCACCAGGGATCAGGGACTGAGGGGGCGGTGGGGGCTCATTTGTCTAAATGGAAATCCAGTTGAGGGAGGTGGTATCATTTTGACCCCGACACTACTAACGCGTAGCACGCATGCGCACGTGTCAGTATTGTGAGAGTGTATGCTTATATTGTACTGAGAAATCACTTCATTCTCGGCATTCTTGGCACCGATTAGGACCAGAATGAAGCGAGAATTTCAAAACTGCTTACCATTTTAAAATCGGACCAGAAATGCGTTATCTCGAAGTGACGTCAGACTGATAAGCGCAGTAACCGCAATACTCACGCTCAGAGATAAGATTACTAAGAGGCGAGATTTTAGTAGTGTTGCGGTGGGTCAATCAATAGAGTATTGAATTGCATAGGATTCCCAGGCTGCATACTGGGGTTCAAATCCGCTCAAAAGACCTCGCTAGAACTTACCTGAAACTTTGAAACTACGTAAGACACTAGGCCGGGGTAATATGACCAGGTTAGATAAAGACCCATGGGGACACTCCCCAGTGCGGAGTAAAAGCACCACAGACACACCCGCACCAGCCGGCTGGAATAGCAACAGGGTGGGGTAGAAGATAGGTGGGGTAGGATAGGTAGGATAGGATAGGTAGAAAAGTGTCCCACAGATAGAAAAACCTCCTCAGGATACTGGTCAGAATAAGAGGTTCTCCCGGACTGTGGGGGCCGCACGTTTTTTTTATATTCTTGGCCATGGCAACGGATCGCCGAACAGCGGTCAGTTGAGGGTATCATTTTAATTCCGACACTACTACTGGTCACGAAAATTTACATTTTGGTCAGTGAATGTATGTCCATCTGCACGCCAAGAGAAGACTATTTTTGGAAATATATCACTGGAATGACTGGCTCGAGAATTGAGCCAGACATTCCAGGGATACATTTTCAAATTAAAATAGTCTTCTCTTGGCCTACAAATGGACTTCTAAACACAATTACACCTTTCGTCATTTCGTTGTTATGTCTGGGTAATTTGTACCCAAGCTGATTAATCGAGTAATCACGATTATGCTTAAATAATCGATTGTGACCTCCCTAAGCAATAATCGCAAAAGCCTAGTCATGCGTGTGTTTCAGGACAGTAAGTGTATTTTGCTTTTATTATATCATAATTATCTGTTTATGACATCATCAATTATTCCTGACCAACAACATTGTTCTTTCATTTACAATACAGCACAGTAATAACTTAACATGTTGCTAAAACAAAATAAACTACGTACTGTTGAATATCTGAACATCCAGTTTTAGCTATGCCCAGCCCATCTCTAGCTAAGCTCTGGAGACCCATGTTTCAGCCATGTTGGAATCCCTGAACGCATTGAATATCAATTTACGGAAAATTATATACATGTAAGCTGTTGAATATTTTGAAACTTATTTGACTGGGCGATATTGCTGCCTATGGCAGCAACAGTACCAGTTAAATTAGTTTCAAAATATGCAATATTCAGAATGTTTATTAAATAGTAAAGACATACAAATCGCGCAACAACACTTAGTCTGTATCAATTAAGCGTTCGTGACGGACTTAATTACGTCATTCACGACGCCATTGATTGAGACATCAGCCCACGTAGCTATAGTTGATTATGACATCACATAATTGACAGAAAAACTGGATTCCTCTATTGGGTTGGAAGCTCAGCAGTCTTCCAATACATTTGTTAAAAATATTCAACAGGACATTTCTCACTAACCACCATGTTTCTGTTTTGCAATTCAATCCGGACATAATTAGGTTTTCCTGGCCAAATTTAGTCATCAAAAGGTTAATAATCTGAATACTGTGATGACCTATGATGTCTGTGAGGGTGATATGACTGATATTGATTAGCGTAATGATGCGGGATATGCTTGGGCCAGAAATGACCACCACCACCACCACCGCCTCGATCACCACCCGGCTCCCTCTGCATAATCATCATAGGTGATGACACGGAGCTGCGAAAAGCCGGTGAAATCGACCCACGACTGTCACTTGCAAAACCACCGTTAAATAGAGCGCCACGCGGTCCCTGTATATAATATGGCTGTGTCATGTGTCCCATACCACCACCTGGCTCATTACTGTATCGATGATGGCCATTGTCAAAGTCATAGAAATATCCTCCTTGTTGGTGTATGTGACTAATCGGTGAATCTGCGGATTCATAGTTACTTAAACCACCACTATCTCTACCGTAACCGGTTCCGCCTGCGCCACCATCCTTGCTCATATCCTCGTATGCTGCGGCTGCGTATTGCTGCTGGTATTGGAATAAGTCCAAACAGTCATCGTAATACTCCGGTGTGTGTTGCTCTAATTCTGACATATCATACGGATATCCACCAGGTTCTGAGTGTTCACTGAGCAGTCCACTTTGCCGATTATCTCCCCTGCCATCACCACTATATGCCGTGATATCACAGTCAACTTCAGCTGGGTAATATGTAGTCGGATGCGAGTCGCCATTGCCGCCCTCCCTTGGACCACGATACAACTCTTGTGGATGGCTTGACTGGTTTTGTGACTGCCGTGTCGGGAATCGATTCCAGTGTTTCAGTAGATTTTCGCCTACATTCGGTTCAATTTCCTGTTTGAAAAGAAGATACATTTCATTTTAAATATTTTCTACTTTAACTAAAAACAACTTAAGACTTTAGCCGTTGAAATGTCATTTTCTAAAATTCAAGCCAACTACACAGGAAAGCTGTGAAATATTTTGAAACTAATTTGACTGAGTTCTTGCTGCCCTAGGCACCAACAGCACCCCATCAAATTAGTTTCAAAATATTCAACAGAATATTCTTTCATCAATACAAATTTGTTGTTTTTGGTCAGTAAGTGTCATTAAACAAAATCATTGATATCTAATTACTAGATGCTGTATAGTCAATTTACTAATAATTATTTTGAAAACACTAATTTAAATAAGAGAGCGTAGAGACCGAAGGGCCTGTGGTACTCTCCTGGAACCACTGTAATTAAATAGATTGATCTTTTAAAGATTAGCTCAAGTTTGACTTTATTTCACCATGGTAATGATGTGAGCTTACCTGTCCATCCCTACTGATCTGTACTCGTTTGTTGTCGTTCCAGGAATTCACCAGGTGATGTGTCGTTTGAAATGGCACGTTACCGCTACAATGAAAGATATCATTGGTGAATTACCCCTTTAAGCCTTAAATTTGTTCACGAAAATTCTAATTTTCTCTTAGAAAATGCCCATTTGCAGACCAAGAGAAGACTATTTCTGAAAATTTACCAGTGGAATGACTGGCTCGGTTATCCAGCTAGTCATTCCAGTGGTAAATTTTCAAAATTAGTCCTTTCTTTATCTGCAAATGGATATTTTCCGAGACCATTGCAGAAGCGGCTTCTGGCTGGCTTAAGTGTTAAATGGTTAAAAGCCACTGCTATATTAATTTGGCAACAGACTAGCATTAGAATTTTACATTGTACTGGTACCATCAAATGTTATTTCTAGGGATTACTCTGTCGCCTGGTTTTAAACAAAGCACACGTTCCAGTAAATACAGCATACAGTATGTTGCAATGCATGTAATTGGAAAAAATCTTGATCAAAACCAGAAATATGCTCGCAAAGTAACGATGACGCTTGACGTTACGACATTGCAATGAACAACGAAGCTCGAATTCAAACATAATTCTATGTACATAGACTAGACAAGGCTATTTGCAGACCTATAAATCCACCTATTAGAGACCATCACCTTTGACATTCTGACCCCAAGGTCAGTGCCATGCCATCTCATTATACTGAAGCATGTGTCCATGTTTTGGTCCAAGCATGCGATATGAACCGCTAATTTGAGCAAAACACAAAACGTTAAAGTTAACAAAGACACACTGACCTTGACCTATTGACCTCAATGACTGTCAAAGAAGATGAGCCAGTCTTTCTGGTATTAGACTTTTTATCTTTTTTCTCATAGCCTGTAAATTATAGTTTCTATTTTTTAAACTCAATTTTGACAATTCAAAGGTTAAAATGAGCTTTAGTGTATACTGTAGGTCAAATATTGTATATGATCCACGATAAAGGAACACTCACCGTTTGACCCACTCGATGGAGAATGTGCCGCTTAAACCTGGTGCAATGAAGTCAGGTGATTTCTCCTTGCCAATAGAAGAGACCATTTTCGCGTAGCCTTGAAAGTGTCCACTGCCTTGCACAGAGAATACCAAGTACACTGCTTTTCCATCCTGCAAGTGAAATACAAAGTACAGTTCAGCTCAGAAATAATATAACGTGTTTCCAAAAAAAAAAAAGCGTACTGTTGAGTAATGCAGTAATGGCTTTCAATTAAATTATGTTCAAAATATGCAACAGAACATTTCTTACAGTGTTCAAAATTGTACTAACTAACATGTTTCTGTCATGTCTGTTTTTGTTTTGGAATTTGTGTTTACTTATTTATGAGCTGTACTGTATTTATGGGTAGATCTCTAAAACAAAATTAAACTCAGTCACGACTGTACAGTTGCAGAAAAGAACAGTTTCTCAAGCAATCCAGTACTCAGCCCCAATGCAGTGATTAATTAACCATTTAAGCATTGAATTTGTTCAAGAAAATTTCAAATTTTTCAAAGAAAATGTCAATTTGTAGACCAAGAGAAGACTATTTTTGAAAGTTTAGCACTGGAATGACTGGCTCAGTTATCGAGCCAGTCATTCCAGTGGTAAATTTTCAAAAATAGTCTTCTCTTGGTCTGCAAATTGACATTTCTCAAGACCACTGTAGAAGCTGTTTTTGGCTGATATGAGGGCTAAAGAGTTCAGCAAAAATTTAAGATTTCTTTACCAAAAGAATGACCCATTTCTAGCAAAGCCCCGCCCCTTTCATTTATGCGTGTTGGGATCGATTTATCCTGATTTACCGATTTATTTATTCATACTTTGAATCCTGAATTCCTAGAATCCAAATTTCAAGGTACATGTAACTATACAGGTAAGTTGTTAAGTATTTTAAAACTAATTTGACTGGCCGCTGACAGCACCCAGTCTTAATTTCAAAATATTCGACAGAATATTTATTAAATAGTAAAATCCATCAAACACATACAATTCTATATCCGGCTACTTTGCATGCACATTTGAACCAAATTTAACAATTTGATAGCAACAGCTCCCATTCAAATTAGTTTCAAAATATTCACCAGAATGTTTATTAAATTGTAGCTTTACCAATTCCGACAGTCACTGTCATACCATAGCAACTTTCAAACATACGTTATTTGATTGAGTCATCAGCTAACAGGTGACATATTTTGAATATGACATCAGATACTTTAGGTAACAGATCATACCCCTCCATTATAACAGATTTATAATGTTGCTATATAATAATTTAACCCCTGGGTACTTACACTGAACGCCCGGTTCAGTTTCTTTTCATTCGTCACGGACGTGGCCCAAATTCCACGCTTCTGGGATACGTCTAGATTCCTCTGGTTATTACACTTCATCACAAAGAAACGCGACGGATGGGTCGAGTTTGCTCCGTAATCCTTATCCACCCACTTAGACGGTGACGATGGGCCAGGACTTGGGCATGGTGTACTCGAGGCACTGCCCTTCAAGCTGTTGCTGTTGGAGCCACTGTTGCTATGTGAACCAGGTGTACTTGTACCAGATTTAGGGGATGAGGTTTCGCCTTCTGCGGACGGCTGTGTGATAGTCACCCTCGGGTCAGTGTTAGACCGCATCAGTATCTCTATTTAAAATTGATTTAAAAAATGTTAGTAACAAGTACTTAAAGAAATTCTAGTCTCGCCCACCAAATGGTCCGATGACATTGACCTTTGCCCTTTTGATGTCAAACTCAAATCTTCTTCGGGAGCATGATGACAATACCTATTTATTCAAAATTGTTTCCGATAGAACTTGAGTTACTGTACCGAACAGACTAACAGACAGGCAGGCGAGCAGGCAAGTAGGTAGACAGACAGATTGTCAGATGGATAGACGGCTGGATAGACAGAGACACAGAAATTAGAATAGTTAAATAACGCTTCAATGTGCGACTAATAAACATGAGAAAAATTGATCTAATGGCATAGTTTGTTCTAGGTTTGCGCGATTATCGCTTTGAGTGAACACGATTGATTATTTAAAAATAATTGCGATTACTCGATTAATAAGCCTGGGTACAAATTAACCAGACGTAACAACATCCACAAGCATTCCAATGATACATTTTCAAAAATAGTGTTCTCTTGGCCTGCAAACAGACTTTTCTAAACACCATTCCTGATTTCATCATTGATATGCTTCTGTTGTTGTTTAGGTAATGTGCAGGTTTGTACCCAAGCTGATTAAGCAAGTAATCATGACTATTCTTAAATAATTGATTGGGATCACTCAAAGCAATAATCACACACGCCTAATGTGACAAGGAAATGCTAAGATCATTAAATTAACTTAGTATTAATGTCGTTGATCTCTGAAATTTACTTGGTGACTTCTTTGGTGATGAGGTTGGCGTTTTCCTGTATCCCCATCCGCCGCCACCTCCTCGGCCATGTTGTTCATGATCATAGTCCGACCGCCAGCCACCACCGCCAGACATAATCATCTCAGTAGCTAGAAAATACAAAACATGTAGGGGCTTATATCAAGGGTGGGGAAGCAGCGTTAGTCTGGGACGAAGAGGACCAGGGCTATATAGTGCTCATCTGGGATACTAGATTTTGAATGGGGACTGAAATCCTAAAGCATAGCAAAGTTGAAAGACTGCATACCATGGAGGAATGCAGTTTTACCTATGCCCCGCCCATCTCTAGCGAACCTCCGCACTAAACGAAATCAAGGATTTCTTTTTTCACGAGAGAGTTGATACTTACCTCCCTAATACTTTTGATATTGCTAAATATTGGCTTTCACTCAATAAAACACTCAGATTAAAAACAGTTAGGTGCCCCTACTGGGCAGGTAGTCAGAGGTAGTCCGGCGGATGCCAACCCCACCACCGCGCATGCGCCGACTACTACTTCCTCTGACTAATTTATTGGCTAACACATGCAACTACCAAGAGCCTGAAGACCGAGCCTCTGTGGGGTGGAGAGGCCGGGTCCGTATCTAGGGAGGTAAGTATCAACTCTCTCGTGAAAAAAGAAATCCTTGATTTCGTTTATTTCACATCAAGAGTATACTTACCTCCCTAATACTTTTGATATTGCCAGAATTCGAAAGTGAATCTGGCGGGAGGGAGGCGAGGTCAAAAGACCAGCTCTTCCCTATACGCTTTCACGCGTTTAAGGCACTTATGACGTCTGAAAATGTGTGAGAACACAGTCAGGATTTGACAAACCATCGGATAACACAACCGATGCATGAGAGATGACCGAATGTCATATGCGCTCCCCCCCCCCCTTCCTGGGAGGAAGACTAGATGACCTCAATGTCCTATACGCTCTCTACGTACTAGTGCCAAGTACTATAGGACAGAGACGAAAAGGCTCCATTTTCGTATACTCTCTATGATGAACCACCTCCCAAATAAACCATCACCATATTAATAATAATGGGTAACGTGACAATACAAGTAACAATGAACAACACATGAACAAGACTGACCTTGTTGAACTTGGAAGCTGTCATCATGATCCCAGTAGAGAAGCCTGATGCAGTCCCGACAAGTGGTTGTTACCATCGCTAAATTGCGAAGTATATAAGCAATGCGGAAGCACTCCTCACAAAATGTAAAAGCGATTAATGTTTCAAAATCGACAAGGCGAGAGGGTTAGAGGTGTCACGGAGGTAATGGTCTGTAAAACTTGACTCACAGTGCCACTGAGCCACGGACATAATGTCATCCACAGGGACCCCACTAAACAGGGCAGTGGATGCCACGACACCGCGGACACTGTGAGCCTTGGCCACATCAACCTGTCTCCCGGTGGCGGATTTGTGACAAAACTGAATACACTCCACAATCCACCTAGAAATGGTGTCCTTCGACGCCCTGCCATGGGGTTCAATATATGACAACCATAACGCTGATAGGTCGGTACGCCACTCCGAAGTACGCTGTTTGTACCGGAGCAGCGCCCGGACGGGGCACCATGCTTTAGAATTAGGATCATATCTAGTTAAAGATGGCAAAAAAATAGGTTGACCTGGATATTTCAATGACTGATTCTTAGCCAAGAAATTAATCCTAGGTAGAAGCTTAAGGCCTTCCCCTGTAACCACAAAACGGTCATCCTCGGCTGATAAGGCGTGAATCTCACTCCTACGCCTTGCCGAGGCCGCAGCAATTAAAAATACAGTTTTAAGCGTTAACATTTTCATAGAAATGGAACTAAGTGGTTCAAAAGGCTTATCTCCTAGTACCTGAAGCACCAGAGATAAACTCCAAGACGGAATCAGTGGAGGATTCCTTGGTCTTAGATTGCCCATGCCTTTAATTAATACATTTAATGTACTTACTTCATCACTCCCCCTATTAGCCAAGCAAGGGATAACAGTCATTAATGCTGATTTGTAACCAGCAATAGAGTTAGGCTTGAGGCTATAGGCATCATATAGGTGACAGAGGAAATCAGCCACTACCTGAATAGATGAGTCCATTGGATCAATACATCTTTTTGAGCACCACTCTGCAAATCTGTTGATTTTATAATTATATGCTCTGGAGGTTGACCCCCTCCTGGCTTTGGCCATAAACATGGCCGCTTGCTCAGAAAAGCCCTCCTTAATTCTAGATTCCTTGACAACATCCACGCAGTCAATCTGAACATTGACGGATTGTCGTGAAGGGCCTTGCCCTGGAAGATGAGGTCGTCCATCAGAGGCAGAGGAACCGGATTGCAGACCAGAAGGTCCAGCAGATCCGTATACCACGATCGGCTTGGCCAATCCGGGGCGATCAGAAGCACTTGGCACTCCTGCTGCCTGATTTTCTGAAGCACCTTTGGAATCAGGATTGCTGGAGGGAATGCGTATGCATACATCCCCCCCCCCCCCCAGCTGATAGCTAACGCATCTGTTGCGAAAGCGCTTGGGTCTGGAATCGGAGAGACATACGTCGTCATCTTCGCATTCTTCTTCGTTGCGAACAAATCGATGTTGGGTTTCCCCCAATGGTCGAACAGACGATCCGCCACACATTGATTTAGTTGCCATTCCGTGGGTAAAACACTCATCCTTCGGCTCAATGAGTCTGCTAGCAGATTTAGCCTTCCCGGAATATGAACTGCCTTCAAGGTGATCCCATGATCTAGGCACCAACAAAGCAGTTTCCATGTCATCATACAGAGACTGGGCGACTTCGTTCCGCCCTGGCGGTTTATGTAAGTCACTACTGTTGAGTTGTCTGAACGAATTAGAACAATCTTGCCCTGAACTTTCTGTAAGAAATGTTCCAGGCCCAGGACTACTGCTCTTAGCTCTAGTAGATTGATATGTTCCTTGGACTGATCCAGATCCCAAAGCCCTAATACTGTGGACTCTTCCAGACAAGCTCCCCACCCCTCCATCGATGCATCTGTATACACAGTCACCTGAGGGTGGGGAGGGGTTAGCAAAACCCCCGGCAAGAGATTCTCTGTATTCAACCACCATTGCAGGTGGTGAATCAGAGGCGCCAACACTGACACGTTCGAGTCCAGCAAACCTGAACTCTGGGTCCACTGTGTCATGAGAAACAACTGGATCGGGCGCCTGCGCAAGGCGGCCTGCGGAATGACTGGTTCCAATGAAACCATCAACCCCAGCATTCTCAAGTAAACCCGTGCCAGGACATGACGACTGTCGCACACCGACTGTATTACTGAGATGAGTCTTTGAACCCTCTCCTGAGTGGGATAAACATATCCCCTCTCCAGATCGAAGAACATGCCCAGGTAAACAAACTTCTGGGATGGAGTTAGCTCTGATTTTTGGAAATTGACTATCCAGCCCAAGTCCGTGAGAGTTTTCAAAACAATCTCCAGATTGGCCGATAACGTTTCCCGGGTGTGTGCTTTCAACAGCCAGTCGTCTATGTACGTGTGGACTGCTATGCTTCTCCTGCGGAGGTATGCAGTGATCGCGAGAACCACACGGGTGAAGACCCGAGGAGCCGTGGAAATTCCGAAGGGTAACACCCTGAATTCCCACTGTCTGCCCTGGGATGCAAATCTCAGGAAGCGACGGAAACTCCTCTCTATGGGAATGTGGAAATAAGCATCCTTCAAATCTATTGACGCTGTCCACATTCCTCGCTCTAACCCCGCCAACACCGAGCGCACAGTCTCCATCTTGAAACTGGGCGTCTCTATGAACTCGTTCAATGGCTTGAGGTTGAGAATCGGCCTCCACCCTCCGGTGTTTTTCGTTACTAAGAACACGGTTGAATAGAAGCCCGGGCACCTCTGCGCCGGCTGAATGGCTTCCTTTTGTATGAGGGAATTTATTTCCTCCTCTATACACAACCTTTGATCTGGATCCCTCGGAATTGGAGTCCAGATCGGCACGAGAGACAGTCGCGATGGCGGGCCTGTCATCCACTCGGGACGATACCCGACTGAAAGCCATCGCAAGACTAAACGGTCCTGAGTCAACCGCTTCCACTCTGGCAAGTGGCCGGCCAAACGGCCGCCCACCGGTCCACCTAGGGAGAGAGGTGGACATAAGGAGTGCGAGAGTGGCACTGTCTTCTCGGCCTGAAACACCGGAGTGGTTCCCACCGCGGTAACCGGCCCATCAGGCCCGATTACCGCGACCAGATCCCCGCGCGCCACGCCCAGCACCGCGCGCACCTCGGTGCGCGGGCGGCTGCCTGGCTGACTGCGCCTGAGGAGCCTGCGCCCCCCTCGCTGCTGGCCGAATCGCACGCGGCCGAGGCCGGCGCTGCGATGGTGGTTGGCCTCTGACCTGGCCACTACCACCTCGAGCCTGCAGGGGACGATACGCAGGGGGTGCGGCGCGAACGTTGGCACGACGAAGCACCTCAAACTGCTCGCGCAGCGCCCTCTGGTTGTTGACCAGAGTCACCGTCTCCTGGAGGTGCCTACATCCCTCACCTCCAAAAAGACCAGGACCTGTCATAGGAGTTCGCAGCAGCCTATTATACAGGTCCTGGGACTGGCACAGATTGTCAAGGGAAAACGTGCGCCTCGCCCAGACACTCCTGGTCACCGCCCGCGTCAAACAGTCCAGAGCCAGGTTGATACCATCCTGGATGGCTCTCTGGACTGTGACCGGGCTTGGCTGGCGTGAAGCGGATGCTGTTACCACCCCCTGTAACAGCTGGGAGACGTGGGACAGAGCAGCAATCGACGCTCTCCCACTCTCCTCCGCATCACGCAGCGCGGTATTAGCCGAACGCAACGCGTTCGAGCACAGGACACCCGTGTCAGAACGGGAGCCTGGCCGCGCATCTTCGCCCAAAGCCGTGCGATCATCTACGCTGGGCCTAGGCACCACACCGTACCGCTGGTAATCCAGGGGCACGATGCGGCAACGCCTAGCCACCTCGCGAGGGGCCTTCGCGAGACGCCCATTCGCCTTAATGGACGTCTCCGCCGCCTCGAACATGTCAACGACATGCTCAGCCAGCGGCAGAGATGGCATAGCGGTGGCAGTCGGCTTACCAGCTAACCACGGCCTATGGTCACGCTGGCTAGCCGACTGCTCCACGGGCAGATCTGGCCGAACACTTACCAGCCACTGGCAAGCGTCCGACCAATCCTCCTCCGTGGCTAACTGCGAGCGCTCTACTAGACGAGGGCCTTCGTCTTCCTCCTGAGCGCACGCAGTTGTACTAGACGGCGGATATGCTGATACCCCTGGCAAGCCAGGGAAAGCATGCGGACCCGAAAGAACAGGCATGCTAAACTCCCTGGCTTGACCAGGAGCAGGCGCCGTGGTAGAGCGCGGGGTAGACACCGCCCCACCACGGCACTGGCCAACACCAGCGATACTCTCGGCAAGCCGAGGTATGCGGTAACCGTGGCCATCAGCAACGCCCAGGGTCACCTTCTGGACCGTGGATTCTACTCCTGCGTGAGTAGAACCATGGAACACGTCGCCTGTATTCCCCGCGAGGGGTGCACAGACGTCGTACTCCATGGCCACGTCCCCAGACGGCGACCCTAGCAGGTAATCCTCTTCCTCCTGGCCAGAAAGGTTAGGCTCCGGGTCAGCAAAGAGAGCTAACCCGGACTGGCCAGGGAAGGTGCCATAAGATTTGACACCCGCGGCGCGCGGATACCCAGGGTCTGATGAGCAGACCGCGGGTCCCAGCAACAACCGTTGTCCACGGCCCCTCGGCGCGGCACCAAGCCTGCTGCCAGGGTCGTGGACCGCCCCCATCAACGGGGCCACCTCTGAATCCCCCTCGGACAACGGAACGGACCTATGGAACTCGGATTCAGAGGCGGGGATCACCTGCTCCGAAGCAGATGCTGAGGACAACAAAGGACCTGGCCCAGGAAGCATGCTGCGAAGCAACTCTGGGACCAAATCCTTTATTGTCCTCTGCATCTCTCCCAACATTTCGGACCGGAAGGCCTCCATATCCACCGCGGATGAGGCCTTCCTCTTACCTTTCTTACCACCCTCCTTCTTCGCCTTCCTCTCTTCATCCATCACCTTCTCCCTTGCCTGTAACGATAAAAAATCAGCCATTAGCTCACCCCCCCACTGCTTACAGACATCGCATTTTAGCAACGGTCCACAGGGACTGCAGCTAAAACACAAATGCGGTGCAAAACGGTCCTTTAAAAACCGACCACAGGACGGGCAACCAGGTCTCTGAAACAGGACAAAGGACGAGGACAATGAGCAAGATAGTTACGGTTAGAAAACTCAAAACCAAACTAAAAGAGAGGGACAGGATCATAAAGATCACTAATCAAGAAGAAACCAGCATTGGACAAAACTTTAAATGTTAATAAAGAGCAAGGCCGATTATGACGTCATCAATCCCTTAACAGAAATTAATCGGTCCGCAACAAACATCCAAGTGCAAGGACGAATTGTATTCATAACCAGAACATCCGCAAAAGGATATTCAGACTACACATCATCAGATACAGAATGATATACAATGGTAAAAAAACAGTCATTATTTTTTCAAATAATTCATATTACCTCATATCATTAATTAGATACCTGACACCATGTATAGACAAACCATCCACCGTGATGCACTGGAGCACTCCACCAAGACTACGCCTCTTCACTCTCTCCACCCTTGGGGGAAGGAATTGGATCAAGAGGGCAAAGTGAGAAGACCTTTATAGTAAGCCTCCAACTCACTGAACATAGACTTTTTGGTTAGATAACCTAACAGTATTAGTAGGAAATGGAACCGTGGTGGAGAGAAACAAACCCTCCTGTGCTGAGAAGTCCACCAATACTCCAAACTGATACCTGTGGACATAAACACAAAGAGAATTTAGTCTTATAAAGCACCATGTTGGAAAACCCCAACTCAAACAGGCGCTATCACGGTAAGCGCGAGTCCCGGAAACACATTACACCGGGGAAAAAACTCGGCTAGAATATAAACGAAATCAAGGATTTCTTTTTTCACGAGAGAGTTGATACTTACCTCCCTAATACTTTTGATATTGCTAAATATTGGCTTTCACTCAATAAACACTCAGATTAAAACAGTTAGGTGCCCCTACTGGGCAGGGAGTCAGAGCGTAGTCTGGCGGATGCCAGCCCCACCACCGCGCATGCGCAGACTAGCACTTCCTCTGACTAATTTATTGGCTGATACACATGCAACTATAAAGAGCCTGAAGACCGAGCCTCTGTGGGGTGGAGAGGCCGGGTCCGTATCTAGGGAGGTAAGTATCAACTCTCTCGTGAAAAAAGAAATCCTTGATTTCGTTTATTTCACATCAAGAGTATACTTACCTCCCTAATACTTTTGATATTGCCAGAATTCGACAGTGAATTCGGCGGGAGGGAGGCGAGGTCAAAAGACCAGCTCATCCCTATACGCTTTTCTGCGTTTAAGGCACTTAAACTTCTGAAACTGTATGAAAAAACAGTCAGGATTTGACTAACCATCGGATAACACCCCCGATGTATGAGAGATGACCGAATGTCATATGCGCTCCCCCCCCCTCCTTCCTGGGAGGAAGAGTCGAATGACCTCAATGTCCTATACGCTCTCTACGTACAAGTGCCATGTACTACAGGACAGAGACGAAAAAGCTCCATTTTCGTATACTCTCAACAATGAACCACATAAATACACAAAACCATCATCATATAAATAACGGGTAACGTGACAAGACAATCAACAATGGACAACACCTACACAAGACTGACCTTGTTGAAATGGCTGCTGACATCCTCTTCCCATTGGTGAAGATCGATGCAGACCCAAATTAGTGGTTGTTTCCATAAATTAATTGTGAAATATATAAGCAATGAGGAAACCCCATCAAAAATATATATGCCTAGTTATTTTTTCAAAATCGACAAGGCGAGAGGATTAGAGGTGTCACGGAGATAATGGTCTGTAAAACTTGACTCACAGTGCCACTGAGCCACCGACATAATATCATCCACAGGGACCCCATTAAATAGGGCAGTGGATGTCACTACGCCGCGGACACTGTGAGCCTTGGCCACGTCAACCTGCTTCCCGGTGGCGGATTTATGGCAAAACTGAATGCATTCTACAATCCACCTGGAAATGGTGTCCTTAGAAGCCCTGCCATGGGGTTCAATATATGACAACCATAACGCTGACTGGTCGGTGCGCCACTCCGCCGTACGTTGTTTGTACCGGCGAAGCGCCCGGACAGGACACCATGCTTTAGAATTAGGATCATATCTAGTTAAAGCAGGCAAAATAATAGGTTGACCTGGATATTTCAACGACTGATTTTTAGCCAAGAAATTAATCCTAGGTAGCAGCTTAAGGCCTTCCCCTGAAACCACAAAACGGTCATCCTCGGCTGATAAGGCATGAATCTCACTCCTACGCCTAGCCGAGGCCGCAGCAATTAAAAACACAGTCTTCAGTGTTAATAGTTTCATAGAAATGGAACTAAGTGGTTCAAACGGCTTATCACCTAGTACTTGAAGCACTAGCGATAAACTCCAAGACGGAATCACAGGTGGATTCCTTGGTCTTAGATTGCCCATGCCTTTAATTAATACATTTAATGTATTCACTTCATCACTTCCCCTCTTAGCCAAGCAAGGAATAACAGACATTAAAGCTGACTTATAACCAGCAATAGAGTTAGGCTTGAGGCTATAGGCATCATAGAGGTGACAGAGGAAATCAGCTACTACCTGAATAGATGCATCCATTGGATCAATACATCTTTTTGAGCACCATTCTGCAAATCTGTTGATTTTATAATTATATGCTCTGGAGGTTGACCCCCTCCTGGCTTTGGCCATAAACATGGCTGCTTGCTCAGAAAAGCCCTCCTTAATTCTAGATTCCTTGACAACATCCACGCAGTCAATCTGAACATTGACGGATTGTTGTGAAGGGCCTTGCCCTGGAAGATAATATCGTCCATCAGAGGCAGAGGAACCGGATTGCAGACCAGAAGGTCCAGCAGATCCGTATACCATGATCGGCTTGGCCAATCCGGGGCGATCAGAAGCACTTGGCATTCCTCTTGTCTGATTTTCTGAAGAATTTTTGGAATCAGGATTGCTGGAGGGAATGCGTATGCATACATTCTCCCCCAGCTGATAGCTAACGCATCTGTTGCGAAAGCGCTTGGATCCGGAATCGGAGAGACGTACATCGTCATCTTCGCATTCTTCTTCGTTGCGAACAAATCGATGTTGGGTTTCCCCCAATGGTCGAACAGACGATCCGCCACACATTGATTTAGTTGCCATTCCGTGGGTAAAACACTCATCCTTCGGCTCAATGAGTCTGCTAGCAGGTTTAACCTTCCCGGAATATGAACTGCTTTCAAGGTAATCTGGTGATCCAGACACCAACAAAGCAGTCTCCATGTCATCATACAGAGACTGGGCGACTTCGTTCCGCCCTGGCGGTTTATGTAAGTCACAACTGTTGAGTTGTCTGAACGAATAAGAACAATCTTGCCCTGAACTTTCTGTAAGAAATGTTCCAGGCCCAGGACTACTGCTCTTAGCTCCAGTAGATTTATATGTTCCTTTGACTGTTCCGGATTCCAAAGCCCTGATATCGTGGACTCTTCCAGGCAAGCTCCCCAGCCCTCCATCGATGCATCTGTATACACAGTCACCTGAGGGTGGGGAGGGGTTAGCATAACCCCCACCAAGAGATTCTCTGTGTCCAACCACCATTGCAGGTGATGAATCAGAGGCGCCAACACTGACACATTCGAGTCCAGCGAACCTGTACTCTGGGTCCATTGTGTCATGAGAAATAACTGGATCGGCCGCCTGCGTAAGGCGGCCTGAGGAATGACTGGTTCCAATGAAACCATCAACCCCAGCATTCTCAAGTAAACCCGTGCCAGGACATGACGACTGTCGCACACTGACTGAATTAATGAGATGAGTTTCTGAACTCTCTCCTGAGTAGGATAAACATATCCTGTCTCTAGATCGAAGAACATCCCCAGGTAAACAAACTTCTGGGATGGAGTCAGCTCTGATTTTGGGAAATTGATCATCCAGCCTAAGTCTGTGAGAGTTTTCAAAACAATCTCCAGACTGGCCGACAAACTTTCCCGGGTGTGCGCTTTCAACAGCCAGTCGTCTATGTACGTGTGGACTGCTATGCTTCTCCTGCGGAGGTATGCGGTGATCGCAAGAACCACACGGGTGAAAACCCGAGGAGCCGTGGAAATTCCGAAGGGTAGCACCCTGAATTCCCACTGTCTGCCCTGGAATGCAAATCTCAGGAAGCGACGGAAACTCCTGTGTATGGGGATGTGGAAATAAGCGTCCTTCAAATCTATCGACGCTGTCCACATACCCCTCTCTAACCCCGCCAACACCGAGCGCACAGTCTCCATCTTGAAACTGGGCGTCTCTATGAACTTGTTCAATGGCTTGAGGTTGAGAATTGGTCTCCACCCTCCGGTGTTCTTTGTTACTAAGAACAGGGTTGAATAGAAGCCCGGACACCTCTGTGCCGGCTGAATAGCTCCTTTTTGTATGAGGGAATTTATTTCCTCCTCGATACACAACCTTTGATCTGGATCTCTCGGATTTGGAGTCCAGATCGGCACTAGAGACAGTCGCGATGGCGGGCCTGTCATCCAATCGGGATGATACCCGACTGAAAGCCATCGCAAGACTAAACGGTCCTGAGTTAACCGTTCCCACTCTTGCATGTGGTCGGCTAGTCGGCCTCCCATCGGTCCACCTAGGGATAGTGGTGGACATAAGGAGTGCAAGAGCGGCACTGTCTCCTTTGCCAGAAACACCGGCGCGGTTCTCACCGCGGTAACCGTCCCATCAGGAACGATTACCCCGCCCAGATCCTCGCGCGCCACGACCAGCACCGCGCGCACCTCGGTGCGCGGGCGGCTGCCTGGCTGACTGCGCCTGAGGAGCCTGCGCCCCCCTCGCTGCTGGCCGAATCGCACGCGGCCGAGGCCGGCGCTGCGATGGTGGTTGGCCTCTGACCTGGCCACTACCACCTCGAGCCTGCAGGGGACGATACGCAGGGGGTGCGGCGCGAACGTTGGCACGACGAAGCACCTCAAACTGTTCGCGCAGCGCCCTCTGGTTATTGACCAGAGTAACCGTCT
Source organism: Chaetoderma sp. LZ-2023a (assembly GCA_034401795.1). Lineage (NCBI taxonomy): Eukaryota > Metazoa > Mollusca > Caudofoveata > Chaetodermatida > Chaetodermatidae > Chaetoderma > Chaetoderma sp. LZ-2023a. Next base: position 113,458,258 of record CM067360.1, on the reverse strand, counting down.
CCTGGAGGTGTCTACATCCCTCACCTCCAAAGAGACCAGGACCTGTCATAGGCGTACGTAGTAGCCTATTGTAGAGGTCCTGGGACGGGCACAGATTATCCAAGGCAAAAGTGCGCCTTGCCCGGACACTCCTGGTCACCGCCCGCGTCATACAGTCCAGAGCCAGGTTGATACCATCCTGGATGGCTCGCTGGACTGTGACCGGACTTGGCTGGCGCGATGCGGATGCTGTTACTACCCCTTGTAACAGCTGGGAGACGTGGGACAGAGCGGCAATCGAAGCCCTCCCACTCTCCTCCGCATCACGCAACGCGGCATTTGCCGAACGCAACGCGTTCGAACACAAGACTCCCGTGTCAGACCGGGAGCCTGGCCGCGCATCCTCACCCAAAGCCGCGCGGTCATCCACGCTCGGCTTTGGTACCACACCGTACCGCTGGTAGTCCAGGGGCACGATGCGGCAACACCTGGCCACCTCGCGCGGGGCCTTAGCGAGACGTCCACTCGACTTAATGGACGTCTCCGCCGCCTCGAACATGTCAGCGACATGCTCTGCCAGCGGCAGAGAAGGCATAGCGTTAGCAGTAGGCTTACCAGCTAACCACGGCCTGTGTTCACGCTGGCTAGCCGACTGCTCCACGGGCAGATCTGGTCTAACACTCACCAACCACTGGCAAGCGTCAGACCAATCCTCCTCCGTGGCTAGCTGCGAGCGCTCTACAAGACGGGGGCCTTCGTCTTCCTCCTGAGCGCAAGCAACAGAGCTTGACGGCGGATACGCTGATATCCCTGGCAAGCCAGGGAGAGCATGCGGGCCTGATAATACCGGCATGCTAATCTCACTGGCTTGACCAGGAGCAGGCGCCGTGGTAGAGTGCGGGGCATATACCGCCCCACCACGGCCCCGGCCAGCACCAGCTACACTCTCGGCAAGCCGAGGTATGCGGTACCGCTGGCCTTCAGCGCCCAGGGCCACAGTCTGAACCGTGGATTCTACCCCTGGGAGAGTAGAACCGTGGAAAAAGGCGCCTGTATTCCCTGCGAGGGGCGCACAAACGTCATCTTCCATGGCCACGTCTTCAGACGGCGACCCCAACAGGTAATCATCATCCTCCTGGCCAGAAAGATTAGACTCCGGGTCAGCAAAGAGAGCTAACCCGGACTGGCCAGGGAAGGTGCCATACGAGGTACTGGCAGCCGCGGTGTGCGGATACCCCTGGACTGATGAGCAGCCCGCGCGTTCCAGCGACGACCGTCCACGGTCCCTATTGGGCGCGGCAATAAGCCTGCTGCCAGGGCCGTGGAACGTTGATTCAGAGGTGGGGATTACCTGCTCCGAAGCAGATGATGAGGCCAATAAAGGATTTGGTCCAGGAAGCATGCCACGAAGCAACTCTGGAACCAAATCCTTTATTGTCCTCCTCATCTCTCCCAACATCTCGGTCCGGAAGGCCTCCATGTCCACCGCGGACGAGGCCTTCCTCTTACCCTTCTTACTTACGACCTCTTTTTTCAGCTTCTTTTTCTCCTCCTCCATCTTGTCCTTCGCCTGCAAGCACAAGAATTCGGACATTAGCTCGCCCCCCCAGTGCTTACATATCTCGCAATTAAGCAAGGGACCACAGGGGCTACACTGAAAACATAGATGAGGGCCAAACTTGTCCCTCAAAAATCGTCCACAGGACGCACAACCAGGTCTCTGAAAAAGGCCAAGGACGAGGAGTATGAGCAAACTAGTTAAGCTTAGAAAACTCACCAACTCAAGAGAAGAAAAAATGATCATAAAGATCATAATTTTATCAGAAAACCAGCTTCGGACAACTTTAATTGTAAATAAAGAGCAAGGCTGATTATGACGTCATTAATCCTATGACAGGACAAAATCGATCCCCAACAAACATCCCAGTGCAAGGACGAATTGTATTCTAACCAGAACATGTGCAGAATGGACATTTCGACTACACAAGCATCAGATAAATACTGATAACAATGGCAAATAGTGTTAATTATCTCCCTTTCTCATATCAATAATTAATACCTGACACCTTGTCTAGACAAACCATCCAACCTGATGAACTGGAGCACTCCACCACTGAACGCCTCTTAACTCTCTCCACCTCAAGGGGAAGGAATTGGATCAAGAGGGCAAAGTGAGAAGACCTTTATAATAGGCCTCCAACTCACTGGGCATAGAATTTTTGGTTAAATAACCTAACAGTATTAGTAGGAAATGGAACCATGGTGGAGAGACACAAACCCTCTGCTGATGTCATGTCCTTATTACTCCTTCACACAGACCTGTGGACATAAACACAAAGAGAGATTAGTCTTATATAGCACCTAGTTGAAAAAACCCAACTAATTAAGGCGCTTATCACGTTTAGCGCGAGTCCCGGAAACACATTACAACGGGACAAAACTCGCTAATTTTACTAGAAGTCACCTGATTTAAAGGTCCAAGGCCCTCCTGTGGCGAAGTCACCCTCTCAGCCATCCTTGTCAGGTGAAAACGTCTATTAAGTAGTCTGAAAAAGCTTTGAAAAGCGTATAGAAAGATTCTATCGAGAAAGCATGTGTTGTCTCTTAGCCAATAAATTAGCAAAGAGGAAGTGCTAGTCTGCGCATGTGCGGTGGTGGGGCTGGCATCCGCCAGACTACGCTCTGACTCCCTGCCCAGTAGGGGCACCTAACTGTTTTAATCTGAGTGTTTATTGAGTGAAAGCCAATATTTAGCAATATCAAAAGTATTAGGGAGGTAAGTATACTCTTGATGTGAAATCATTGAAATCACCTGATAAAGAGCTCCAGTCCCCTCCTCTGGTGAATTCGTTCTCTCTGACATCTTTCCTCAATAGAATTGAACTCAACAGACGTGAAAATAGGCTCAAACGCGTAGAAAACTTGTAGATAACTGCAAGCGCATGTGAACCCTTTGCCAATAAATTAGCAAAGAGGAAGTAGTAGTCGGCGCATGCGCGGTGGTGGGGCTGGCATCCGCCGGACTACCTCTGACTACCTGCCCAGTAGGGGCACCTAACTGTTTTTAATCTGAGTGTTTTATTGAGTGAAAGCCAATATTTAGCAATATCAAAAGTATTAGGGAGGTAAGTATACTCTTGATGTGAAAATGTTTTGCCCGTGTTGGGATCGATCAATCTCTGCACTGAAGCTTAATTTTCAGAAACTACAGAGGTAAGCTGTTGAATATTTTGAAACTATGGCAGCAACAGCTACCAGTCAAATTAGTTTCAAAATATTCAACAGCAAGTTTATTAAGTAGTACAGACATACATTCCCACAACAACGCTTAGTCTGTCATCAATTAAGCGTTTGTGATGAACTTAGCTACATAATTCATGATGTCAATTATTATGACATCATCCTACACGTCACATTGTTGATTATGACATCATATGATTGATGAATAAACTGGAATTCTCCATTGTTCCTCCTGTAAATTCTGGTTTAAATTGACGGATCATCTTCCACCTATGTCACGCCCATTTCTAGCTAAGCTCAAACAACTTTGTTCGTGTGGTAGAATCAATTCTAACACTGAGCCCTGAATTCCCATAACCTAAATTTCACAGTAACTATACATTCAAGTAGGCTGTTTAATATTTTGAAACTAATTTAACTGGGGACTGTTGCTGCCTATGGCAGCAACAGCTCCCAGTCAAATTAGTTTCAAAATATTCAACAGAATATTTATTAAATTGTAAATAAAATCAATCATTCCAGTGGCAAATTTTCAATTTTCTCATAGAAAATTACCATCTGCAGACCAAAAGATTATTTTTGAATATTTATCACTGGAATGACTGGCTCTGTTATCGAGCCAGTAATTTCTGTGGTAAATTTTCAAACAGTCTTCGCTTTGTCTGCAAATGGACATTTCCCAAGACCACTGCTGAGGCCATTTCTGGTCGGCTTGAGTGCTAAATGGTGAAGTCATTGTTTTCCTGATTTCAGCCGTTCCTAGCTAGTATAGACAATATTACATTAGTACGTCATGTTCATATGATAATCAGCACACACTCTCAGCCTCAGTGAGTGTATCACAAGTCTAATACTCACACATAGGTCTGGGTCTCTGGCCGATGCCCGCCGGCTGTTGCAAGCCTAAATCCTGTTCCTGATTCGTCAAAATACTGATCACCGCACGGATCACAGCCTGAAATTTAATTAATTCTAAATAAATCACTCAATGCTGATGGTCATATTAATTCATAAACTGATTGCGATGTTAGTGTGTTAACCCTTAGAACCAGAATGAACAAAATGCGATAAATCATTTACAGTGTACGTGTACGAAATATTATATTGACTATTTGAAACTAATTTGACTAGAAGCTGTTGATGCCTATGGCAGCAACAGGTTCGTGTAGAATTTGTTTCAGACTATTCAACAGCTTACCTGTATGCTAAGAAGTCTGGTCATTACAAACTGAAATTTTGTGATTCCCATGCAGTTTTTCCTCATCCATGCTAAAATTAGCGAGTATCATGGGTGCACAACTATGAATTAAGAAAATGTATCAAATTTCTTTTTCACGAGTGAGATGACATACTTACCTCCCTAACACTCTTGATATACTAGTATATCGGCTCTAAATTCAATAATATTCAGAATTATAAAAAGTTAGGTGCCCCTACTGGGCAGGTGAAATGTACACAGTCGTGCACATGTCAGACTCCATGCATGCGCATACTGGTACTTCCATTACTAAATATTAGCTGACATAGAAGCAACTATTCAAATAACCAAAGGACCAGGCCTCTGTGGGGTACAGAGACTTGGATCCTGTTAGGGAGGTAAGCATGTCATCTCACTCGTGTAAAAGAAATTTGATAAATTTTCTTATTTCACCGAAACACAACCAGGAATAGAATTTTGCATTGGATAATCGACCGATGAAGAGAGATTGATCAAAAGGCAAATGCGCTCCCCCCCCTCCCACCCCTCTTTCTGAGAAAGGTTAGGAAAAAACGCTGCTCTAAATGACTAGCGCGTTCTCTAATACTTGAAACAAGTATTACTAGACATTGGAAAAAGAATAATTGCTTCATTTTAAAAAAACTCTGAAAGAACCACAATTAAGAGACATTAACCATCACCATATTAATAATATGACACAACCAACAAGACAAAAAAACAAAATGGTCACATATACTGACCTCCGATGTCTTGAGCGCGGAAATCACCTCTTCCCCCATATGGATGAAGAGAATGTAACCGGAAATAGTCGGGATCCCCTACTAACAAATGTGATATTTGTAAATAGCAGAGGAAAAACTATTTACAAATAAATACCTCTGAATTATTTTCTGAGGACTGAGATGGTGAGCAGGTTGGAGGTGTCAGGGAGATAATGGTCGGTAAAACTTGATTCACAGTGCCACTGGGCTACTGACATAATGTCTTCAACAGAAACACCATTAAATAATGCCGTGGAAGTTACCACACCACGGACACTATGAGCCTTGGCTTTATCTACATTATTTCCAGTGGCTGTCTTATGACAGAATTGAATGCATTCTACTATCCATCTGGAAATAGTGTCTCTTGACGCCATACCATGGGGTTCAATATATGACAACCATAGGGAGCATGGGTCAGTCCGCCAAACCTGAGTCCTTTACTTGTACTTATATAAGGCACGGACAGGATACCATACTTTAGCACTAGGATCATATCTCGTTAAGGCAAGTAAAATTATAGGTTGACCCGGATATTTTAAAGATTGATTCTTAGCCAAGAAATTCAATCTCGGTAGAAGCTTAAGGCCTTTACCTGTAACTATATAACGGTCAGGCTCAGCAGACAAGGCATGAATTTCACTTCTGCATCTGGCTGAGGCTGCCGCAGTTAAAAATACAGTTTTAAGTGTCAATAATTTAATAGAAATAGCACTAAGTGGTTCAAAAGGTTTATAACTCAAAACTTGAAGAACCAGAGAAAGACTCCATAACAGTCATTAATGCTGATTTATATCCAACAATAGAAGTAGCCTTAAGACTATAGGCATCATACAGGTGACCGAAAATCAGCTACTACCTGAATAGATGCATCCATTGGATTGATACATCTCTTTGAGCACCATTCTGCACATCTATTGATTTTATAATTGTATGCTCTGGACATTGACCCCCTTCTGGCTCTGGCCATGAAATTAGCTGCTTGCTCAGAAAAGTCATGCCGTGCAGTCAATTGAAACATTGACGGATTGTTGTGAAGGGGCTTGCCATGGAAGATAATATTGTCCAGGCAGAGGAACTGGATTGCAGACCAGAAGGTCCAGCAGATCCGTAAACCATGATTGGCTTGGCCAATTCGGGGCGATCAGAAGCACTTGGCATTTCTCCTGTTTGATTTTCTGAAGCATCCTTGGAATCAGGATTGTTGGAGGGTATGCATATGCATACATTCCCTTCCAACTGATAGCTAGCGCATCTATTGCGATAGCGCTTGGATCTAGAATCGGAGAAACGTACGTCGTTATCTTCGCATTCTTCTTCATTGCAAATAAATCTATGTTGGGTTTTCCCCAATGATTGAACAGATGATCTGCCACACATTGATTTAGTTGCCATTCCATAGGCAGAATGCTCATCCTCCGGCTGAATGAGTCTGCTAACAGATTCAGCCTTCCCGGAATATGAACAGCTTTCAAGGTGATCATATGATCCATGCACCAGCAAAGCAGTTTCCATGTCATCAGAGACTGGGCGACCGTTCCGCCCTGGTGGTTTATGTAACTCACTACTGTTGAGTTGTCTGAACGTATCAACACAGACTTTCCCTCCACTTCTTTTAAGAAGTGTTCCAGGCCTAGAATTACAGCCCGTAATTCTAGCAAGTTGATATGCTCTTTTGACTGATCCTGATTCCAAAGCCCTGATATTGTGGCTTCTTCCAGGCAAGCTCCCCATCCCTCCATCGATGCATTTGTAATGATCGTTACTTGAGGGTGGGGAGGGGCCAGCATGACCCCTGCCAGGAGATTCTCTCTCGCCATCCACCAATGAAGGTGATGAATGAGAGGATCCAACACTTGAATGTGCGAGTCCAGTGTCCACTGAGTCATGAGAAACAGCTGAATCGGCAGCCTGAGGAATGACAGGTTCCATTGAAACCATCAGACCTAGCATTCTCAGATAGACTCGTGCTAGAATATAACGACTGCTCCAAACTAATTGAATGCACGAGAGGAGATTCTCCACTCTCTCCTGGGATGGACAAACATATCCTATCTCCAGATCGAAGAACATACCCAGGTAAACAAACTTCTGGGATGGAGTCAGCTCTGACTTTTGAATGTTGATTATCCAGCCTAAATCTGTGAGTTTTCAAAACTATCTCTATTTGCTGTCAAGTTTTCTGGGTTGTGTGCTTTTAGCAACCAGTCGTCTATGTAAGTGTGAATTGCTATATTTCTCCTGCGGCGGTATGTTGTGATAGCAAGGACCACTCAAGTGAAGACCCTTGGAGCCGTAGAGATACCGAATGGAAGAACTTTGAATTCCCATTGGCATCCCTGAAAAGCAAATCTCAGGAACCGACGAAAACTCCTTGCAATGGGAATGTGGAAATAAGCGTCTTTCAGATCTATTTATGTTGTCCCCTTCCCCTTCTCTAACCCCAACAACACCGATTTTACTGTTTCCATTTTCTATAAACTTGTTTAGAGGTTTGAGGTTGAGAATTGGTCTCCACCCACTCCCCCCCACCCGGTGTTCTTTGTCACAAGAAACACGGTTGAATCGAAGCCCGGGCAATCTTGCGCTGGTTGAATTGCTTCTTTTCTATACACAACCGCTTGTCTGGATCTCTTGGAATTTGAGTCCAGACTGGTACCAGAGACAAAGCAATGGCGGACCTATTATCCACTCTGGACTTTTTTCCGCGCAAAAGCCATTTCAAGACTAAGCGGTCCTGAATTAACCGCTCCCACTCCTGAATGTGGAAAGTCAAACGACCTCCCACTGGTGCACCTAGGGTTAGCGGGGTGCACATAAATTTTAGAATCTGGTGTGTCTGGTACATGTGGTAACCGAAAATTCTTTTAGGCCACCAGGCCCAGTTAGCACGCGCCGCTCCTCACGCACCGTGCCCAGCGCAACATGCGCGGGCTGCTGCCTGCGCGTGGCGCGTTGGCTGACATACAGCAGCGTGCTGCTGTTGGCGTGGCCGGCACAGTCTCTGAACCCGGCTGGCCAGTGGGCAGATGACGAGGGTACTCCGCGAGTGATCGTGGTTAGACCCGCTGGTCGGGTCCTGCCTGATGCGGCTCACGCCGTTGGATCACCAGGCGATGCGAACATCAAGCCTGGGTCCAAAACGGCCGCCCCTGGATCAGTGAAAACTTTGTCCGAACTATTAGGGCATGATCGAGGGATGGGGGCTACGTGCACTGAGGTCGATGCGCAGGAAGTTGAAACACCTGTGCCCGGAAGCATGCCGCAAAGCATGTCAGGCATCAGGTCTTTCAAGGTCCTGCGCATCTCACTCACTAACTCTACCTTGAAGGCCTCTAGCTCACTCTTCTCAGAGGCCTTCTTCTTACTCTCCTCCTTCCTCACCCTCTTGCTGTCCCCTACCATCATCTTCACCTGGGAACAGAAGAATTCAGAGGTTAGATCCCACCACCCACCACCCAAAATTTTCAAATAATTAGGTGCCATAACTAATAAACTCCTTTATCCTGAGCACAGGCAAACCATCCTCTTGTGTAGAAGAAAACGTCCATCCACCCGCCGAATCTGTGGAGTCTTGATGGGGGGATGGGACAAAAGGAGGGAGATGTTTTTCGTCTTATATCCCCGACCCTTAGACATATCATAATGATAAGTCAGAAAAAAGAGACGTGATCAACCTCCGAGTGAAGAACAGGAACACTACCATCATAAGATGAGCCTGTGAACACAAAGACACAAGGGATTCGTAGACGTAGGTGCTGGGATAATTTAACACGGATTCCCAGTGCCTGAAAACACGTTAACGCCAAATCAGCCACGAACGAAAACCGGTAACGTATAAAAGTTACAAGTCTTAATTAATATATGGAACAATATCCAAAAATGGATGATGAAGAGGACTCTTCTGGCATCTTAGAATCAGCCATTATAGATATGGATGATATTTTAAGCTTGAAAATTCTCTAAAAAGAGCTTGAATAAGTTTTCCACAGTTGCATGGAAACCGATATATTAGAAAACGGAAGTACCAGTATGCGCATGCGCAGAGGTGGGGGTCTGACATGTGCATGACTGTGTACATTCCACCTGCCCAGTAGGGGCACCTAATTTTTTCTAATTCTGAATATTATTGAATTTAGAGCCAATATACTAGTATATCAAGAGTGTTAGGGAGGTAAATATGTTCTCATGATGTGAAATAAGGGGGTTCCATACTAGATTTTGTGGGTCTGTTTGTGCAAAAACCTATAAAACTAATTAATATTTAACAATCATGCAAGACTTTCAGGGGTCCCATGCCAGGGGTCCCATGGGATCGACTACTACAACTTTTGTGGCTCCCAAATAACATTTTGGTGGTCTATACCCTCAAGAGGACCCTGCTGATAATCACATTTATTGACGAGTCAAGACCACAGTTTAAAGTATTCCTGTCCCAATAAATACACTGAACCATATACAAAAGTGTGTCAGACTTGTAAATTGAGATTATTCCTTAGATACCACTTTAATGTTCTAGATTCGCTAAGAAAATATAAATGTTTGCTTAGTAAATGTACATTTTTTTGCCAAGAAAATACTATTTTTGAAAATTTACTACTCAATACCCGAGCCATTCATTCTAGTGGTAAAGCTTCCATTTTTTTTTTAAATAGTCATCTCTTTGCCTTCATATAAACATTTAATAAGCAAATTCATTGATATTCTTGAGTAAATTTAGCCATTCACCGATGAATTCCCCATAATCTCATTTTCAACCCTACCATACAGGACAAGCATTTTGAAATTAATTTGACTGGATTCCATTGCTGCCTTAGGCATGCAGCAATGGCTTCCAGTTAAATTAATTTCAAAATATTCAACAGAATAAGTTTTATATTGTAAAGAATATAGTTTTTTAGGGATTTGTCAGTGAAAGGGTTAAAAGGTTAATCCAGCTGCTCACTAGAGCAGATTTTCATTATCAATTACATCACATGTTAGCTGATGTCACAATCAAACTGACATTTAGATACATCATGAAAATCAAAAACTCTATCACTAATGTGTACAAATTGTAGGTCTTTGATAACTTTACAAAATAATCAATATTCTGCTAAATATGACATACTTCATCCACCTGTGACCAGGGTTTGGTGGGGCACTTAATACGTCGCAGAAGCAAGAGATTCCACTTCTGTCGTAGGTGCGACGCTAACAGCGAGGCCTGAAATGAAAATATAATAAATGTTCAACGAGAACAACTAAACATGGTTAATGGATGCACATTTGATATTACTGTGATATAATTCACAGTCAAACCTTAGTCAATCAACTGGTACTAAGCCGATTGATAGTCAAGAGTTATCCCCCTTGACAGGTAATGTTTTCATAGCATCTGCTATACAGGTATGGAATTCAGGGTAGGCAAGCAGCATACCAATGTAATGAGGTAGTGAAGCACTCGAAGCAGTCACGATCCATATATGGAAATCTGAATATTCGAAGCCAACAGCCCATCACCTCATACAACCGCATGATTATTCCAGCCAATCATGGTAGATTCTACAACATAGTATCCGTGAGGTATTCATGTTAGAACCCACTAGACGTGGCTGCTTCAGTCCGATTCAAAATATAGTCACTGTGGTAACTTCAAAAAGTTATCTTGCCTTTGCCCGCAAATGGACATCGAGCACTGGCAAATTTTGATTTTTCTTAGCCAATCTTGACAATCAAAGGGTGCCTCACTGTTGCTTGATATTGATCTGTCAAAGACAGGGCTCAAATTGGAATTTTGTAGAAAACTTGATACACAAGTTGTGTGTCAATCGTGTGTCAAATTAACCCTATTATGGCCAGGCCGGCCAAAGCGGCCTCTGCAATGGTCTCTATGAATTTCCAATTGCAGGCAAAGAGAAGATTAGTTTTGTAAATTTACCAATGCAATGAGTGGCTCAGTAACCGAGCCAGTCATTTCAGTGGTAATGTTTAAAAATATTTTTCACTTGGCATGCAAATGGACCCTGATCAAGCAAAAGTAATATTTTTCATTTTCATTTTAATGTTATAGCCAGCCTAAACATCATCTACAGTGATCTTGAGAAATATCCATTTGAATGACATCAAAATGCTCTTTCTGTAAATTCCAGTGATAATTGTACAATTTAATAGTCTTCTCTTGATCTGCAAATAGACATTAAACGAGACAAAAAATTTAACATTTAGTATTCGTTTAATAAAAATGAGTAGCGTTTTGAGGCGCTGTTGTTACAAGGTGGTGAGGGTGGGGTGGGGTGTGGGTGGGTGTTAATAAATCATTATTTTATTTTCTAACCTCACCACATTCTAATAATGCCTCTAATAAGGGATAATAGATATATTATTACTACATTTTTGCAACAGAATGGCAAATACGTGTACATGTTCGTTAAAACTAATGTGTATACATGTACTAGTATTCATCTAAATACACACCCCTAATATATACATGTACGTAATGAAATCATCATATGCTAGGGTTTATTTCGTTTCATTACATCTAGGCCCACAATTTAAGCGTCTAAAAGCTTTCATGGCTTTAGATTTACCTCATTTGGGCACACCACCTATCTGGTCCTGGATCCATCAATGCTCGTAGAAACTAGTGAATTTAGAAATCTGAGATTGATTTTGAGCCATTTTAGTTTTAATAGCACTATAAGACCTCTGAATGGCCATAAAATGCCGCAGCACCCATCTCTGAGTATTTAATTGACTACATCAGTTAATTAGTGCTTATCGCAGCCCTTAGGATTTTCATTTCGTTTCACTAATATTGGTAAATTCTTAGGGCATGTCATTTGGATCGTTATGTCGAGCCATTCTCTGCTTCGCGTAGAGGTCGACAAAACACTAATTGTCGGATATATAATTGCAAAATATGGCAGAATGGGGTATAAATTTCATGGCAAAATAGAAATAAACACAGCAATTCTGTTACCCTATATCTCAATCTATCTGGTCAGATAATTCATGAAGCCAGGGTCTCAGTTAATCATACATGTATGGTGTCATAATCAACGATGTATCATGTAGGCTGATGTTATAATCAATTACGTCATGAATGACTCGATTTAGTCCGTTTTAAACATTTAATAGTCCGTCTGTATCTGTACTAATACTGGGCAAAATTCATATTGAACATCATGCCCAGGTGCACGTCTGGATAAAGATGGCCGCTGTCTCTGGAATAAAAGCAGTTTATATACATATTTACAGTGATTGCAGAGGCTTAGATGGTCACCTCCCGGATGTAGCTCTTGAACGTGTCTACATCCAGTGCTGAGATGATGCTGTCAGCCAGGCCATTACAGATCGTCACAGTTCTTGGAATAAAAGAACTCTGGTATTGTTGGATGCTAGTCTGGATTGTCTGTAGCATTTGTGAGTGACTGCGCCTGGTGGTGGATATCGACGCTTTCTGAGAATGGCATTTAGAATTTTTTACATGAATGTCACATTTGTTTTTCCTCTCTGTGCGAGTAACTCCCATCCTAGGCTTGTTAGCATGTCGGTAACACTCTGTCTTGGATATTTGTAGACACGTCGAGCTAGCACAAATCTTGCTGCTTTCCTCTGTACAACCTCGATGGATTGGCTTAGATCTTTTGTTGCTGGGTCCCAAACTGTAGAGCTGTATTCCAGTTTTGGCCTGGCTAGTGTCTGGTAAGCCCGCCCCTTTACTGAATGAGGGCACCCACGAAGGTTTCTGTTGAGGAATCCAAGAACTCTGTGAGCTGAGCTTGTCAAGTTGGAGATATGTTTGTTCCATTTTAGGTTACTGGCCAACTCTACCCCGAGGTAAGGGTTTGATATGGTCTCTTTTAGGATCTGATCTTGCATTGTGTAGTGAGTACTGTAGCTGGATCTACGCTGGGTGACTTTCAGGATGTTGCACTTTGTTACGTTGAACTCCATTTGCCATGTGTCAGTGCATGAAATAAGTGTGTCCAGGTCCTTTTGTAGAATCTGTTGGTCTTCACTTGATTCGATGGTGCGGTAGAGAAGACAGTCGTCTGAAAAGAGTCTGATTGTTGAGCTTATGTCGTCAGCAATATCATTGATGAAGACTAAGAAAAGAATCCGTCCTAATACTGAGCCCTGTGGAACACCAGACAGTACCTCTGTTGAGTTGGATGATTCTCCATTAAGGATTTCTCTTTGGTGCCTGTTGGTGAGGAAGTCCTCGACCCAGCGAAGGACGTCTCCTTGTATGCCCTAGTGGTGGAGTTTTTAGAGTAGTCGCTTGTGTGGCACCTTATCAAACGCTTTGGCAAAGTCCAGCACTGCTACATCAACTTGTTTCCGTTGGTCTAGGCATTTGGTGAGGTCATCCATTGTGATGATTAGCTGAGCCTCACATGATCTTTTAGATCGGAATCCATGTTGGTTAGAATGGGGTATGTCGTTCGAGTTTAGGTGTTGCATAATCTGGCTGACTATGATCTGTTCTAGTAACTTGCAAGCAATAGATGTTAGTGAGACAGGCCTGTAATTGGATGCTTTTGTTCGGTCTCCTTTTTTGAAGATTGGTGTGATGTTGGTTTGTCTCCAGTCTGATGGTATGGTAGACTGATTCAGTGATTGTTGAAATAAAGAGGCAAGGATTGGTGCTATTTGGCTAGCTGTTTCTTTGAGATTTCTTGCTGGAATTTGGTCAGGGCCTGCTGCTGTAGATGGTTTCAGTCTTTGCAACACTTTTTCAACTCCGTGTGATGTTATCTGGATGTTGCTGAGTCTGTTGTATGATGAGAATGGTTTAGATGGGAAGTTGTTGAGGTTTTCCCTGTTGAACACTGATGTGAATTGTTCGTTCAATGCCTCCGTTTCTGTTTAGAATCTGTAATGATCTGTCCATGATGTCTCAGGGTGCTGATGCCTAGTGTCTTGACGCCTTGAGTTGATATACCTCCAGAATCTTTTGCTGCTTTTGTCATCTTCGGGGTTAAGCATGTTCGTGATGTAATCTTGATATGAAGAGCATAGTTTCTGGTGTACTTGTCTATGTATTTGTTGGAACCTCTCCTTATCTTTTGCTTTCCCACTCTTCTTGGCTGTGTTGTATGTTCTATGTTTCTGTTTGATTAGCTTTTTTATATTTTGTGATATTCATGGTAGATCGCTGTGGGTTCCCAGCACTTTTTGGGGGATGTTCTTTGACATGGTTTGTGCGATGGTATTTTTTAAGAATATCCACTTTTCTTATGGGAGAATGGTATGCGGATAAAATAGGCCTCTTGTGCCTTTTCAAGGTCCGATGTAACATCATTCCAGTTTGCTTTCCTGTACAGGGAGATCTTGCGAGGAGTCACTTTGATTAAGCTTGGTTGCAATTGGGCTGTGACATTGATGATAAGAGTGTCATAGTCATCTTTTGGTGGTGTTGTGTGTTTTATTTACCAGGCTTGGATGAGTAGTAATTAATAGATCTAATGGATTGTCTCCCTGTCATGTTGCACAAATTGTATGTCTTTACTGTTGCTGCCATAGATAGCAACATCACCCAGCCAAATTACTTTCAAAATATCCAATAGTTTACCTGTATAGTTTTCAGGAAATTGAGATTCACAGAGTGTAGGGAACGCTCGATCAAAACATGAGCAAAGTGTTGTGGAGCTTAGATAGAGATGGGTGGGAAATAGTTAAAACTGGATTCATCCATTGAGCTGTAACAGATCCGATCACAAAGCCTAGCTTTTAAGCAAACGACTAACTTGAAACAAGCATGTGAGTTTAAAAACATGTCTGACCTCGGGATCAATTTTGAAGTTTATCCAGTTGTCAAGTCGGAAGGCGGCTTTCTTATTATCTTCTGGATCCTCGCTTTCACTGTCACTGCCCACACCAACACCATAGCTGGCAGGATCCTGGTTTTCTAGCAACGCAAAATAGGCATTATTTGCTACAGATACAAACATACGCATAAAGTCAAACTTTTCTTTAACGTGAATCTTGACCAATGGTCACTTAATCCTTTATGGCAAAATTTACTCAAGAAAATGAAAATATTTACTTACTGAATGTAGGTCAAGACCATTTTTGAAAATTTACCAATGGAATGACTGGCTCTCCAATTAGTAAGCCAGTGATATCCACTCGTAAATTTTCAAAAATAGTATTCTGACTTGCTAATGGATATTCCTCAAGACCACTGAAGATGCCGTATTTGGCCGGCTTCATCATTAGCCATGTTAGAGCGCAAATTTACACAAATATCTTTTTTTTATAAACATAATTATATTATTGTAACAAGAGCTCCCCAAACAGCGGATAATACCCCGCCATGATGACAAACCAATGAATGATAGGCTTTCAGAAAATATTTCTTTCTTTCTCAGACCCAGACCAGTCAGTCATCCTATGAAGTGCCAAAGCGACCCGTTAAACGGTCAAGGAGTTATCGCCCAGAAACCAATTCTCAAGATGGCAATCAGTGGCTGGCTGCCATCTTGGCTTTCGGATCATTGTAAGTTCCGATAGGCTTTTTCACCAAACGTAGTCCAACCACCCTTCAAAGTTTCAAAGCAATCCGATAAACAGTAACAGTTATCGTCCGCAAACCAATTTTCAAGATTGCTGCCAATGGCTGGTGGCCATCTTGGATTTTGGCTCATCATCAATTTCGATAGGTTTCTTCACCAAACCTAGTCAAACTACCCTATAAGTTTCAAAATGATCCGTTAAATGGTTAAGGAGTTATCATCTGGAAACCAATTTTCAAGATGCCCACCGGTGGCTGGCAGTCATCTTGGATTTCAGATCAGCTTTGTTTTCGATAGGTTTCTTCCCCAGACCTAGTCCAACCACCCTATGAAGTTTCAAAGCAATCTGACAAACGGCAACAGATTTATCATCCGGAAACCACTCTGCTGCCTGCAACGCGCCATTACATAATACCCTGGCAATTTTTTGGGCAGGGTATAAAAATGGATTGGCCTCAAGTTCTAACAACTTATTTCCGCCCTCTCCCTATAGAATTTCCTAAATGGGAGATACCTCTAAGTTCTAATTCTTGGGCATCAGCCAAAGCTAAGTAATACCTCTACTTCCACCTTCGGCCTCTCGAACATATTCCACGGGAAGTCTAGCAGGACCAGCGAATATCGCAACAGTGATTGGCGAGAGCAATGTAGAGCAGCGAACATATGCCAGCTTATGTGCATTCCCGCGCGTCATCTCTTCATACACCAGCCAATCAGAAGGCAGACTCTTGATGACTTTCTTCTGTGTCGATACACCACTCGCCGGAGCAAGGACAGAGGAGAAGTGGAAGAGGATCTTGCTCTCTCGTCTAGAAAAGAGACAAGTAAATTTTAGCCAGTATTAGATTAACTCGTTCACCGGCAAATCCCTGGAAAGAAAACTCTTTCCGATGCTACTACAGCATGTTCTGTTGAATATTTTAAAAGTTAATATGACTGCCATGGAAACCGTTGCTGCCTATTGATATCATAATATTCAACAGCTTTGCTCGTATTATTGTCTTGAAATTGACAAATGGGAAATTTATTGGTGAAAGGTTTAACAATAAAGTAATTTTAGCCAGAATTAGTATTGTCAAACTATAGATTTGCGTTCACTGAAACTTCGTATACTTAACGCGTCTTGTGTCAACCGCGCCTCGGAGCTCAAACTCATATCAATGAACCCTTTATTGGTTGTGATTTTTAATGAAAATTAAATTTTCGGCAGGTCAAAAGAACATGTTTCAAATTTTTGTAATTTGACCATTGAAATTTACAAAACATACCTTTTTGTTGTCCTGCAAATGGACATTCCTCAAGACTACTGTAGGTGCTACTTTGGGCGGCTTAGCCATCAAAGTTTAATGGCCAAGAAAATTCAAGTTTTTGCTTAGCCAGTGAGACTACTTATGAAAATTTACCACTGGAATGCCTGACTCAATAACCGAGCGAATCGGCATTCAATACGCTACTATTTAGATTTTCTTGACCAAATTTAAACATTAACCATTTAATGGCCAAGCCATCCAAAACCAGTCTCTGTTGTAAGCTTTAGGACTGCCCATTTTGGGGCCAAGATAAACAATTTTTGAAAATTTATCACTGGAACGACTGGCTCAGTCGCTAAGCCTAATTTTCTTGAAATATTTTATCACTGGATGAATTCACTTTTAGCCATGCACCACCCATCTCTAGCTAAACTCCGCCCATGCTTTGCACATGTTGGGATCGATCAAACTCTGAGCTCCTTGAATCTCAATTTCCAGAAACCTATACAGAAAAGCTGTTGAATATTTTGAAACTAATTTGATTGGGTGCTGTTGCTGCCTATGGTAGCAACAGCGCACCCAGTCAAATTAGTATCAGATATTCAATAGAAGTGATATTAAGTAGTAAAGGGATACAATTCATACACATGACAGACAGACAGTCCCTAACGGACTTAAATACGCCATTCATGGCATAGTCTTGATAAAAGTTAGGCATTGAAGGGTTAAAGGATTACATATAGTCATCTTTGGTCTCCTCAATGGCAATAAAGCAGTCAAATCTGCTACAATATACGCGAGGAACAGAATACAAATAAGCAACAAGATAATAGCCATTCAGGCCAAGTCTTAATAACTCACTGCGAGACTAAGTAGCATCTTTTCCTGTCAACTCGTAGCAGATTCGGGTAGAGACCAGCGCAAAGTGCAGCTTTTATAACTGACCAATTCTCAGAATTTGTGTTTAGATCACGGATATCACCACCGCCGCGAGCGCGCACAAATCCTGACGCACGCAGCTGTCCGAGCAATTGCGTCCTAAAACACAGATATAAATTTATTCTAACACTCTGGTTGTACAGGGTTCATTATAGGAGGGAATTGGGGGTAGCATGAGGTCACATAGGACCCACTAATCTTAATATGACACTCATTGTTTGGTCAGTAGTAGTACATACACTATGTCCCAGTATTTTGTTTTGTTATTCAGCTGCAAAAGAAGGTAACTCCTTCAAACATATATCAGATGAAAGAGATTTGATAGACATGAGAGAGAAAGGGTTTTGTTGAGTATACTGCCACTAATTTGACTGAAAGCTGTTACATGAATGTGGTTTGTGTATATGAATGTTTCCTGATGATAATGAGTGGCGGGTGAACAGATGCATGAATGAATGAATGAATGAATGAATGAATGGACAAAGCAAAACAAAACTTTGAAGGGGAGGGGGGGGGGTGTGATTTAATTTTAGTTATTTTCCATTACACAATATTGTAACGCAACACTTGCCCTAGGCTAGTGGAAACAGGATGGGCAAGTCAATTTGTAAAATACGTTTCTCTGTTTGCCAAGGTAATCATAAAATTAAAATTTTATTTTAGTTTCTATCACCATAAAAACAGCTTAAAGTGAAAGACAAAAAGCATAACCCTTTAACTCCTGAAAGCCCAGAGCAGCTTTAACTGTTTATTTTGACTACAATAAATTGTCCTTGATCCAGTTAAATTAATTTCAAAACATCCATTATATCTCTTAACCTTTAGCACTTTGATGTCAATGGTCTATCTTTTACTGTGTCAATAGCAAAGAAATTTGTGTACATTTTTCAACAATTTTGATGGATGATATTGCTGTCGTAAACAGCAACATGTTCCACCAAATTTGTTGAAAAATGAGCACCTGCTCATCTTTTAATTTAATCTGAAAATTTCAAATTTTGACATCAGTGATAAGGGTTAAAGCAAAGAATTTCTCATATGTTGGTTTTAAGTTTTAAATAAACGGTTATTTTCGACAACTTCCTGAAATCATACAATGTGTTTTATTTAAAGCAACTCGAAATGATTCAGAAAAGGTTACATTTGTAATTAACAAAATTTATGACTAAGATAAAATAGATGAATCCAGTCTATCCCATGACGTCATTATCAATTACATCACATGTTATGCTGACGTCATAAACAATTACATCATGAATGACATATTTAAGTCCATCATAGATGCTTACTAATAATAGACCATCAAGTTGTACGAATTGTATGTCTGTACTATTTAATAAACATTCTGTCGAATATTTTGAAACCAATTTAACTCAGCAACAGCACCCAGTCAAATTA
The DNA here is from genome assembly GCA_034401795.1 of Chaetoderma sp. LZ-2023a. Classification (NCBI taxonomy): domain Eukaryota; kingdom Metazoa; phylum Mollusca; class Caudofoveata; order Chaetodermatida; family Chaetodermatidae; genus Chaetoderma; species Chaetoderma sp. LZ-2023a. Next base: position 113,438,970 of record CM067360.1, on the reverse strand, counting down.
ATGTCAAAATATTCAACAGCTTACCTGTATACTTTTCTGGTAATTGAGATTCAGGGAGTCCAGAGACCGATCAATCTTAACACGGGAATAGCGTGGGTGGAGATTAGGTAGAGATGGGCGGGGCATAGCTAAAACTGGATTCATCCATTTTAAGTGTCTTCCTCGCCTTCAGTTACCTCATACCAACAATCATCTCCATGCATGCTGATGATAAGAAGTTACGCTCACAAAATCCTTTCTCCCAGCCTTCTGTCCGAGCCTTTTGCCATGACTGGAAAATGTATTGCTTAACATTTTAATGGCCAAGATTTTTCACAAAGATAGACATTTTTCCTCAGTGTATGTCCATATTCAGGTCAAGATCAAGCACTTTTAGAAAATTTATCACTGAAATGACTGGCTTGGTTATCGAGCCAGGCATTCCAGTGGTAAATTTTCAAAAATAGTCTTCTCATGGCCTGCAAATGGCCATTGCACAAGACCACTGCAGAGACTGATTTCAGCCAGCTTGACCATTAAATGGTTAAATGACTTTTTAATATAGATCAATAATGTATTAAAACTACATAGATTGGCCACACACATTCAATGACACTGACCTTTAACCTCAAATCAAGATTTTTTTTTGTATCCCAAAGGCACCCATGGTTACTGAAGGTCCCACGAGTAGAACTTTTGAGTTATCATGCTGGCCACACAGCCAGATATGCCGAGTGCAATAGCCTACAGGTACATGTACCACTGCTTTAGGAAGAGATGAAAAAGCTGCTTGAATGAACAATTGACATTTCACTCAGCGAATATATGTTCATTTGAAGGCCAAGAGCAGACTGTTGTTAGACAATGTATCCCACATGAGAATCGAGTTTGGTGGCTTTCCAGTGATACATTTTCAAAAATAGTTTTCTCTTGGCCTGCAAATGGGCATTTCTAACCACCATTGTAGACTAAACTACCTTTAGTCATTGATATACTTTTGTCGCTATGTCTAGATAATTTGTACTTAGGCTGACTAATTGTTTAATCGTGATTATTCTTAAATAATCGATCGTGATCACTCAAAGCAATAATCACAAAAGCCTACAATACCGTGGTCTGACATGTCACTAAAGTATCTGATGACATCAAATACATCATGTGTTCAATGTTGACGCATCACAATAAAAATTATGTAGAACTAGAATTATATTGCAGTTAGGAATTTGATACCACATTATAACTTCTATTCCTGATACCGGGGTGTACGACATTATAGATTGGACGCATTACAGCTGCCATCTATATGCTATTGAAAAAAACCTTTCAAATTACCATTTATACCATTTCTTTACAGCATTTAACAGAATATTTTTTCGAGCCAGTCATTCCAGTTGTAAATTTTCAAACAGTCTTCTCTTGACCTGCAAATGGAGCTTTCCCAATACCACTATAAAGGCTATTTTGGCTGATTTCACCATTACTCCTTTTATCCTCAAATTTGCTAAAAAAGAATTTAATTATCTCATAGAAAATGTCCATTAGCAGACCACGTTTTCATTTTGTACATTTTATCACATTTATCGAGCTAGTCATGTCAGTGATAAATTCTCAAAAAATTGTCTTGTCTTCCTCTGCAAATGGACACTTCTCAAGACAACTGCGAAAGCTCTTTTGGGCCAGCTTTAGTAGCAAAGGGTTAACTGCACAACCCTTTCACCGACGAATTCCCCATATCTCATTTCCAATGCTACCATACAAGAAGTGTTGAATATTTTGAAATTAATTTGACTGGAAGACATTGCTGCCTAAGGCAGCAATGGCTTCCAGTCAAATTAATTTCAAAATATTCAACAGAATAAGTTTTATATCGTAAAGAATATACTTTTTCAGGGATTTGACGGTGAAAGAGTTAACCAAGAAAGTAAATGACGATATTTACCTGGAAAGCTCGTAGATATGCCATATGATCGCTGTATGTCCCTGCAGCAAACTCCGTGCGTATCTTTGCTGCAGCACGCTTCTGATACGGCTGACTGGGTATCAAAACTGTAACGATAATTAATTACAAACTACTGATGACGCTATGTACATATATATTCAAACAAATTATAGGGTATCAGCAATAAAGGGGGAACGATCTGTCACTTAACTACCCGACGTCACAACAAATGCATCAGTGATGTAACTTAATATTTTAAATTGAATGGCATCAGGGTAGTTTAAGAATTAAAATTGAGCCTCCTCAATGAAATTAGAATTCCCACATTATTCTGCTATTTTGCAAACAGATAAAAATTAGTTTGCGTGTGTATGAGGGTAGGTGACAGACGAGATCTGCGCGCCCGTGACAATCATCACTTCTGTTTGCAATAGGGCATGTGCTAAGCTACAGCACTGAATGTCACTACTTATCTGACATCATAATCACTATGACTTAGCTCAGTTATGAAACTTGAAAAGTCTGTGACAAAAGTATACAAAATCCCAGTCAAATTAGTTTCAAAATATTAAACTGAGTGTTTATTAAATTATTAATTCACCAAAGACATACAATATTATAATATTTTAAAACTAATTTGACTTGGAGCTGTTGCTACAGTACAGATTTTAGTTAGCTTTACTGTTTGACGAAGCAAAAACGAAATAAAAAGTCTGCCCTGTCCTACAATATGTTAAATGTACCATGAAATATTTTAAACCCGTCACGGAAAAAGTCAAGCGCGCAATCAAATGTATACAGTAACGCTACAAAGATTCTTACTACGCGTCATTAAACATAAAGCGGAATCGGTCTATAGTCTGTCAAGGACCCGTACATGTAAATTTAAATTGCAATTGGAGCCATATATGTGTTACGTACATGCATCGCCTTTAGCTTTTTTTGTGGCTGGAAATGATAATTGTCGAAATGTCATCATCGCAATCGTCAATCGAAATTTTATATAAAACAGACGCGTGTGAGCTCCGCACCTGGGTATTCTTTACTGTGTATGAAGCTAGTGTGATGACTGCGCGCAAAAAGTAAATAAATTTTCAATCCACAATTTCTTTTGAAATCTGGATGAATAAACCAAGACATTCTCTGAAATGGGTTTATTACAATATAGTCTAATTTGAGCCGACGTAATAGGCATAACTTTTTAGAACAATACATGCACCAGTTGCGGCTAGTGTTATGCCAAATTTGTCTTATAATGGAAAGGGAAGCGATTTACAAAATCTGCAAACCTGACATTCGGTTGTTTTCGATTTCGCTATTTCATACATAATATGTAACCGAAAATCTCCGCTTTTACATAGACGCACATGCGTAGATAGTTGTCTTACCCGTGCCTGGGGGTGCGTTCAGGACCGCGAAAAACAATTTCCGTTACTAACTGAACACTGTACCGCGTAGAACGCAAACGTTCGCTGAACATTCGCCTTCCTGAACTCACTCCAGGAGTATCCGAGTACATAACGTTATTACCCGTTTTCGGCAACGTACACCATCTGACTAGTCAAGAATACACGCATATTTAATGAGATTTAGCAAAGATGGCGTCAACTGTTTAGAAAACAACAGATTTGTGTGTGTGCAATTCATCAATCTTAGTCTGTCGCCGTGAGTAGGAAAATTGAGACTTATATGCATTTTTGGGTATAGTAGCTGTAACTTTCAGGGAATATACTTCAATCATCTGGGAATCCAAAATCACTTGATACAAAATTTTCATTTGTCCATATTGGATTTCAAAATGGCCGCTATCTGAAAAACATTTTTTAAACATTATGACTCATTAATCGCCTAGTGTCTTGATTTTAGTGTCCAGGTATATGTTTTAATGCATGTAACTTTCAGGGGATATTAATCCAATAATCCTGAAAAACGTAAGGGGAAGGGGCGCCCAACCTTATCTGTAGAATCTAGTAGCGTACTTCTGAGATCTGCCACAGAGCATTTTGATCGTGAAAAGTGCTTTTTCTGTAACGGTCAAAATACGGAAAAAGATAATGAAATTTTATATGCCTGTCGTAGTGAGAATAGCGGGATATCTGTCAAAGAGATAGTAGATAAAAGTGACAATGCATCCTAGAAAGTACAATTGGCCGACATAACATCAGAAGGGGACTTTCTGGCTAGGGACATTGTCCATCACAAATCCTGCAAAACCATATACTGGAGAATTTATGTTCAAGGCCCTGAAAGACACGCTGAAACTAATCAGAATAGTGAGGAGACGATTTTCTTTATAGCAGCAGAGATGGAATTTTACGATGAGTTGCATGAAAGAATAGAATCTGGAGACTATATAACGACTGTTCAGGCTGAAGAATTGTATTATAATATGATGCGTGACCACGGAGTCACTGGTCATGCAATATCCAGACGAACACTAATAACAAACATCACACACAATTTACCAGACATGGAACTATCCCAACATAGAGGTAAATTACCTGGCGTCTTCCATTCAAAAAAATCTGGACGTGAAGCAGTCGATATTGCTATTTCTGAACAAGACATAAAAGGCGACCTTAATATAATATTGAAATGTGCCAAAATCATCAGAAAAGAGATAACTAAAGCCAGAAAAGAGAAACCTTGAGTATTAACAGGCTCTCTAGATGGTGTTGGCAAATCTGGATTGCCAGTAGAGGTATTAATGTTAAACAGATGGATCTTGCAAGGTTCTAAGGCTGCGACTACTGAGTCGCGAGATCAGTCTCTAAGAAAATCATGTGTCACAATTTCTCAAATGATGATGCAGGAATTTAAAACTTCAAAGCAAGTAGCATACACAACAAAATCCCAGTCTGAATTGTCTACTTTTCATCGCCAATGTGAAAGTCCATATGCAGTCGGATTATCTTTGTGGATATATCACAATTTACGCAGCCAGACCGCTATAAATCTGCTCAGCCATTTATGTTGTGGAATATCATATAGTCGGGTGACCAGGGTTTGTAGTTAGATAGCCAATGCTGTGCAAGAAAACATCAATAAAAATGGTATTTTTGTCCCAGTTGGTATTGTGAAAGGTAGAGCTATTCGGGCTTCCGCTGATAATGTTGACAAGAAAGTTGATACTTTTGATGGAAAGTCAAGTTTCCATGCAATGGCAGCTTGTGTATATCAGCCAATATGTGCTGGAGAGACCTTGGTAGAACCACTTGATCTATATGAAGTTTCTGCTGGTGGCCTTTTAGGTGTTCCGAGCACATGCATCAAGATTCTTAAATGTGACTTAGAAGGCAGTCCCGAACCTCAATTCAGTCCCCATTATGCATCGTATAGTGGGTTCCTACAATGAACATTTTGATAGAGCGATAAAGCATGATATGTGTTGGATGATGGCAAGATATTTCAACAGATCTCAAACAGTTGATTTAAATTTGTCTGATGTAGAACCTAAAACAGTTGCCTCTGATGAAGTTACGATTCCTGCTTTTGATGTTACCCATATTTTGTCAGATAATGTACAAGGTATGCTTTCAGTAACTGACATATCAAATATGCCAGCAGTGCGAGAGGAGCACGAGTGTTTATTGAGTTCAGGTGAAATATCTGTACAAATGTCTCCACAAGTAGTAGATGACGAGAGAACAACGCAAATGATACCAGTGTGGGCTGCATACAAGTCTTTCAAACACACCTGAATCCACGAATCATTCCTCTTTGATTGTTGATAAGGCATTTACTCTACCTATCATAAATGCCCCAGCACACGAATGGTCAACCCTGGTTACCACTTTAGACCAACTTTGTAGATTGAACAGACTGGTGTCTGGTAATGGGCGGAAGCTTGTTGTCACATTTGACATGGATCTATACAAACGAGTGTTGGAATATTTGGATTCACAGTTCAAGGATCAGTTTGTTGTGTGTCCAGGTGCATTCCACACTTCATTATGTGCTCTCAGATGTTTGGGAAAGGCCATAGAAGGAAGCGGGATTGACGAGGCTTGGGTCGAAGCAGGTTTGTACAGTTCTGTGACTGTTAATCAAATTATAAATGGGAACCATTACAACAGAGCTATGGAAGCTCACGAAGTCACCCTGCAGGTATTGTTCGATCTTTGGATAGGAGTTTTTTGCTGAAAGGCCTGCTGTCCGCGTAGCTCTTGAAGAGAGTATTAAAATACTGTCTGATGCATGCACATCGAAACAGAGCATTCGTGAGTCACATAAGGGATTATTAATCACACTTGAGTCACTTAATATAGAAAAACAGCTTGTCGACTTTGATGCTGAGCACAACACAGAGCCCATTTTCAAATGGGCATGAATGTACATGAAACAGGCCTTGACCTTACTGCAATTCCAGCGTGCTACCCGGCTAGGTGACTGGTTCCTTCACCTGTCGTCACTTGAAAAACTATGTGTGTATTTCTTTGCTTATGGGAGGTATGATTATGCACAGAATATTCCAGAATATATTGCACGAATGTGTCGGCCTCAAACTACTGATCCAGAAATCTGGCAGGACTTTATGGCACATGAATTCACTGTGAACACTTCCAACCAGATACCATTCACCCGCATCGGTATTGATCATGCTCAAGAACATGTAAACAAAAATCTCAAAAGTCAGGGTGCTATTGGTGGCATCACTCAGTCTCCTGCTACTCTTCTGAAGTTTTGTATGTGTGCACCAGAATTAGCACGAATTGCCAATGAAACAGACTTGGTTGACTTAAAGAAACAGAGTAAAATGGATCACCATGAACTCAATAAGTAAACAACAGTCAGGAAAGAACAAGCTATTAAAAAGCTATTTGATGTCCTAGCACCTTGTGGAATATTCAAGAGTGGCAATACAGCAATGGTTAAGCTTGTCACTAATGAGATAGTTCCTAAAGCTGTTGAGCAAAGCATCCTGTCCTGTGAGCTCGTGGGAAAATCTGCAATGCAGAAATTTGTTGATGAAAGAATATGTGGAAATACAAATCTTTGGGACAAGATGACAAAATGTAAGTCGTTTACATGAACTTCTACAACCAAGGAGGTTAAAGTACAGGCAAAGTCTGATGTTTTAACCCTCCAGGCAACGTCTGGTCTAATGTCTCGACTACTTGTTGTAGCGCGCTCATCTCGTGAAATAGATATGGAAGAGGTGATTGGTAATTATGAATTTACAACTGTTAATCGGACATTAATGAGACAAGATGGTTCTGTGCACCCAACATTAAATAAAGGCTCATTGATAACTGTCTTAGAGAATCTTCCAGTGTCACCGATGGAGGATTGCCAAGACAATCTCATTTCAGATGGTGCATACGGTTCCACAGATGCACAGCTCTGTCTAATTGTAGACGGTATGGCCGTAGTACAAGAACTCATGGCTGTGAAGTCATTTGAAAATGGTAAAGCCCTTGGCAAAGCTTATGTTGAGCTCATTGATATCAAATCACGTAATTACAATTCTGTAAGGGTAATTTCCGACAATTACGCTGTCATTGGCTCATTAAAGGAACCAACATGTGAACGACGCAGGGGTGGAAAGGCACAGCCAAAAGATTATAATGTAGAAGACAATACCAAAATTCCTGAATTAAAAGTATTCCTTGGAAGTGTAGCTACAAAAGATTCGTTGACACTTTATCTTGCACAGAGATTAATAGACCATTCTAAAATGTGTATGATAACAGCCACACGCAAAGAAGTGATGTCCAACTACACCAATAATGCCACTCCTGGTGTCAGTACACAAGAAGAAGCCGATACCTTAATTATCTTGCATGCAGTGGAAGCAAATAAAGCTGGATATACTGCTCACATTTACAGTCAGTATGCAGATGTTTTGATTCTTGCGCTGAGACGTACAGCTCTTCTTGGCAAGAAATCTGCCCTGGTGATGGGCACGGGTGATCGACGAAGACTAGTTCTACTTCAACCTATTTATGATGCTCTTGGACCGGAGAGAGCAAATGCTCTCTGCAAATGGCATGCTCTCACTGGCTCTGATACCACAGGCTACATAAGAGGAAAGGCTAAGAAAGCGTGCTTAGAAGCCTTCCTAAAAGCAGATACCAAGATTGTAACTTTAATATCCGGCCTCGGCTGTGACACCCAGCCTTCTAATGATACATTAAATTGGTGCATTTCCTTTTTATGTAGTTTATTCTGTAAGAAGAATGTTCACATTACTGAGCCGCATCACCCCAGATGGCACCTATTCAAACAACAAGGCATGAACAAAGGTGTCGACATGCTACCACCGACACGTGGAACATGGGTTGAGCATATCCAGAGTGCTCACTGCCAAGCTTCGGTGTGGGAACAAGACCTTGTTGTCAGTCCACTATCACCAGATCCCTTACAGCATGGCTGGGTGAAGGAAGAGCACAGGCTTGTACCTCTGTTATCCAAGGTTGCATCAGCCCCTGCAGCGGTGGTTGAGTTAGTGAGGTGTACGTGTGGTACCACTAACCCAAGCTCAACAAATAAGTGCGCTTCAGGTAGATAGATGTTCATGTCGATTAAAAGGTCTAGTGTGTACAGAACTGTGCTGGTGTGAAGGAGAGGAAGACCATTGCCAGAACTTAAGTAGTTATGTTGACCCAGATGATGCAAACTGATCTCAAAATTAGGACTTCAGTGTATTATATTTACAATAAGCGAATTTGAATTGTTGTTTAATCATCGGTTTTGGTCAAAGAAATAGTAGCAAATTTGCAGTTTGGGACGAGGTGGCAAACGGCCGTCGTAGCCAAAAGATCAAAAGATTATTTTTTAAATGTTAAAAATGGTAAAAAAAGGTATCTATTTTGGATATATTACAAGTGAGTAATGTGTATTCCAGTGGCGTAGCGATGTCGTTTGGGGACCCCTGGTCAGAACGTGTGTGGGAGGTTTTTTTAAATTTAGATGCTCTCAGAGGTATATATATATATATATATAGACTCTCATTTGGTTTATTGTGCAGAATTGAAAAATATTTGCCAAAATCTTTAGGGCTTAAGCCCCTACACAAGCCACATTTGTCTACGCCATTGCAGTGTATATATGTTCTTTTTTTTCTCTAAACATATACCAATTAATGTAAAGTCTTACTCATTTTAAGGCAACGACCAGTTGGATAATTTTTGTGTAATTTAATAGGGTTTTTCCCATATCGGCGGCCATTTTGAAATCCAATATGGCCGTTCTAGGGGACACTGTTGTTTGTTATCTTATTTTCTATCATTTTACATGAATCCCTAATGCAAACACATGCTATAGAGTATGGCATGTACGTTGATATCATGTATGCCAATAAACAGCCGGCGATATAAGTAGAAAACTAACTTGAATATGGCGGCCATTTTGAAATCCAAGATGGCGGCTTATCGATAGATAGGAAAAATTGGTATCAAGTGGTTTCATGTATCTTGATATCATGAAAATACTTCCTGAAAGTTTCAGCTACTATACCCAAAAATGCTTATAAGGTACACAAGCTGACAGACTATCTACGCACATTTCGTGTACGCCACAGGCTAAGAAGTAGACAGATAACACGGAATAACGAAACTGCCAATCAGAAACAAAACATGTAAACAAAGACATGGATCGATGATCGAGTTTATCGGATTGTTTATCTTCAACATTGTTTTTTCGTGACCAGGGATAAACGAAATGGATATTATATATATATATATATTATATATATATATATATATATATATATATATATATATTTTGTGTCTGTGGCTCTCTTGCGACAATCAATAACTTTCTCATTATCAGTGACATCACATTTACTAAAACAAGAATGATAATGCAGGTTACTGGGCCAATATTGGCCTAGTAACCTGCATTATCAGGGAAGTAGGCCCCAAATCTAAACCAATGAATTATCACATTTTACTCATTTGAAACTGAAATCCCAGAATTCCACTTTTACAGTCATTATATAAGTATGATGTTGAATATTCTGAAAGTAATTTGACTGGAAGCTCGCTTTCAGTCAAATTAGTTTCAAAATATTCACCAGAATTTTGGCACATTCGTAACAAATTTATTATTTTCTCTTGTCGGTTGAAATTGTTAATGCAAGAGTAGAAGGACTCCCTTGTTGGAGGCAATATTCCCACCCTGTATTATATTCATAGAATCACGATGATGTCATGTCATCACAATCAAATTTCCCATAATACCATGGGCGATACATTTTCAGAGGGGCTGATTTAACATTACGAGCAATGGCCGTTAAACCTTAATTCTGGCATACGCTTGGGTTCTGCCATCTGACTCATAGTGCTAAACTTCCATGGTCTAGACCGCGCTCCCCCCCCCCCCCCCCTCTTTTGTCCACACAAAATTCAGAGGGCTGTCAATGGGGATGCAACACCCACCAGACCCGTGTCAGCCCCAAGTCTCAGCTAGGGCAGTCCAGTAGAGTGCAAAGAAGCTACTACAACTTCTAATTTTGAAAAAATATCAGTATATCGATTAGATTTTCAAATTGGAATGAGTCTAATGTTTGTTTGAGAGGATACGTATACTCTTATACCAGACTATTTACCTAAGCAGTCTGGTATTTCGACTGTAAGTAAATTATTTATAGTCACTTAATTAATGTAAACACTCGCCATTTTGAGTGCTTGAACTTTTCTTGTTCATCACAGGAGCTCGGCCCAATCCACGGTCGTACTCAGGTCATGTGCATAGCCATTGTTCAGTGTAAGTGGAAGAACTTGTGATGTGTGCGAAATAGTGGTCGGATGTGGCTTAGTTCAGATTCGATAAATTGGCGACGGCTACCGGATTAAGTGCGCTGGAGATGTCGCGAAGGTAGAAATCAGTGAATGACAACTCGGCATGCCATTGTGCTACAGACATCACCTCCTCTAATGAGACAGCCTTATAAAGGGCAGATGATGCTGCTAGTGCTCGGACCTGATGGGCATTTGCACGATCAATCTGCTTTCCTGTAGCGATTTTGTGCGATATCTGAATAGCGTCGACTATCCAACAAGAAATGGTATCTTTCGAGGCGCGCAAACGAGGAGCTTTGAGACATAACCACAGAGGTTTCGGGTCATCTCTCCACTCCTCAGTATGTTTCTTATACATTTTCAGACATCTGACAGGACACCAAGCAGAAGAGTTTGGGTCATGTCTAGTTAAACTTGGCAAATTGATCGGCTGTCCTGGATATTTAAGTGACTGATTCTTTGCCAGGAAACAAAGACGTGGAAGTAGTCTTAAACCTTCACCCGCGACGACAAAACGGTCTTGTTCGGCAGAAAGTGCATGTATTTCGCTTCTCCTTCTCGCCGACGCTGCTGCAACCAAGAAAACTGATTTAATTGTTAACAGTTTAATGTCTATAGATCTAATTGGTTCAAAGGCAGCATGCCCTAAAACCTGTAGAACAAGAGAGAGATTCCATGATGGGATAGGAATTGGCTGTCTAGGTCGCAGATTGCTCATTCCTTTAATAACTTCATTTAAAGTGTCATTTTCCACTCCTTCAATGGCCAGACTGGGAATGACTGAAGCTAATGCAGACTTATATGCTGCTAGGGTTGAAGGTACAAGTTTGTCAACTTCGTATAAATGACAGATAAAATCTGCTACGTGTTGAACAGATGCAGAAAAGGGATTGATATCTCTTCCCTTACACCACTCTGCAAATTTGTTGATTCTATAATTATATGTTTTAGTGGTTGAACCTCTTCTGGCCGAAGCGACAAACTTCGCTGATTGTTCAGAAAAGCCACCCTTAATTGCACGCTGCTTGATAACATCCATGCAGTCAATTTGAACATTTCTGGTCTGTCGTGGAGGCACAGACCCCTCTTCTGAGAGATTAGATCTCTTCTGTCTGGAAGAGGGATTGGATTGCAGACCAGAAGGTCCAGCAGATCCGTAAACCATGATCGGCCTGGCCAATAAGGGGCGATCAGTAGCACTTGGCACATACCCTCTCTTATCTTTGCCAGAACTTTTGGGATGAGAAACGTTGGAGGATACGCATACATGTACATTCCTTTCCAACTTATCGCCAGTGTGTCTACCGCCAGAGCTAGCGGGTCCGGGATCGGTGACATGTAAGTGACCATCTTTGCGTTTTGTTTCATCGCAAACAGGTCCACATTCGGCTTGCCCCAATGTTTGAATAGAACCTCCGCTACCGATTGGTTAAGCTGCCATTCCGTCGGACGACAAACCGTCCTTCGACTGAGAGCATCCGATAGGATGTTCAATCTTCCTGGAATGTGTGCTGCCCGAAGAATAACATTCCTCTCTTGGCACCACAGCAGAAGGTTCCAAATCATCATACACAACTCCGGCGGTTCAGATAAGACACCACTGTTGAGTTGTCTGTCCTTATTAGGACAATCTTGTCTTGAATTAAATTCTCAAACTTTCGAAGTGCCAATACCACCGCTGATAGTTCGAGAACATTGATATGTTTCTGTGCATTGGTCCGATCCCATTCCCCTGACACTGACTGATCGTCCAATACCGCTCCCCAACCCGTCGTCGATGCATCTGTGGTTGAGGAGGTTGTAGAGGAGATTCTGTTCTGATAACCACCACTGAAGGTGGAATATCCATGGTTCTTTTACTGGTATCCTCAGAGATAACGGAATTGGCCTGCGCCGGAGTGCCGCATAAGGAACCACCTTCTCCAGAGATACTAGTAAACCCAGTATTCTGAGAAATTGGCGCGCCGTCAGATAGGCTCCTAGAGAAACCGACTCCATAACTGCAATCAGGCTCTTGACTCTGCTCTCCGCCAGAAAAGCTACGCCGTCCCTGAGATTGAAAAATATTCCCAGATAAACAAACTCCTGGGATGGAGTCAATTCTGATTTCTCTAGATTCACAATCAATCCTAGATCCTTTAATAAGGTTAGGACTACCTGAAGATTGTTGCGCAGAGTGACTGGGTTCCCCGCCTTTAGCAGCCAGTCGTCTATGTAAGTATGAACAGCTATGTTTCTCCTGCGAAGGTAAGAGGTCATGGCGAGAACCACTTTGGTGAAGACCCTTGGTGCTGTGGTCAGGCCGAATGGAAGCGCATTGAATTCCCAAACATTGTTTTGGAATGCAAAGCGAAGGTATTTTTGAAAAGGAATTGACATTGGAATATGAAAATAAGCATCCTTCAGATCAATCGACACTGCCCACATGCCTTTTCTCAGCCCTGTCACTACCGCTGCTACAGTCTCCATCTGATATTTGGGAGAAAGAATAAATTTGTTCAATGGTTTGAGATTGAGAATTGGTCTCCATCCTCCGGTACGTTTCGGAACGAGGAACATCATCGAATAGAAGCCTAGGGATGACTGATTGCGGACTAGATGAATCGCATTCTTCTGTTGAAGAGATTCTATTTCTGAGCAAATGGCATCTATACGATCGGATTCCCTTGGAATTAGCGTCAACTCATTGAACAGATCTTTGTTAGCTTGGGAAACTAAGGGACGAGAACGCCCCTTCGACTTCCCCGCCAACGGCCTGTTCAGCGCCTCTCGCTCCCCGATGGAAAGCCGTGGAACCCGGGCATACTGATGGTAGGCCTGCTCCGGAAAACGGACCCTACTCCTTATCCCCTTCGGGGCGTTGGGCAGCGCATACTCTGGCTGAACCAGACAGTATGCCGCAACTTCCAACATGTCGGAAGTCTGTGTGTCCAAAGGGAGTGTCGGCATGGCCGAAGAGCCACTTGACAGAGCGCTAGCCGCTCGCTCTGACATCCGTTCCATCGCCGGATCGCGCTGAGATCCTAAATCAGATGCCAACCCGAGACGGTCGGACATCCAGCCAAGGACCTGCACCCCTTCAGCTTCGGTGCAGAAAGCGGATTCGTCCATCAACGAACTACCGTTCTCATCTTCCCTCTCTCCCTTGGATAAGAAGGCCACCGACGATCCATGCTGAGAGCTATGGGACGCACTTCTAACACCATGAAGCACGTCCATAGCCCGACTACCAGCGGCACCGGTGTCCAACGAATCGCCGGACACGGATTCACCGCAGTCCATCGGCTCCAGCACGGGAGGCGGGACCACGGCCGCTTTGACTACGGCAGGTGTCGGCATTCCGATAGGAGCCGCACCTAACGCCGCCGGGATGCCGGTAGGAACCGCAAAACACGGCTCCACCGACAACGCGGGTTGCACGAAACTCGGATGGAATATGACTGCCGGAACGTCGACATCACCATCCGCTTGGCAGACCCATACAAAACCCGAGGGAGACCCCTGAGATGTACTGGGCATAGCCGTCAACGAGATATCCGGCATGCCGGAATCTTCCATGAGAAGATCTTCCTCCTCCGCCGTCGGCTCCTGAGCCAAGGTCAGAGAAGGGACAGGTGCTCATCACTCCGCAGAACTAGCCGGACCACCTAAAGGTTGCCCTGCACCAGCCTGCATCGACGGGACCGTGGACTGCAATGACTCGAACATTGCTTTGAACTGGGCCGCCCATAGCTCATTAAACGGATCTTTATTGGCCTGGGAAACTAAGGGACGAGAACGCCCCTTCGACATCCCAGCCAACAGCCTGTTCAGCGCCTCTCGCTCCCCGACGGAAAGCCGTGGAACTCGGGCATACTGATGGTAGGCCTGCTCCGGAAAACGGACCCTACTCCTTATCCCCTTCGGGGCATTGGGCAGCGCATACTCTGGCTGAACCAGACAGTATGCCGCAACTTCCAACATGTCAGAAGTCTGTGTGTCCAAAGGGAGCGTCGGCATGGCCGAAGAGCCACTTGACAGAGCGCTAGCCGCTTGCTCTGACATCCGTTCCATCGCCGGATCGCGGTGAGATCCTTGATCCGATGCCAACCCGAGACGGTCGGACATCCAGCCAAAGGACCTGCACCCATTCAGCTTCGGTGCAGAAAGCGGACTCATCCATCAATGGACTACCGTTCTCATCTTCCTTCTCACCCTTGGATGAGTAGGTCACCGACGAGCCATGCTGAGAGCTATGGCCCGCGCTTCTTCCAACATGAAGCGCGTCCATAGCCTGACTACTAGCGGCACCAGTGTCCAACGAATCGCCGGACACGGATTCACTGCAGTCCATCGGCTCCAGCACGGGAGGCGGGACTACAGCCGCTTTCACCACGGTAGATGCCGGCACTCCGAGAGGAGCCACACCTAACGCTGCCGGGATGCCGCTAGGAACCGCAAAACATGGCTCCATTGACAATGCGGGTTGAGCGAAATCCGGGTGGAAAATGTCCGACGGAACGTCGACATCACCGCCCGCTTGGCAAACCCGTACAAATCCTGAGGGAGATCCCTGGGATGTACCTGGTCGAGCCGTCAACGAAATATCCGGCATGCCGGAATCTTCCATTAGGAGAAGATCTTCCTCCTCCGCCGTCGGCTCTTGAGCCAAGGTCGGAGAAGGGACAGGTGCTTGTCCCTCCGCAGAACTAGCCGGGCCACCGAAAGGTTGCCCTGCACCAGCCTGCATCGTCGGGATCGTGGACTGCAAGGACTCAAACATTGCCTTGAACTGGGCCGCCCATACGCCCAATGCTGAATCCATTCGCTCGTTCAGACGATCTTCCAGTCCTCTCACTGACGCCTGATCCAGCTTGGCCGCTTTGTCCCTCGCGATCCTCTCCAAGCGCGTACGACGATCACGATCGAACTCTGCCACCAATTCCGACGACCACTTGGCGCACACATCACACGGACTTCCCACTTTGCTCTTCGCGCAAGCAACACAGTGATGACCATTAAACTTGTGCTTCATGAACCTGTTGCATCTGTGGCACAAAGTATCCTGGTTCTTGGCCTTCTGCGAACACAGAGAAGAATTAAAACGCTGCACATGACATATGATGACGTGCAATACGCACAATTGACTTGATTGTAAAGTAGAATTACTTAGAAACATTAACATTCTCTTAAATTAATGATAATCAAGCCTTTAGGCAGGAAATATTTGAAACTTTTTTGAGTGAAAATTAATAAACATAACTTGGAAGTTAACTAACGTTAATACAGCCAAGAAATAAACGCTGATCGCTGCAAACACCTTCGACAATGAAACGAGAGCTAAAAATCGATATAAACAAAGTGCATAGACACGCCAAGCCAAAGCGAAACATTAATCATGGGCGCCGCCATCTTGGATAAGGACGCATCCATCTTGGAAGGAACCGAGTCGCAAGAGAAATTAACCGAGTACCCGGATAAGATTAAAAAGTTAACTGGTACCAGAGCGACTCCAACAATGGCTACCATTTTAAAACAATGTGCCAATTTAAGGAAATTTCACAGTCATTACGGCACGAATGTATAAATTCTAGATTGATACAACCTGCCCCTGTGATGATTTTCCTTTTTCTTCCATCCTTCAAGCAACGAATTAAACAGAAAACTGCTAACTCCGTTGAAAATTGCAAATTTAGAGAGCTAAAAAAACACGACTAGCATGGAGAGCAAAATAGACGAATCTGACTGTGATTGGGAATTGACTCGGTACCTGCGGCTTTGGTAATTCCCGGGCACAGTGTGGGCAGGACCAGGCGTGCGGAGTTTTATTTGTTTATTTTGAGCTAGACTAGATAAGACATTATCATAATAGTACATCTGGTAAGTATTAGTCGAAGTAGAACTTTTAATTACTCTTTAATGTGATCAGTCCCGAAAATTATCCATTTGTAGGACAAGAGAAGCTTATTTTTGGAAATGTATCACTGGAATGACTCGCTCGAGCATCGAGCCAGTCAATTCCAGTGTTACATTTTCAAAGTCTTCTCTTGGCCTGTAAATGGATATTTCTAAACACCATTGCAGCATTCATCATTGATATATGCCTCTGTTGTTATGCCTAAGTAATTTGCACCCAGGCTGATTAATCGAGTAATCATGATTATTCTTAAATAATCAATCGTGAACACTCAAAGGAATAATCGAACAACGTTATTTCAAATAATACACACATGGATCTTTGTACGCCAGTGTGCAGACAATCGTAAGAATCGGATCCAGACATTTGAGGACGACAGAGTATAGCAGCATTTTGCCCAGGTGTGGCTCCACGGGAAGATCTGCCAGGTGGTGACCCAATTCAGTCAGGTCCTCAAAACTGTCCAGAGCATCAATTTGCTGCAGAAATAGAAAACATCATGATACATGTAATTGACTTCAGTTTATTCTTTAATCATATGACATCATAATCAACTACGTGGCGTGTAGGATGACGTCATAACCAAGATGTCATGAATGACGTAGATAAGTTCGTCACGAACGCTTAATTGATGACGGATTCAGTGTTGTTGTACAAATTGTATGTCTTTACTATTTAATAAACATTCTGTTGAATATTTGAGAAATTAATCTGACTGGGCGCTGTTGCTGCCATATGCAGCAACAGCACCCAGTCAAATTAGTTTCAAGATATTCAACAGCTTACCTGTACAGTTTTCTGGAAATTGACTGTAAGGAGTTCAGGGATCGATCGATCCCAACATGGGCGAAGTGTGGGTGGGGCTTAGCTAGAGATGGGCGAGGCATAACTAAAACTGCATTCCTCCATACCATTTCTCTTATCTAGGCATGTACCTGTGAAATAATCTAAGTGACCGAATGACCCATTTTGTTCTACTATCTAAGATACCAACATCATTTAACAACAGTGATTGACTTCCAAACTGTACATCAGTCTTTCTATCACTTATAGAACATCAATAAGCAAACATACCTCCAAAACAAAAACAGAAACATGTTAGTTAGTACAATTTTCAACACGAGGTAAGAAATGTTCTGTTGAATATTTTGGACTTGATTGGAAGGCTTAGGCAGCCATGGCTTCCAATCAAATTAAGCCCAAAATATTCAACAGTACATTTGATTTTGTGTTGGAAACAGGTTATTACTGAGCTGCACTGTATGTAGTAATTAACACTTTAACACTCAAATTTGGTCAGCAAAATGTCAATTTTCTTATTAAAAAATGTCTATTTGCAGATCAAGACTATTTTTGAAAATTTATCACTTGAATGACTGGCTCGGTCATCGAGCCGCTCATTCCATTCATAAATTTCCAAAAATAGTCTTCACTTGGTCTGCAAATGGACATTTCTCAAGCTGAAGACCACTGCATAAGCCGTTTTTGACTGCATTGAGTGTTAAAGGGTTAATCTTTCGACACAAACTTCATATATTATACAGCTGCTATAGGAATAAATCATTCCTCATTCATACAATAGAAGAACGACCAGTCAATCAGACAATTAATTAATTTTTTCCTTATTTCTCAGATACTTTACGCTGCGACTCATCTGTCTGTCGAATTTTTGAAACTTCTGACAAAGCTGGCTAAGTCGCAATTATAGCATGTCACACTTGTTTTCATGTGCAATTTTAACATAGGAATGGTTATTCGTGTAGACTAGGAATTCCCCTAGTTTGGTCATGAGGTAATCCGAGGCCACGAAAATTCCGTGGACATTCCTGCGGTCCAGAGAAACCTCTTTTGAATGCAGAGCAACCAAATTTTAACACACTGATTGCCCTGGGGTAACAATACATATTTTCAACAGAATTAAATTTACAGAAATGGGACAAGTTGAAAGTACAGTCGGGCAACCTAATTTAAATGTCATACTTGTCCATGGGGGGCAACATATTTTTCTAATTTTTGAGCCCTGAATCCTTGTGATCAAACTACAGAAAACCTAGTCTGCACGAAAAACCATTCTTTTGTTAAGACATATAGGGTCGAACTGGATCAGAAGTTTGTGAGTAACATCCGCGGATGCATGGACAGATAGACAAATAGAAAGACATAACAGGTGGACAGACTGACAGATGAAAAGACCATACCATGAGTAGTTGTACAGCATTTCTAAGTAACATTGCACTCGGGGGCTCTGGTGCCTGAGTCAGGAAGTCTGCTATAGGACAGTTTATAGGCGCTAACAACTTTGTGTGCAAACACAGCTCCTAGAAAGAAAGTAATGTCATCATTAGAAAACAACTAGATAAGCCTGATCAGTGATCATGTGATAGAAAATAGATATGCTTTGTGATAATTATAAATTATTGATAGGAACACAAAAGCTGATTTGACATAGGCCCAATATACATGAACAGCACAAATCACAACATAGTCTTTGCTATAAGCATCACAGCAATTAATTGTGTGATGATACCTTGATTGGGTAACATTTCAAATGCGTGATGAATTTGAGTTCTTTTTCTTATTATTATTAATGCATGAGTAATTATTTGGAAAAAAAATAAAGATGCGATCTAAACTAACGTTGACCATCCTCTCAAATCAACATTTCTGTAAACAATTAGAGACACATGTATTTTTGTCTAGTTTATCCGCTTTCATAATTAGGGCCAATTAACCGTTTATGGCTAGAATTTTCTCACATATAATATTCATATGTATACAAAGATAGCTTCACCTACTTGTAATGGATAACGCAGAATCTCTGGAGTTTGAAATTCCTGCATATTGTAGAAGCGAACACGACTGAACAAATGATAGCATACTCCTGGCCTGCAGCGTCCCGCTCTGGAAACAAGAGTTACAAGACACATGCAATCAATACAAATACACTAGCAATTTGAGTGAGCCGATTTATTAAATGTACTGTTTATATCTTCCACAAATAGCGATTTCTAAAGGTCATAGTTAAAAGGAAAATTAATGGAATTAAAATTTAGCCTTTATATTTATAGTAAAGCTATATCTAGAATATGGTTTAACATTTCCTTGGTGAAGTCAGCCAAAGCTGGCATCTGTGGGTGGTCTTGAGGAATGTCAATTTGCAGGAAGAAAGTACCACTCGAATCACTGGCTCAATAACTGAGCCAGTCATTCGTGGTAGATTTTCCAAAAACTGTCTTCTCTTGGACTGCAAATGGACATGCAATCAGCAAGGTATATTGACATTCTTGAGCAAATTTAGCCATTAACTTTTTAACCCTCGAATTTGTTCAAGAAAATACAAATTTTCTCATAGAAAATGTCCATTTGCAGACCAATAGCAGACTATTTTGGGAAATTTACCACTGGAATTTCAGTGGTAAATTAAAAAAAAATAGTCTTCTCTTGGTCTGCAAATGAACATTTCTCAAGACCACTTCAGAAGCCGTTCTTGCCTGATATGAGTGTTAACTGGCTACAGAAAATACAAAGTTTAACAACATATCTATTGGTTTATAAAATAAATTTTGTTTATAACCTTTTTCTATCCTTTTATTCAGACTCATGACAAATGCAACTTGCTCTAATTTTAATGGTGTCATGGTATCAGTGCTTGCTTACCTCCCTTTACGCTGTTTGCCACTAGCTTTAGAGATCCAGTTAGATTTCAGCATTACTACCGACGTCAATGCATCGTACGTTTTCTGAAAAACAAAATATAAACAGATGTATTTGAGTTTCTTGGGACATACATTTAGATCATATTGCTTCTTTAACCCTTTAATGACGAAATTTGTTCAAAAAATCAAATATTTACTTACTGAATGCCCATTTGCAGGCCAAGAGATTATTTTTGAAAATTTACCACTGGATTGACTGGCTCGGTTATCGAGCTAGTCATTCCAGTGGTAAAATTTCAAAAATGGTCTTCTCTTTGCCTGCAAATGGACATTCCTCAAGACCCCTGCAGAGGCCGGTCTTGGCCGGCTTCGTCGTGAAAGGGTTAAGCTGGACCACCAGAATTGATACTTGGGGTTACCAATCTGCATGATTGATGTCGATGCGATCCATTGTGTGTAGTTGGTGGCTCTATTAAGATTCACGGTCCTTGCGTCGATTTGTTGCATTGAAGCTTTCTGGATCGTGTTGAAGAACCTCGATGATTCTGTATTGGATGCAGGTGGCATCATGACCAGCAAGGTTAGTGGTTTGCAAACAGGGCTGTCCTTGTGATTTTTGACATATCTGTAGTGTTCCTTGATCCTGATCTGGATCGTAAATTCCTCCACGCAATAAGCAATAACATGGGTAACTCACATAACATATGTGGTTGAATTTCAACAAATGGTTTCAGATGAGATAGTACGATGGATATAATTTCTAACACAATTTACCTTTTGACCCCCATCCCAACCAACCCTAGGGATGGAATACAAAATAAACTTCATCCCGCAATCTGTAATCATATGGGTAACCAATACAATGAATCTGGTTGAATTACACCAAATGGTTTCGGGTGTAACTCCTTAATCAAAATGGCTTCTGCGGTAGTCTTGAGAAATGTCCATTTATATACCAAGAAGACTATTTTGAAAATTTAACACTGGAATGACTGGCTCGATAACCGAGCCCGTCATTCCAGTGATAAATTTTAAACAATCATCTCTCGGTCTGCAACTGGACATTTTCTATGAGAAAATAATAATTACCATAAACAAATTTGACGGTTAAAATACAGTATTTACATAGAACAGTAGCGACAGTTACCTCTTTAACTTTGCCACTGTCCACCACAAACACCACGTCATTAATAGTGATACTCGTCTCAGCTATGTTTGTAGCCAATATCTGCAAAACGAACATTAGCAAAAACAGTTATTTACACTCATAAAATGTCTAAACCTATAACCTTTAAACACTCATACCAGCCAAAAACAGCTTCTGCAATGGTTTTGTAAAATCATCATTTGCAGCTCAGAAGACAATTTTTGAAAATTTACCACTGGAATGACTGGCTCGATAACTGAGCCAGTCATTCAGGTGGTAAATTTTCCAAAAATAGTCTTCTCTTGGTCTGCAAATCGACATTTTCTTTGAGAAAACTTACCTTTTCTTGAAAAAATTTAAGACTTAAAGGTTGAAGTATATAAATCGATTGCAGCATGCGTACATGGGTCGAGCTTAGCTAGAAATGGCTGTTGCATAGCTATAAATTTATCAGTGCTCTAGATCCAATCAGATTCATTTTCTTAATGCTGATAAAATGCATAGATGCCTATGCGAACATTTTGCAAACATCCTTGGCTTAAATCCAACAAAACATAACAAAATATCCAACCAATGTTGATGCTGCACGGACATAGAAAAATACCTAGGATGAGTCTAAGCTAATGAGCTAATGAAAAACAGGCAATTTATAAATGAATATTTTAACACGACTAAGGTATTTGATATAATATTAATCTGAACGTTATAGAAACTAAACGAAATCTAGGATTTCTTTTTTCACGAGAGAGTTGATACTTACCTCCCTAATACTTTTGATATTGCTAAATATCGGCTTTCACTCAATAAAACACTCAGATTAAAAACAGTTAGGTGCCCCTACTGGGCAGGGAGTCAGAGGTAGTCCGGCGGATGCTCGCCCCACCACCGCGCATGCGCCGACTACTACTTCCTCTGGCTCATTTATTGGCTAACACATGCAACTACCAAGAGCCTGAAGACCGAGCCTCTGTGGGGCGGAGAGGCCGGGTCAGTATCTAGGGAGGTAAGTATCAACTCTCTCGTGAAAAAAGAAATCCTAGATTTCGTTTATTTCACATCAAGAGTATACTTACCTCCCTAATACTTTTGATATTGCCAGAATTCGAAAGTGAATCTGGCGGGAGGGAGGCGAGGTCAAAAGACCAGCTCTTCCCTATACGCTTTCAAGCGTTTTAAGGCACTTATGACGTCTGAAACTGTGTGAAAACACAGTCAGGATTTGATAAACCATCGGATAACACAACCGATGCCTGAGAGATGACCGATTTGTCATATGCGCTCCCCCCCCTCCCTTGGGAGGAAGATTAAATGACCTCAATGTCCTACACGCTCTCTTCGTACTAGTGCTAAGTACTATAGGACAGAGACGAAAAGGCTCCATTTTCGTATACTCTCTATAAAGAACCACAACCCACATAAACCATCACCATATTAATAACACTGGGTAACGTGACAATACAAACAATGAACAACACATGAACAAGACTGACCTTGTTGTCCTAGGAAGCTGTCATCATGAATCCAGTAGAGAAGGATGATACAGTCCCGACAAGTGGTTGTCACCGTCGCTGAATGGCGAAGTATATAAGCAATGCGGAGGCACTCTTCACAAACATAAAGCGGTTATTGTTTCAAAATCGACAAGGCGAGAGGGTTAGAGGTGTCACGGAGGTAATGGTCTGTAAAACTAGACTCACAGTGCCACTGAGCCACTGACATAATATCATCCACAGGGACCCCATTAAAAAGGGCAGTGGATGTCACGACACCGCGGACACTGTGAGCCTTGGCCACGTCAACCTGTCGCCCGGTGGCGGATTTGTGACAAAATTGAATACATTCCACAATCCACCTAGAAATGGTGTCCTTAGACGCCCTACCATGGGGTTCAATATATGACAACCATAACGCTGACTGGTCGGTACGCCACTCCGAAGTACGCTGTTTGTACCGGAGCAGCGCCCGTACGGGGCACCATACTTTAGAATTAGGATCATATCTAGTTAAAGATGGCAAAAAAAATAGGTTGACCTGGATATTTCAATGACTGATTTTTAGACAAGAAATTAATCCTAGGTAGAAGCTTAAGGCCTTCCCCTGTAACCACAAAACGGTCAACCTCGGCTGATAAGGCGTGAATTTCACTCCTACGCCTAGCCGAGGCCGCAGCAATTAAAAATACAGTTTTAAGAGTTAACATTTTCATAGAAATGGAACTAAGTGGTTCAAAAGGCTTATCACCTAGTACCTGGAGCACCAGTGATAAACTCCAAGACGGAATCAGTGGAGGATTCCTTGGTCTTAGATTGCCCATGCCTTTAATTAATACATTTAATGTACTTACTTCATCACTCCCCCTATTAGCCAAGCAAGGAATAACAGTCATTAAAGCTGACTTATAACCAGCAATAGAGTTAGGCTTGAGGCTATAGGCATCATATAGGTGACAGAGGAAATCAGCCACTACCTGAATAGATGATTCCATTGGATCAATACATCTTTTTGAGCACCATTCTGCAAATCTGTTGATTTTATAATTATATGCTCTGGAGGTTGACCCCCTCCTGGCTTTGGCCATAAACATGGCCGCTTGCTCAGAAAAGCCCTCCTTAATTCTAGATTCCTTGACAACATCCACGCAGTCAATCGGAACATTGACGGATTGTCGTGAAGGGCCTTGCCCTGGAAGATAAGGTTGTCCATCAGAGGCAGCGGAACCGGATTGCAGACCAGAAGGTCCAGCAGATCCGTATACCACGATCGGCTTGGCCAATCCGGGGCGATCAGAAGCACTTGGCACTCCTGCTGCCTGATTTTCTGAAGCACCTTTGGAATCAGGATTGCTGGGGGGAATGCGTATGCATACATTCCCTCCCAGCTGATAGCTAACGCATCTGTTGCGAAAGCGCTTGGGTCTGGAATCGGAGAGACGTACGTCGTCATCTTCGCATTCTTCTTCATTGCGAACAAATCTATGTTGGGTTTCCCCCAATGGTCGAACAGACGATCCGCCACACATTGATTTAGTTGCCATTCCGTGGGTAAAACACTCATCCTTCGGCTCAATGAGTCTGCTAGCAGATTTAACCTCCCCGGAATATGAACTGCTTTCAAGGTGATCCCATGATCCAGGCACCAACAAAGCAGTCCCCATGTCATCATACAGAGACTGGGCGACTTCGTTCCGCCCTGGCGGTTTATGTAAGTCACTACTGTTGAGTTGTCTGAACGAATTAGAACAATCTTGCCCTGAACTTTCTGTAAGAAATGTTCCAGGCCCAGGACTACTGCTCTTAGCTCTAGTAGATTGATATGTTCCTTGGACTGATCCAGATCCCAAAGCCCTGATACTGTGGACTCTTCCAGACAAGCTCCCCACCCCTCCATCGATGCATCTGTATACACAGTCACCTGAGGGTGGGGAGGGGTTAGCAAAACCCCCAGCAAGAGATTCTCTGTATTCAACCACCATTGCAGGTGGTGAATCAGAGGCGCCAACACCGGCACGTTCGAGTCCAGCGAACCTGAACTCTGGGTCCACTGTGTCATGAGAAACAACTGGATCGGACGCCTGCGCAAGGCGGCCTGTGGAATGACTGGTTCCAAAGAAACCATCAAGCCCAGCATTCTCAAGTAAACCCGTGCCAGGACATGACGACTGTCGCACACCGACTGAATTACCGAGATGAGTACTTGAACCCTCTCCTGAGTGGGGTACACATACCCCGTCTCCAGATCGAAGAACATGCCCAGGTAAACAAACTTCTGGGATGGAGTTAGCTCTGATTTCGGGAAATTGATCATCCAGCCCAAGTCCGAGAGAGTTTTCAAAACAATCTCCAGATTGGCTGACAACGATTCCCGGGTGTGTGCTTTCAATAGCCAGTCGTCTATGTACGTGTGGACTGCTATGCTTCTCCTGCGGAGGTATGCAGTGATCGCGAGAACCACACGGGTGAAGACCCGAGGAGCCGTGGAAATTCCGAAGGGTAACACCCTGAATTCCCACCGCCGGCCCTGAAATGCAAATCTCAGGAATCGACGGAAACTCCTCTCTATGGGAATGTGGAAATAAGCATCCTTCAAATCTATCGACGCTGTCCACATCCCTCGCTCTAACCCCGCCAACACCGAGCGCACAGTCTCCATCTTGAAACTGGGTGTCTCGATGAACTTGTTCAACGGCTTGAGGTTGAGAATCGGCCTCCACCCTCCGGTGTTTTTTGTTACTAAGAACAGGGTTGAATAGAAGCCCGGGCACCTCTGTGCCGGCTGAATGGCTTCTTTTAGTATGAGGGAATTTATTTCCTCCTCTATACACAACCTCTGATCCGGATCCCGTGGAATGGGAGTCCAGATCGGCGCGAGAGACAGTCGCGATGGCGGGCCTGTCACCCAGTCGGGACGATACCCGACCGAAAGCCATCGCAAGACTAAACGGTCCTGAGTCAACCGCTTCCACTCTGGCAAGCGGGCGGCCAAACGGCCGCCCACCGGTCCACCTAGGGATAGAGGTGGACATAAGGAGGGCCAGAGTGGCACTGTTCTCTCGGCCTGAAACACCGGAGTGGTTCCCACCGCGGTAACCAGGCCATCAGGCCCGATTACCGCGACCAGATCCCCGCGCGCCCCGCCCAGCGCCGCGCGCACCACGGTGCGCGGGCTGCTGTCTGGCTGGGTGCGGCTGGGGAGCCTGCGCCCCCCTCACTGCTGGCCGAATCGCCCGTGGCCTAGGCCTACGTTGCGACGGTGGCTGGCCCCTGACCTGGCCAGCACCACCTCGAGCCTGCAGAGGACGATACGCAGGGGGTGCCGCGCGAACACGCTCCCGCCGGAGCACCTCAAATTGTTCCCGCAGCGCCCTCTGGTTATTAACCAGAGTGACCGTCTCCTGGAGGTGCCTGCATCCCTCACCTCCAAAGAGACCAGGACCTGTCATAGGCGTCCGCAGCAGCCTATTATACAGGTCCTGGGACGGGCACAGATTGTCAAGCGCAAACGTGCGCCTCGCCCGGACACTTCTGGTTACCGCCCGCGTCAAACAGTCCAAAGCCAGGTTGATACCATCCTGAATGGCTCTCTGGACTGTCACCGGGCTAGGTTGGCGTGATGCGGAAGCCGCTACCACCCCTTGTAGCAGCTGGGAAACGTGGGATAGAGCGGCAATCGACGCTCTCCCACTCTCCTCCGCATCCCGCAGCGCGGCATTTGCCGAACGCAACGCGTTCGAGCACAAGACTCCCGTGTCAGAACGGGAGCCCGGCCGCGCATCTTCGCCCAAAGCCGCGCGATCATCAACGCTCGGCTTTGGCACCACACCGTACCGCTGGTAATCCAGGGGCACGATGCGGCACCGCTTCGCCACCTCGCGAGGGGCCTTCGCGAGACGTCCATTCACCTTAATGGACGCTTCTGCCGCTTCGAACATGTCCACGACATGCTCAGCAAGCGGCAGAGATGGCATAGCGGTAGCCGCCGGCCTACCAGCTAACCACGGCCTATGGTCACGCTGGCTAGCCGGCAGCTCCACGGGTAGATCTGGCCGAACACTTACCAGCCACTGGCAAGCGTCCGACCAATCCTCCTCCGTGGCTAACTGCGAGCGCTCTACTAGACGAGGGCCTTCGTCTTCCTCCAGAGCACTCGCAGTTGATGTCGACGGCGGGTAAGCTGATACCCCTGGCAAGCCTGGAAAAGCATGCGGGCCCGAGAGAGCAGGCATGCTAAAATCCGCGGCTTGACCAGGAGCAGGCGCCGTGGCAGAGCGCGGGGTAAACACCGCTCTACCACGGGTCTGACCAGCACCAGCCATACCATCGGCAAGCCGAGGTATGCGGTATCCGTGGTCAACAGCACCGCCCGGGGACACCCTCTGGACCGTGAAATCTACTCCTGCGTGAGTAGAACCATGGAACACGTCGCCTGCATTCCCCGCGAGGGGTGCACAGACGTCGTATTCCATGGCCACGTCCTCAGAAGGCGACCCCAGCAGGAGATCCTCTTCTTCCTGGCCAGAAAGATTAGACTCCGGGTCAGCAAAGAGAGCTAACCCGGACTGGCCAGGAAAGGTGCCATAGGAGGGTTTGGCACCTTCGGCGCGCGGATACCCGGGGTCTGATGAGCAGACCGCGGGTCCCAGCAACAACCGTTGTCCACGGCCCCTCGGCGCGGCGCCATGCCTGCTGCCAGGGCCTTGGACTGCCCCCAACAAAGGGGCCACCTCTGAATCCACAACCGGACCGGACCTAAAGAGACCGGATTCAGAGGCGGGGATCACCTGCTCGTAAGCAGATGCCGAGGACAACAAAGGAGCTGGCCCAGGGAGCATGCCACGAAGCAACTCTGGGACCAGATCCTTTATTGTCCTCTGCATCTCTTGCAACATTTCGGACCTGAAGGCCTCCATATCCACCGCGGATGAGGCCTTCTTCTTACCCTTCTTACACACTTTCTCCTTCTTCTTCCTCTCTTCCTCCATTACCTTCTCCCTTGCCTGCAATGCGAGAAAATCAGACATTAATTCGCCCCCCCACAGCTTACATACGTCGCACTTCAGCAACGGTCCACAGGGACTGCAGCTGAAGCACAAGTGCGGGACGAAGCGGCTTTTAAGAAACCTCCCGCAGGACGGGCAACCAGGTCTCTGAAACAGGACAAAGGACA
>CM067360.1:113191044-113410446 GCA_034401795.1 Chaetoderma sp. LZ-2023a | reverse complement strand
ACGACACGACGATGTTTCCTTAGAAGCCCTGCCATGGGGTTCAATATAAGACAACCATAACGCCGACTGGTCGGTGCGCCACTCCGCCGTACGTTGTTTGTACCGGCGAAGCGCCCGGACGGGACACCATGCTTTAGAATTAGGATCATATCTAGTTAAAGCAGGCAAAACAATAGGTTGACCTGGATATTTCAACGACTGATTTTTAGCCAAGAAATTAATCCTAGGTAGCAGCTTAAGGCCTTCCCCTGAAACCACAAAACGGTCATCCTCGGCTGATAAGGCATGAATTTCACTCCTACGCCTAGCCGAGGCCGCAGCAATTAAAAACACAGTCTTCAGTGTTAATAGTTTCATAGAAATGGAACTAAGTGGTTCAAACGGCTTATCACCTAGTACTTGAAGCACTAGCGATAAACTCCAAGACGGAATCACCGGTGGATTCCTTGGTCTTAGATTGCCCATGCCTTTAATTAATACATTTAATGTATTTACTTCATCACTTCCCCTCTTAGCCAAGCAAGGAATAACAGACATTAAAGCTGACTTATAACCAGCAATAGAGTTAGGCTTGAGGCTATAGGCATCATAGAGGTGACAGAGGAAATCAGCTACTACCTGAATAGATGAATCCATTGGATCAATACATCTTTTTGAGCACCATTCTGCAAATCTGTTGATTTTATAATTATATGCTCTGGAGGTTGACCCCGTCCTGGCTTTGGCCATAAACATGGCTGCTTGCTCAGAAAAGCCCTCCTTAATTCTAGATTCCTTGACAACATCTACGCAGTCAATCTGAACATTGACGGATTGTTGTGAAGGGCCTTGCCCTGGAAGATAATATCGTCCATCAGAGGCAGAGGAACCGGATTGCAGACCAGAAGGTCCAGCAGATCCGTATACCATGATCGGCTTGGCCAATCCGGGGCGATCAGAAGCACTTGGCATTCCTCTTGTCTGATTTTCTGAAGAATTTTTGGAATCAGGATTGCTGGAGGGAATGCGTATGCATACATTCTCCCTCAGCTGATAGCTAACGCATCTGTTGCGAAAGCGCTTGGATCCGGAATCGGAGAGACGTACGTCGTCATCTTCGCATTCTTCTTCGTTGCGAACAAATCGATGTTGGGTTTCCCCCAATGGTCGAACAGACGATCCGCCACACATTGATTTAGTTGCCATTCCGTGGGTAAAACACTCATCCTTCGGCTCAATGAGTCTGCTAGCAGATTTAACCTTCCCGGAATATGAACTGCTTTCAAGGTAATCTGGTGATCCAGACACCAACAAAGCAGTCTCCATGTCATCATACAGAGACTGGGCGACTTCGTTCCGCCCTGGCGGTTTATGTAAGTCACAACTGTTGAGTTGTCTGAACGAATAAGAACAATCTTGCCCTGAACTTTCTGTAAGAAATGTTCCAGGCCCAGGACTACTGCTCTTAGCTCCAGTAGATTTATATGTTCCTTTGACTGTTCCAGATTCCAAAGCCCTGATATCGTGGACTCTTCCAGGCAAGCTCCCCAGCCCTCCATCGATGCATCTGTATACACAGTCACCTGAGGGTGGGGAGGGGTTAGCATAACCCCCACCAAGAGATTCTCTGTGTCCAACCACCATTGCAGGTGATGAATCAGAGGCGCCAACACTGACACATTCGAGTCCAGCGAACCTGTACTCTGGGTCCATTGTGTCATGAGAAATAACTGGATCGGCCGCCTGCGTAAGGCGGCCTGAGGAATGACTGGTTCCAATGAAACCATCAACCCCAGCATTCTCAAGTAAACCCGTGCCAGGACATGACGACTGTCGCACACCGACTGAATTAATGAGATGAGTTTCTGAACTCTCTCCTGAGTAGGATAAACATATCCTGTCTCTAGATCGAAGAACATCCCCAGGTAAACAAACTTCTGGGATGGAATCAGCTCTGATTTTGGGAAATTGATCATCCAGCCTAAGTCTGTGAGAGTTTTCAAAACAATCTCCAGACTGGCCGATAAACTGTCCCGGGTGTGTGCTTTCAACAGCCAGTCGTCTATGTACATGTGGACTGCTATGCTTCTCCTGCGGAGGTATGCGGTGATCGCAAGAACCACACAGGTGAAAACCCGAGGAGCCGTGGAAATTCCGAAGGGTAGCACCCTGAATTCCCACTGTCTGCCCTGGAATGCAAATCTCAGGAAGCGACGGAAACTCCTGTGTATGGGGATGTGGAAATAAGCGTCCTTCAAATCTATCGACGCTGTCCACATTCCCCTCTCTAACCCCGCCAACACCGAGCGCACAGTCTCCATCTTGAAACTGGGCGTCTCCATGAACTTGTTCAATGGCTTGAGGTTGAGAATTGGTCTCCACCCTCCGGTGTTCTTTGTTACTAAGAACAGGGTTGAATAGAAGCCCGGACACCTCTGTGCCGGCTGAATAGCTCCTTTTTGTATGAGGGAATTTATTTCCTCCTCGATACACAACCTTTGATCTGGATCTCTCGGATTTGGAGTCCAGATCGGCACTAGAGACAGTCGCGATGGTGGGCCTGTCATCCAATCGGGATGATACCCGACTGAAAGCCATCGCAAGACTAAACGGTCCTGAGTTAACCATTCCCACTCTTGCATGTGGTCGGCTAGCCGGCCTCCCACCGGTCCACCTAGGGATAGAGGTGGACATAAGGAGTGGAAGAGCGGCACTGTCTCCTTTGCCAGAAACACCGGCGTGGTTCTCACCGCGGTAACCGTCCCATCAGGAACGATTACCCCGCCCAGATCCTCGCGCGCCACGACCAGCACCGCGCGCACCTCGGTGCGCGGGCGGCTGCCTGCCTGACTGCGCCTGAGGAGCCTGCGCCCCCCTCGCTGCTGGCCGAATCGCACACGGCCGAGGCCGGCGCTGCGATGGTGGTTGGCCTCTGACCTGGCCACTACCACCTCGAGCCTGCAGGGGACGATACGCAGGGGCGTTGATCACGACGAAGCACCTCAAACTGCTCGCGCAGCGCCCTCTGGTTATTGACCAGAGTAACCGTCTCCTGGAGGTGCCTACATCCCTCACCTCCAAAGAGACCAGGACCTGTCATAGGCGTACGTAGTAGCCTATTGTATAGGTCCTGGGACGGGCACAGATTATCCAAGGCAAAAGTGCGCCTTGCCCGGACACTCCTGGTCACCGCCCCGCGTCATACAGTCCAGCGCCAGGTTGATACCATCCTGGATGGCTCGCTGGACTGTGACCGGACTTGGCTGGCGCGATGCGGATGCTGTTACTACCCCTTGTAACAGCTGGGAGACGTGGGACAGAGCGGCAATCGAAGCCCTCCCACTCTCCTCCGCATCACGCAACGCGGCATTTGCTGAACGCAACGCGTTCGAACACAAGACTCCCGTGTCAGAACGGGAGCCTGGCCGCGCATCCTCACCCAAAGCCGCACGGTCATCCACGCTCGGCTTAGGTACCACACCGTACCGCTGGTAGTCCAGGGGCACGATGCGACAACGTCTGGCCACCTCGCGCGGGGCCTTAGCGAGACGTCCACTCGACTTAATGGACGTCTCCGCCGCCTCGAACATGTCAACGACATGCTCTGCCAGCGGCAGAGAAGGCATAGCGTTAGCAGTAGGCTTACCAGCTAACCACAGCCTGTGATCACGCTGGCTAGCCGACTGCTCCACGGGCAGATCTGGTCTAACACTCACCAACCACTTGCAAGCGTCAGACCAATCCTCCTCCGTGGCTAGCTGCGAGCGCTCTACAAGACGGGGCCTTCGTCTTCCTCCTGAGCGCAAGCAACAGAGCTTGACGGCGGGTACGCTGATATCCCTGGCAAGCCAGGGAGAGCATGCGGGCCTGACAATACCGGCATGCTAATATCACTGGTTTGACCAGGAGCAGGCGCCGTGGTAGAGCGCGGGGCATATACCGCCCCACCACGGCCCCGGCCAGCACCAGCGACACTCTCGGCAAGCCGAGGTATGCGGTAACGCTGGCCTTCAGCGCCCAGGGCCACAGTCTGAACCGTGGATTCTACCCCTGGGAGAGTAGAACCGTGGAATAAGGCGCCCGTATTCCCCGCGAGGGGTGCACAGACGTCATAATCCATGTCCACGTCACCAGACGGCGACCCCAACAGGTAATCCTCATCCTCCTGGCCAGACAGATTAGACTCCGGGTCAGCAAAGAGAGCTAACCCGGACTGGCCAGGGAAGGTGCCATACGAGGTACTGGCACCCGCGGTGTGCGGATAGCCCTGGACTGATAAGCAGCCCGCGGGTTCCAGCGACAACCGCCCACGGTCCCTATCGGGCGCGGCAATAAGCCTGCTGCCAGGGTCGTGGAACGCCCCCTCTAATGGGGCCACCTCTGAATCTTCAAACAACGGAAGTGTACTAAGGAACGGTGATTCAGAGGCGGGGATTACCTGCTCCGAAGCAGATGATGAGGCCAACAAAGGATTTGGTCCAGGAAGCATGCCACGAAGCAACTCTGGAACCAAATCCTTTATTGTCCTCCTCATCTCTCCCAACATCTCGGTCCGGAAGGCCTCCATGTCCACCGCGGACGAGGCCTTCCTCTTACCCTTCTTACTTACAACCTCTTTTTTCAGCTTCCTCTTCTTCTCCTCCTCCACCACCTTGTCCTTCGCCTGCAAGCACAAGAATTCGGACATTAGCTCGCCCCCCAAAGTGCTTACATATCTCGCAATTAAGCAAGGGACCACAGGGGCTACACTGAAAACAGAGATGAGGACCAAACTTGTCCCTCAAAAATCGTCCACAGGACGCACAACCAGGTCTCTGAAAAAAGCCAAAGGACGAGGAGTATGAGCAATCTAGTTAAGCTTAGAAACTCACCAACTCAAGAGAAGGAAAAATGATCATAAAGATCATAATTTATCAGAAAACCAGCTTCGGACAACTTTAATTGTTAATAAAGAGCAAGGCTGATTATGACGTCATTAATCCTATGACAGGAAAAAATCGATCCCCAACAAACATCCCAGTGCAAGGACGAATTGTATCTCTAACCAGAACATGTGCAGAATGGACATTTCGACTACACAAGCATCAGATATATACTGATAACAATGGCAAATAGTGTTAATTCTCTCCCTTTCCTCTAAATAATTAACATCACCTCATATCAATAATTAGATACCTGACACCTTGTCTAGACAAACCATCCACCCTGATGAACTGGAGCACTCCACCACTGAACGCCTCTTAACTCTCTCCACCTCTAGGGGAAGGAATTGGATCAAGAGGGCAAAGTGAGAAGACCTTTATAATAGGCCTCCAACTCACTGGACATAGAATTTTTGGTTAGATAACCTAACAGTATTAGTAGGAAATGGAACCATGGTGGAGAGACACAAACCCTCTGCTGATGTCATGTCCATTATATTTCTTCACACAGACCTGTGGACATAAACACAAAGAGAGATTAGTCTTATATAGCACCTAGTTGAAATAAACCAACTAATCAAGGCGCTTATCACGTTTAGCGCGAATCCCGGAAACACATTACAACGGGACAAAACTCGCTAATTTTACTAGAAGTCACCTGATTTAAAGGTCCAAGGCCCTCCTGTGGCGAAGTCACTCTCTCTGCCATCTTTATCAGGGATAAACTTCTACCAAACCGTCTCAAAAAGCTTCGAAAAGAGTATAGAAAGTTTCTAACACAAAAGCATGTGTACACCCTCTGCCAATAAATTAGCAAAGAGGAAGTGCTAGTCTGCGCATGCGCGGTGGTGGGGCTGGCATCCGCCAGACTACGCTCTGACTCCCTGCCCAGTAGGGGCACCTAACTGTTTTAATCTGAGTGTTTATTGAGTGAAAGCCAATATTTAGCAATATCAAAAGTATTAGGGAGGTAAGTATACTCTTGATGTGAAATATAAGAAAGCACCAATCCCAATAATTTCCCAAAAAGTACTTACTGAATCTCCATTCACTGGCCAAGAAGACTATTTTTGAAAATGTACAACTGGAATAACTGGCTTTGTTATCAAGCTAGAGATTTCAGTGCTAAATTTTAAACTAGATGGACTGCATCCAGCGTGTCGAGCCATTTAGTCCTTCTGCATATCACACATGTGTGGCAGTGTTGCAAAATAAGAATTTTTTAGAATAGTATACCGAATTGGTAAAGCAAATGTCTATTGAAAACTCTAATAGGCTTGTGCGATTATTGCTTTGACTGATCATAATCGATTGTTAAAAAATAATCCTGATTACTCGATTAATCAGCTTGGATACAAAAGAATATCAATGACGAAAATTGCAATGGTGTTTAGAAGTCCATTTGCAGGGCAAGAGAAGACTATTTTTGAAAACATATCACTTGAATGCCTGGCTCGATTCTCGAGCCAGGCAGAATTGAGCCAGGCATTCCAGTAATACATTTTCAAAAATAGTCTTCACTTGCCCTGCAAATGGACATACATTCACTAAGCAAAATGTCATTTTTCATGACCGATCGCATTAAAAAGTAATTGTAAGTTAGGTTTTGAAATATTTTATGCAATAGAAAATATTCACGATTATTCGATTATTTAATTTTTAATCATATAAATTCACGATTTAAAACATAATCGTGATTTTCGATTTAATCACGTAATCACGCAAGCCTATATACAAGTAGTCGTGGCATTACAGTATTTTTGCATTGACAGGGATCGAATCCACAACTGACAAAAGCGCCAAATATCATATCCCACAAACGCTTCCAGCACACCAACGCCGCCAAGACAGTCTTACTTTGCCGGTGAGGCTTTAACGATGTCGGTTTCTGATACACAGTGGAATTCTGTAATAGGTGATTTTGACCGTAATTACTCTAACTGGCTAGCCAGTTAGTGATTTACATGCACAGAGTCACACAGTAACTCGCATGTACGCACATCCGAGATCACACATTTTACAGACATTATACTTAGTCATGGCATTACAGTATTATGGGATTGAAAACGCTAACATTCTTCTAATTCTTGAAAATGAGACAAACCACACATAAATAAACTAAGTGCAAACCACATAAAATTATGGAAAAAACTTTTAAATACAGAAATTTGAAAATCATTTTAGTTAAGATGCCGAAGAGATGCAGTGATGATATATATAATAAATCTGTAAAATTTTATTAAGATAGGCTAAGTCCTTGATGAATTAGATGTCCATTGAAAAACTTTAACATTTACCTAATCCTTGTTGCAAAATAGTTCAATCCCCGTGAAAATATGGAAGAAATTTTTTAATTATTTTAGTTATGTGGACTGGATGCAATGATGGGATAGAAAAAACCTGTAAAGTTTTATTGACAGCAGATAAGCCCTTGATGAATTAAATGCAAATTGAAAAACATTTATTTACACGCCGCACGCCACTTGGATCGCTATGTCGAGCCATCCTATGCTTTGCATAGGGCTCAACAAAAATAGTCTTATCTTGGTCTACGAACGGAAATTCCTTTGCAGGCCGTTTTGGGAGACTTGGTCATTGAAGGGTCAAACCAATCCGACAAACCTTATCAGAGTTAACTTTCAGAAACCACAATCAGACAAGAAGCTCCAGCATGTCCAGTATATGGCCACGTGGCATTAAGATCAATCGTCAGGACTAAGATAGAATGGACTGTTCCATTTTTAGCTATGCCCCGTCCATCTCTACCTAAGTTCCGCCCACGTCTCGATCATGTTGGGATCGATCGATCTCTGAACTCCCTGGCTATCAATTTCCAGAAAACTCTACAGGTAAGCTGTTGAATATTTTGAAACTAATTTGACTGGGTGCTGTTGCTGCCTATGGCAGCAACAGCGCCCAGTCAAATTAGTTTCAAAATATTCAACAGCATATTTATTAAATAGTAGAGACATACAATTCTTACGTGTCAGACTATTGAGAGTTACTGACGGTCTATATCATTTGTGATGTAATGATTATGATGTCATCCTACACGCCGTTTAGCTGATTATGACATCATATGACGGCATTACTCTAGAAAGGTCCATTGAAGATACTCACTGTTTGCCAGCTCTTTCTTGCATCTCTCCAGTGATTTTGTAGAGTATTTTGTCCTGTGACACAAACAAAAAAATCACTACCAGGATAACCGTGCACCCAGTGAATGAAATTAACAAAGCAACCGTTGAATCCCAGAAGCTTTCAAAAGAAAATTTCAATTTTCTCATTGGAAATGTTCATTTGCGGACCAAGATTATTTTTGAAATTTTAAAACATGAATGACTCGTAGTAACGTTTCAAAAAATAATGTCTTGGTCTGCAAATTGATAGACATTTCTCAGGACCACCGCAGTAAGCTGTATTTGGCTGTTTTGAGAGTTAAAGGGTTAATTATGGTCAATCCTGCCAAAACCACACTCTGCACTGGTCTTGAGTAATGTCCATTTTGAGGTGAAGAGAAATTTTTTTTAATTTTACTGCTGGAATGACAGGCTCGATAACAGAGCCAGCCATTCCAGTGGTAAATTTTAATAAATAATCTCTTCACCTCAAAATGGAGTCAATAATCAAACTTCTTAATTCTCTTGACAAATCCTGACTATTAGTTAGGCTTAAATTTGCATGATAACTGGTATGATATTAAAAACCGTGTTGGTGTACAAGCTGTTTTCAGCAACATTGTTTTCAAAATTACACCCGTATCCTCACATCTACATTGTAAGGTTTTACCAGCTTCTGCAGAATATGGTATCGATGCAGAATGGATTTGCATTCCACGTAAACCTTAGGATACATACATACTCAGGTACAAGCCAACTACTCTTTCAATCAACAAAAAGCACGAGCTAGTAGCTACAGTACAGCTCAGAGATAACTTACGAACGTACAAGCTCATCAGCGACACTAACACTTAAATGTCATACAAGAAAGCCCTCGGGGAGCAGATAGCTAACATCGATGTCAGCTCCGATCCAAACGAAGCCTATCCAAAATACTGAAATCTATGGAATCATCTGGTACCAGCACCATAGGTGTTCTTAAAAACAACCAAACTAGGTATACTGATGACCCTCTAGTAGTAAAACTGTTAGCAGAGCAGAAAGCGTTACGGCTGCGCATCTATCAAAGTGGTCAAAGTGAAGACCGCACCAAACTACGCCGGGAGCGCAATATTATTCTGCGCCACATTAGCGAACACTTAAAAGATCTTGTTTTTCAACAGGCAGACTCCCTAGCAGATGAAATCACTGCCACAGATGACTGTCACAAAATGTTTCGGGCAGCCTGAGCCTGACAGTTACTGACTACACACCACCACTCACTGTACACAACTCTGAAGGACACTTTATCGGGACTGACCAGGGAAAAGCCGAGGTGATCCGAGAATAGTTCAAGGAACAGTTCACTGACAACGATGATGAGCCCTTGCACCCGTTCTCAGGAGACCCCAGGCCATTACTAACACCAATTAAAACAGCAGAAGTTGAGAAGGCACTTAAAGCCCTGAAAAATGGACATGCATCTGGACCTGATGGCATGAGCAATGAACTATTCAAATATGCAAGTGACATTACAGTACAGATATTAGTTAGCTTTACTTAAACGCATCCTAAAGCTCGTTTAAAACACGTCTGTATGGCGTCATTTTCTCGTCATTTTCTCGTAGTGATTTGCTTAGACATAGCACGCTTGTTAAAATCTCAATACGCATCTTGAATTTTATCTTGACGGGTTAAAATTTTTACACTACGGGTTTGACATTTTGAATGACGGGTTTAACTTTCTGCCCTACACGTTTGAAAATTTTACGATAAATTAAACGCGCCATCAATTCCAAGCGCGGTTCTTCAGTTCTTTCGACGAGTCCTATGGCTAGAAGCAACCGGGTACTCGGTTTCTAGTCTGGGCAGACCCGCTTATCAGTACATGTTTTCTCCGTACGTGTATCTCGCGTGCTTAGCAAACTTTGAGCGATTCGTACAACAGATTTTAACTTATTTACGTCAATTTGTGGCTGGATTTATTAGAAACTATTGAGAGGGTGTCAAATGATGTGCGAGTGTGGGCAGGACTATGGGAAACCTAGATAAATCTGGAAGACCCCAATCTCTGACTAACATAAAATAAATGTCAGCCAATCCACAATCATATGGATAACCCACATACCAAATTTGGTTGAATTCCACCCAACTGGGACGAGATAGCATGTTGAATGGATGGAGACAAATGTATCCTAATTTGTTCAAAAAATGGAGATAAAGAAAAGACTCGAGGAGATTTTAAAGGTAGGTAGGTAATTAATTCAACGTCATCATACTAAAATTCAATTTTCTTTCGGATTGAGAAATTAGGCTACCACCATCATTTAACATGCCACATTGTTTTCAGGACCTGTCGGTGAAAGGGTTAAATATAGCAAAAGCTGGAATTGGCATGAGTATAAAACAGAAATTTAGATTTTCTAATGGATGGCTCCACTTTTAGCTATGCCCCGTGCGACCGTGTGTTGGGATCAGTATGTACTTTGAATCTTGAATTCCAAATGTCATGGTAACTATAGATACAGCTAACCTGTTGAATATTTTGAAACTAATTTCAAGTAATTTGACTGGGGTCTGTTGTTAAATATTCAACAGAATGTTTACTAAATAGTAGACATACAATTCGTACAACTGACTCTTAAAAGTTCAACAGATTTAGCTACGTCAGCCGAATGTAATTCATTATGACATCATATACATAACACTTTAACACTCATGCAGGGTTTTGCGGAGGCAGGGCACTTGCACCATTTAGTGCTCTAAAATTCACACCATCCAATCATTACCTTCACACATGGTTCATTGGTCTAATGGAGCTTAGGACATAGATATCTTCCATGTATGTACTTGATCCAACATTTGTCAAAATGACCGATGATTTCTTGAGGAAGTGGGACAGTTCACCCCACTAAGCAACCGGATCAGCAGAACCCGGCTCATATCATCCAAAACTGGTTTCTGCAGTGGTGTTGAGAAATATTTATTTGCAGACCAAGAAAAGGCTATTTTTTAAAATTTATCACTGGAATGACTGTCTCGATAACCGAGCCAGTCATTCCAGTCATAAATTTTCAAAAATAGTCTTCTCTTGTTCTGCAAAAAGATATTTTCCTATCGGTCATTGGTGGTCTGACTTGAATCAGTCTTTCACTCTCTTGACATGCACGATTCACTGTCCTCAGCGGTCACTCACCTGGAAACACCAACTCTCCACTGGAAAACTTTGACATCTAGATGCTCTCCGAGAGCAGCTGAGGCATTTCCAGGTATAAATAGGCTTAAGGGCTGTATTGCTGTTTATCAAATTTAAATATTTTTTTACTAGTTTCCATAGAATTTTTTCTTTCAAACTTCACATCACCGGAGTTGTAACCACCATGCATGCCACCCATAAAAATTAATGAATAACCCAGCATGCTTATCAGGTACCACTGTACCACCATGCATGTCACCCAACAAAATGAATGAATAAACTGGCATGATTTTAATCGTGCTGGTTTATTCTAACAAATATTATCGGTGAGATACGCGGTTGTATAGTGAATAGCACTATAAGCAATGTACGCTGTACTCAGACAGAGTGAGATTATAGTACATGTAGCTAATTTATTATTGTGGCGTGAGACCGAGTGGTGGTAGAAAACACTTGACCGGGCAGAGCACAAGTATCATGATGTCAAAATACATGTAGCATTCTATCAGTATTTGTGTTGGTACACTTTTTAATAATTTATTACATAATGTACTTGTACCCACACAGATAGAATGCTATTTTGTCATGCTACTATTACAGTGCTAGGTCAGGTGTTCACTACCACCGCTCAGTCTTACTTATAGTTTTGCCCAATGGAGGAATCCAGTTTTAGCCATGCCCCGCCCATCTCTAGCAAAGCTCCACCCAAGCTTTACCTGCATTGGGATCGATCTCTGTACTCTCTGAATCTCAAATTCCTGAAAACTATACATGTAAGCTGTTGATATTACAGCAACAACTTCCAGTCAAATTAGTCTTAAAATATTCGACATCACTTTTATTAACACTTTAATGGTCATGCCGACCAAAACTGGCCTCTGTTATGGCCTTGTGGAATGTCCATTTACAGGCCAAGAGAATAGAATTTTTGAAAATTCACCACAAATGACTGGCTCAATGACCGAGCCAGTAATTTGTCATAAATTTTCAAAAATTGCATTCTCTTGGCGTCTAATTGGGCATTCAATAGGTGGATATTAAAATTTTCTTCACCAAATTTGTCCATTAAAGGGTTAAATAGAATACATATAGTCCGTCATCAATTAAGTGTCTGTGAAGATTGACGAACTTATCTACGTCATTCATTATGTCATTGATTATGTTGTCATCCTTATGCATCATGTAGTTGATTATGACATCATGATTGATGGATAAAATGGAAAGGTCCATTATGTAATGCTTATAACTCCCTGTGTAATCATATTTGTTTCAGTTTCTATTTCAGGTACTGTTGAAACATAGCCAGACCACAAACAAATGTTGCAAAAATAAACGTGCAAAATCTGGAACAGAGGACAAAAATTTGAAAGCCCACTATCAGTAATATATGACCTGTGACCAGCAACATCATTCATCAACACAG
Source organism: Chaetoderma sp. LZ-2023a (assembly GCA_034401795.1). Taxonomy (NCBI): domain Eukaryota; kingdom Metazoa; phylum Mollusca; class Caudofoveata; order Chaetodermatida; family Chaetodermatidae; genus Chaetoderma; species Chaetoderma sp. LZ-2023a. The sequence continues at coordinate 113,397,828 of CM067360.1, read as the reverse complement.
ACAGTACTTAGCGTAACCATAAAACACTGCTGATCACCAGCATGGGCAATATTATATAGGACCAAGATAGTTTACTGTTGTTCTAGAGACTGGACTTGTATTGTTATTGATCATCGATAACAATACAAGTCTCAAAATCAACAGTAAAGTAAACTTAATCTTTGTCCTATATAATATTGCTCATACTGGTAATCAGTGGTGGTTTGCGCTACTGTCTGTGTTGGTGGTTGTTTGAGCAAACCGCATTATATCAATATGGCAGCATTCAATAACAATGACATTAAACTATTTTAAGTGAATGAATAAACAATTTAATCAAATCCAAAGTGACCAGGTTTGACTTATTTACTGTATGTACATTTGTAAGTAAAGGTTGTATGGTGTTTTCATCATTTCTTTGATCTTCAGTGGAACAAGGATTGAGAATTTTCCCCCACTGTGAACAGCGGAACAAGGTAGTTAAAGGTAAGTAAAGCTCCAGCTTTACAACCCTTTACTGTCCAATATTTGTCAAGAAAATGTAAATTTCTGCTGAACCCTTTAATGGGTAAATTTGGTCAAGAAAATTCCACTTGTCTCATAAAATGTCAATTTGCTGATCAAGAGTATTCTGGGAGCCAGTCATTCCAGTGATAAATTTTCAAAAATAGTATTCTCTTAGTCAGCAAAAGGGCATTTCTCAGGAACACTGCAGAGGCTGGTTATGGCTGATTTGACCATTAAAGGGTTAATAAATGCTCATTTGCAAGCCAAGGCAATTTTTTAACATTTAGAACTGTAATGACTACAGTAACTTGGTTATCAAGCCAGTTATTCCAGTGGTAACATCTTAAAATAGTCTTCTCTTGGCCTGCAAATGGTCATTTCTCAAGACTATTTGATTTCAGAGGCAAGTTTTGACCACTCACTGAGTCACGGTAAAAAAATAATTCTTGTTCTGCATATGGACATTTCTCAAGGCCACCACAGAAGATGTTTTCGCCACCTGGAGTGTTAAAGGGTCAATTGCTAAAATGTACAATTCTTATAACAGTGACTAACAACTAACTCTTGGTAAGTTATTGGTATATCTAATCATGCTAGTTAGAGCTAATTCAATATAACAAACTTTAACAGTTAATTAAATTCAAAAGGCACAAATGATCATGGTGAATCCACCAAAATAGCCCAACCTTCAGGGCAAACTCTTTGTCACTGATTGGAGAAGTTCACTCAATCTGTAGTGTACCAGCTTCAAGTTCATCTTCAAGTCTTTCCAGTAGTGGTGGCTTCCTCATCGTCAAACATGTCATCATCAGAAGATTCACTGTCCCACACATTAGCTGTCTCACCATTACTATCAGTGTCTCAATACCACGATGAGTGATATTTGGTTTAAAATATATGGCAGAATATATAGCCAGAAATATACTATATACATGTACTGTTAGGCCCTATGACCTGACAGCGGCTGTTATGGTCATACACCGCCCTCAGACTTTAGTGCAGAAATCAAACACATTATTCATAGTTTCGCACATCCGGGCATCTTGAATTCGGCTGCCATTAAAGTTGGGGCAAACTTACTACATGCTAAAGAGGACTGCCCATACAAACTCATTGTTTACATTTTCCTTGATGTTCAAACCATTAAATCCTGTGTCTGAGAATCTGTAATAACCCTGTCAGGTATCAGAAAACATGAAATCATGAGTGAATTGAAAATGTAATTAAGGTTTAAGGGCCCATTGCTCGTAATGTTAAATTAGCCCCTCTGAAAATGGCGTATCTCCCAGGGTATTATGGGAAATTTGATTGTGATGACGTCATTGTGATTCTATGTATATAATACAGGGTGGGAATATCGCCTCCAACAAGGGAGTACTTCTACTATTGCATTAACAGTTTCAAATGACAAGACAAAATAATAAATTTGTTACGAATGTGTCAAAATTCTGGTGAATATTTTGAAACTAATTTGACTGAAAGCCAGCTTCCAGTCAAATTGCTTTCAAAATATTCAACATCATACATATATAATGACTGTAAAAGTGGAATTCTGGGATTTCAGGTTCAAATGGGTAAAATGTGATAATTCATTGGTTTAGATTTGGGGCCTACTTCCCTGATAATGCAGGTTACTAGGCCAATATTGGCCCAGTAACCTGCATTATCATTCTTTTTTAGTAAATGTGATGTCACCGATAATGAGAAAGTTATTGATTGTCGCAAGAGAGCCGCAGACACAATATATATATATATATATATATATATATATATATATATATATATATATATATATATATACATATATATATAATATCCATTTCGTCCTGGTCGCGAAAAAACAATGTTGAAGATAAACAATCCGATAAACTCGATCATCGACGTGTGTCTTTATTTACAGTTTTCGAGATAACTAACTTCAAGCACTGTCAGTAATAAGCCTGCGTTAAGATGCCGAAGCGGTCAAATATATAGGCATCACACTTTCTGATTGGCAGTTTCGTTATTCCGTGTTATCTGTCTACTTTTTAGTCTGTGGCGTACACGAAATGTGCGTAGATTGATGAATTGCACACACAAAAATGTGTTATTTTCTAAACAGTTGACGCCATCTTTGCTAGATCTGATTAAATATGCGTGTATTCTCGACCAATCAGACGGTGATACCCATTGTCGAAAAAGGGTAATAAAGTTATGTACTCGGATACTCCTGGAGTGAGTTCAGGAAGACGAATGTTCGGCGAACGTTCGCGTTCTACGCGGTAGTGTTCAGTTAATAACGGAAAACGTTTTTCGCGGTCCTGAACGCACCCCAGGCACGGGTAAAAGCGTGTCTATGTAAAAGCGGAGATTTTTGGTTATATATTATGTATGAAATAGCGAAATCGAAAACAACCGAATGTCAAGTTTGCAGATTTTGTAAATCGCTTCCCTTTCCGTTACAAGACAAATTTGGCATAACACTTGCTGCAACTGGTGCATATATTGTTCTAAAAAGTTATGCCTATTACGTCGGCTCAAATTAGACTATATTGTAATAAACCCATTTCAGAGAATATCTTGGTTTATTCATCCAGATTTCAAAAGAAATTGTGGATTGAAAATTTATTAAAATATACGCACAGTCATCACACTAGCTTCATACTCAGTAAAGAATACCCAGGTGCGGAGTTCACACACATCCATTTTATACAAAATTACGATTGATTACGATGATGACATTTCGACAATTATCATTTACAGCCACAAAAAAAGCTAAAGGCGATGCATGTACTTAACACATATACGGCTCCAATTGCAATTTAAATTTACATGTACGGGTCCTTGACAGACTATAGACCGATTCCACTTTATGTTTAATGATGCGTAGTAAGAATCTTTGTAGCGTTAATGAATACATTTGATTGCGTGTTTGACTTTTTCCGTGACGGGTTTAAAATATTTCATGGTAGGTTTAACATATTGTAGGCCGGGTTAGACTTTCCGTTAGACGCGCCTATAAAATAAATAAAATGCGTTTGGTGTTTGGCCACGCCTGGAAACGCTACGAGGTTTTGACGCGAAAAAGACGCATTTTTGTTTCGTTTTTGCTTCGTCAAACAGTAAAGCTAACTAAGATCTGTACTGTATCTCAAAACTGATCACGCACCTAATCAATTCAGCTTTTATACACCACCTTACCATCGACGTTGTAGGCCAAGGCACCCTTATCGCACTACCCAAGTTCAAGAAGCCATCTGGGCCCCCAGCCAATCTGCGGCCCATTGTGCTCCTCAACAGCATACGTAAAATCCTATCCAATGTTACTCTATGCCGCATCCGAGACAAGATCGATTACTTCACCGGATCATGTCAAAGTGACTAATTGAGAATCTCTTTATGAATGAATCCAAAACAGAGTTCACCCACATATACCTATCGACAAAGCATGAAACTATAGAAAATGACGACCCACTTCGTGGCGGCGAACCATGGAGGAAAAGTAAAATCCTGGGCTCACTGCTTTGCAGTACCGCTGACATTTCTGCATGCTGTGTCATGGGGAACATAGCTTTCGAGTCCTTCTGGAAGCTATAGATTCGCAGATCAAAGATGCCCTTGATAAAGAGGCTACGTTTACACAATGCAACCTGTATATCCTTGATGCTGTATAACTGTAACAGCTGGGCAGCTCCAAAGGCAGCTCTAGACAAACTCGATGCCTGCCACCGCAAACACCTACGCACTATCACTGGACACAGATGGCCAGACAGCATAATTTCCAATGATGCACTATACAAGATGTGCAATACGTCGTCGCCGTCTGTAAAAGTCGCCCAGCAAAGATGGTCCATGTTTGGCCATGTGCTAAGGACGCCAGAAGAGACCCCAGTACAGAGCCTTGGAATTCGCCCTACTACGAGCCAGCAAATACTAAGCCAGGAGAGGACGTCATTGCATAAATATAGCTCGCTACGAGGTGACCTCAAGAAAGCAGGACTCGGTACACTCAAGTCTAGAATGGACCTGAGGAAGCTAAGGATTTCCGCTGAGGACAAGGCACAGTGGGCAAAAGCGAAGAAGGACTGATTGCAGCTGTAGGATGTTTCTACTACTACAGCCGCAGAATACAGTAATCATATATACAGTGTTTGCCTATGTGAGCATACACAAATGCATACAAATCATCAATCTAAACTATAACTTATGTTAATACTATTAAAATTTTATGTAAATGAATCATATAGCTATTTAGACTAATTGGGTCGCCTTGAATAAGGCCAAAATTGCGCTATATTAAACAAAAACAGGTTGATTATTTCATGAAAATCTGGATATGTATTTGACAAGACATTCGGAAATCTGGAGGCCTGTTAAAGAAATCTGGATTTTTCAGATAAATCCAGAGAGATGGTTGCCTTACTACCTCTTGTATGCTTCTACTAGTTTCAGACTAACTTAATTTCAAGCACTCGTATAATTCAGGCAAACACCCCTTTCTTCCACCCCACCCCCTACCAGCACCCTTGGCTTAGGGATCCACAAAAAGCAGTTTGTCCTTTATTGCAAGTCAGTTGTTGCCAAAAGTGGTGGTGGGGGGGGGGGGGTGATTAGCTTACCATTTTAGAATATCCTCCAGAAAATACTGCTGAACCTCAAATGTGCTGGTTGGAACTGAAAATAACAAATGAACACAGTACTAATTTTTAACCCTTTAACCCTCGAATTTGTTCAAAGAAAATGAAGATTTGCAGACCACCAGTAGACTATTTTTGAAAATTTACCATCGCACTGACTGGCTCAGTTATCGAGCCAGGCATTTCAGTGGTAAATTTTCAAAAATAGTCTTCTCTTGGTCTGCAAATGGACACTCCCTCAAGACCACTACACGCATTTTGGCCAGCTTGAGTGAGGTTTAAGACTAACTTAGTTTATTTTGCCAAGCTTACGCACATAAACACTCTTCATCAGTCCTGATGACACACACTTATGCACAAAAGCTTGTTAAGCATTCCTGACGAACTTAGCTACATAATTATAACATAGTTGATTATGACGTCATATGATTGACTGCGAAACTGGAATCCTCTATTGATTATTACCAATTTGAATCCTGAATTCCCAAAATCTCAATTTCAAGGATGTTGAATGTTTTGAAACTAATGTGATGTGTAGTTGCTGCTTCCATATGACTATGGTACATGATTGTGTAACAACAGCTCCCATGCAAATTAGTTTCAAAATATTCAAAAAAGAAAGTTTTTAACTCTTTAATGGCTAAATTTGGTCACGAAAATTTAAATATCTGCCTTTTGAATGTCCATTTACAAGCCACGAAATTTTTTTTTAATTTAGCGCTGAAATGACGAGCCAGGCATTCCAGTGATAAATTAAACAAAAGTGTATTCTCTGGGCCTGTAAATGGACACACTCCACAAAACTATTGATTATGGCATCAGATACTTGAACCCCAATTCAGATTACACCACACTCGACTTACTTTCCACAACAGGACATCCACCAAAGTATTTGAGAAATAGATCTGTGTTCAGAGCAGCACTCATTAAGATGATACGAAGCTCAGGAAAGCGACCCATTACTGATCTCATAGCGATTAGCAGAAAGTCACTGAAACGATCACGCTCATGGATCTCATCCTAGAGAAGAAGTTAGAAGCGATGTATCTTTAGAGAAATAATCTTATACTATGAAATGTTGCCTCATTTAAGTTTTTTTTGTTTTTTTTTATTTTACAAAGCATATTAACTCAATTTTTCCATCTCTCAGAAAAAAATAATGCTGGAATTTTTAGCATTCTTTCCACGTACATGTAGCAATTTTAGCAATAGCTAAATCCTTATCACTCAGAATTCCTTAGAATTTTCTGTAACTCTTTTTGTTCTCTGTAGCTTTGCTAACCCGCTAATGGTCAAGCCGCTCAAAATGGCTTTGCAATGGTCATGAGAAAAGTCAACGTTAACAAGCCAGTCATTCCAGTGGTAAATTAAAAAAAATAGTCTACTCTTGGCCTGCAAATGGACACACAGCGAAAATGTTTTGGATTTTCTTGATCAATCTTGACAATTAACATGATAAAAGGATTAATACTGTAATACAATGTAGCTTAAAACTTCTGAGCTGAAATTGTGAAATTACCCAACCCCCCCTCCCCCCCATCTCCAATCTTGTGCTTTGGGTGGGAATTTTCATATTTAACAAAACATTAAATTGGTCTAGCCTAAATACAGATTAATCAAAGGTAATATTAGAAACTTTGCGAAATTCATAAAAATCTATGTTATTTATTATAAACCTTCACAAAAAACACATATAAACGCTGCCTCTACATGTATATTAACCATGTATCCTTTGAAATTCCAGTGTCTCAATTTCAAGTTCTTATGACAGGATTTTAACCCTTGAACAGTGAAGATTTGTCAAGAAAATTAAAATTGGTACTTCTTGATTGTCAATTTTCAGGCGAAGAGAAGAGTATTTTCTTTAATTTACCGCTGGAATGACTGGCTCGGTCATCGAGCCAGTCATATCAGTCATCATTTAAAAAAAAAAATTCTTCAGGCCTTCAAATGGACATTCCACAAACTCATTGAAACGGTCTGTTTTGGCAAAAGCTTGTTTTATCATACAAAACTGAAGGTTGGATGGATAGATGAACGCACAGGCTAAGCAACCATTATAAATATACAGAGACACTGGTCTCTATATAGACCAGTTTGTCCAGTTCTCTATTATGCCTCACATAGATGCGAGACAAAAATATTAGGGAATGTTAACTTTAGTGCCAGATAGTAGGGACCATTTCAAGGGACTTTGACCTCCATCATTCCTGTCATATCAGCTATACAATACAAGCACATGCATGTATATCTACATGTATAGGAACGTACTATAATTATATGTGTGACTGTACTCAGAGCAGCATCTCCACCCATCAATGTCCTGAGCAGAACACCATTAGTACAGAATGTCAGCAGAGTCTTTGGAGACACCCTGCAGAGAACAATAAAACAATGACCCAGTACAGCTCAGAAATAACTTAACATGTTTCCATAATAAAATAAAGCATGCTATTGAATATTTTGGACTTCATTTGATTGGAGGCCATTGCTACTTAAGGCAGAAATGGCTTCCAATCAGATGAAGTTTACAATATTCAACAGAACATTTCTTACATTGTGTTCAAAATTCTACTACATGTACCTAACACGTTTCTAGTTTGGTGTGGAAACATTCTACCTTATTAATGAGATGTACTGTATAGAGATCTGTATGTGCATAATAGAAATATACTGTCAGGTTTTTAGCAAAAACTCGCAACTAATATCAGCCTAGTCCGTCCATCAGATACATTTTTTACATTTATGACAAAGCCATCTGTCGTAACGACCATTAGAACATGTCCTACTTGTTTAACCATCAACAGATTTTAGACATGAAGGTTTCAGAAAATCAATGGATGAATCCAGTTTTAACTAAGCCCCGCCCATCTCTAGCTAAGCCGCACACACACTTTGACAGTGTTGGGATCGATCCATGAACTCTCTGAATCTCAATTTCCAAAAAACTATACACTCAGGTAAGATGACCATGAATACTTTGAATCTAATTTGATTGGGTGCTGTTGCTGTCTATGGCAATAACTCAGGTTTCAAAGTTTGAAATCGAATTCAGGATACGTAAAAAGTGTGATGAGCTTCATTAAATATCACAGATTATGATACAGGTACAAGACTTAGTATACGTGCATATATATAACACAATACTGACTTGCTCTCTAGCCGGATCTGATAGCCGACAGTTTGACCAATTCTCTCTCCTCTCTCCGAGGCTACCTTCTCCGCTATAGATAACGCGGCAATCCTACGTGGCTGTGTACAGAATATCCGGCACTGCTTATGTAGCTGATGACACTCATCCAGAATCATCTGTGGAACCTATGAAGTGAAATTTGAAAAGAACATGGAATAACATGGTTATGTAAAGGCAGGACAAAAGATGTCAGAAATATCACTCAAGTGTCAGTGGCCACAAAGCATAGAGGGATTTGGAACTCTGAAATCTTACTTGAACAAACTTTAATGGCCCTTAGTCATCAATATCATACAGTACAGATCTTAGTTAGCTTTACTTAAACGCATCCTAAAGCTCGTTTAAAAAGCGTCTGTATGGCGTCATTTTCTCGTCATTTTCTCGTAGTGATTTGCTTAGACACAGCGGGTTTGGTAAAATCTCAATACGCATCAATTTTATCTTGACGGGTTAAAATTTTGACACTACGGGTTTGGCATTTTGAATGACAGGTTTAACTTTTTGCCCTACGCGTTTGGTAGCGTTTGAAAATTTTACGATAAATTAAACGCGCCATCAATTCCAACCGCGGTTCTCCAGTTCTTTCGACGAGTCCTATAGCTAGAAGCAAACGGGTACTCGGTTCCTAGTCTAGGCAGAACCGCTTATCAGTACATGTTTCCTCCGTACATGTATCTCGCGTGCTTTGCAAACTTTGAGCAATTCGTATAGCAGATTTTAACTTATTTACGTCAATTTGTGGCTGGATTTATCAGAAGACATACAATGTATTTAATTTAGTGTTTCTTCGCGGGATTCGTCAAATTTCTGCGTTTTTATAGTGAAAATCTCGATATATCTAATGCCGAATGGACAATCGTCTTGAACCGGAACATCATTCCATTCTGATGATATCATCGCGTATATACTTAGCCTCGTTATCTTTGATTGACAGAGATATTGTTGGAAAAGCCATCAATGGCAAATCTGATTGGTTGAACTAATCTCATGACGCTTTGACAGTTGTGTACTATTAGACCACAGTAAAAAAGCAACATAACCTAAACAAGGATTTCCAGACTTTGGCTGTGATCTGGACAAAAACTAAGTTGGATCCAGAATGGGAACAAATTTTAATCTATGGATATATCGGAAACAAACTTGGCAGATTTTGCTCAAATTTTGATAACGGAGGTTGTGTGATCATACGTTAAGATTTAACAACCCTGGAAGTGATCAAAAGAAAAATTATAGGCTGTGGGTTATAATCTCTGATAACGTCGATCTATCTGATGATGGAAAGTAAGTGATAACTAGATTGTTTGGTCGATGGCGTGTCATAGCAATCGGCCACGTTCACTACCCCAGGGGAGGAGCCAAATGTAATACCAGAAATGTGGCTGCAATGCAACCATGAATCTCGACTTCATGACAGCAATGAACTCTGATGATTGACTTCAAACATAAAATAAATTTAGAAGGCTTATCAACAAGGGGGCCAAGGGCCTGTAACGGTATCCTGGACGGTGTATGGCAATAAGGACTGCCAGCAGAGAAGGCCGCTATCATGTCAAAATCGGCTGCCTATAAAATATACCGAGTATGTACATACCTATCTATTTATCAAAACTTTTCAAAATATTCAGCCGGTTGCCTGTATACCCTTATCTAACTTCCACTTCCTATTTTTCTTTTGAGATGAGGCGGACATAGAGGCGAACTGTCAAAATATCTCATCTGATGACGGTTGTTGCTAACCACAGAATTATAAAAAAAATTCTGAATAGAAGTTCTAGAGCCAACTACTGCAGAATCCTTCCGTCAAATTTGGATATAATCCACCAAGCGGTCATGGAGAATATGCATTTTGGCAATTTATGTCCAGCCAACTAGGGTTGCAATCTGTCAAGCGGTTAAGGAGGAGTAGCGTTTTGACAATTTCTGCTAAATTTTTCATAAAGTTAAAGATTTTCACACAAAAATTGACCAATCAAAATTCTGTATGCATGTTCGGAAGCCGAAAGCATTAGGGTCCTTCCAGCCAAATTAGTTTCCGCCAAGCCGTTAATGTATGTATGAGACACGGCATCACACAATGATGTTCTGCCCAAAAGGTCAAAATCACTGATACGCATGGCAACCATCTGCTGTCCGCCGTCCATCCATCAACTTATGTTTTTAAACATAAGTTGACGGATGGATGGCGGACAGCAAATGGTTGCCATGCATATCAGTGATTTTGACCTTTTGGCCGGAACATCATTGTGTGATGCCGTGTCATTATAAGGAAGCATGTGTCCAAGTTTAGGACCAGTATGATCAACCAAACATGAGATATAAACAGAAAAGTTGAGCTAAACGCAAATTAGACGCCGCCGGGCGACGTGCATGGTATCACAATAGCTAATTTTACTCCGTAGTTGAGATAAAAATGGCCTCTTGCACTCTATAGTAACCTACAACATTTGTTTGAATTCCATCCACCGCTTTCGGAGGAGTTACATTACACAGAGAATGGCGTGGATCGCCGTGAAAAATCTAGAGGTCTTAAGGGGAAATGATCTGTGAGAGCAGGGGTTAAAATTAACATGAGCGCGAGGTTAGCAGAAATTGACCAGGGCTAGTACAACTTGTAACTGACAAACCCAATGGTAACAATTTGACATGTCAACTCTTTAATGGTCAAGGTGGTAAAAAAATTCCTCTTGTGAGCAGAGCAAGACGACTATTTTTGGAAATTTACCAGTAGAATGACTGGCTTGATAATTGAGCCAGTCATTTCAGTGGTAAAATTTAAAAAATAGTCTTCCCTTGGTCTGCAAAGATTTGAAGGCTATAGTAGAATCTAGTAATCACTAGTCCTATCTAAATGTAGTGGCTCATCTGGCTTAATTTAAAACTATTGAGAGGGTGTCAAATGATGTGCGAGAGTGTGGGCAGGACTATGGGAAATCTAGATAAATCTGGAAGACCCCAATCTCTGCCTACATAAAATAAATGTTGTCAGCCAATCCACAATCATATGGATAACCCACATACCAAAGTTGGTTGAATTCCACCCAACTGTGAGAAGATAGCATGTTGAATGGATGGAGACAAATGTATCCTAATTTTGTCAAAACATGGAGATAAAGAAGACTCGGGGAGATTTTAAAGGTAGGTAGGTAATTAATTCAACGTCATCATACTAAAATTCAATTTTCTTTCGGATTGAGAAATTAGGCTACCACCATCATTTAACATGCCACATTGTTTTCACGACCTGTCGGTGAAAGTGTTAAATATAGCAAAAGCTGGAATTGGCATGAGGATAAAACAGAAATTTAGATTTTCTAATGGATGGATCCACTTTTAGCTATGCCCTGGGTGACTGTGTGTTGGGATCAGTATGTACTTTGAATCCTGAATTCCAAATTTCATGGTAACCATAGATACAGCTAACCTGTTGAATATTTTGAAACTAATTTCAAGTAATTTGACTGGGGTCTGTTGTTAAATATTCAACAGAATGTTTACTAAATAGTAGACACACAATTCATACAACTGACTCTTAAAGGTTCAACAGATTTAGCTACGTCAGCCTACATATGATGTAATTCATTATGACACCACATACTTAGCACTTTAACACTCATGCAGGGTTTTGCGGAGGCAGGGCCCTTGCACCATTTAGTGCTCTAAAATTCACACCATCCAATCATTACCTTCAAACATGGTTCATTGGCCTAATGGATTTTAGGACATAGATATCTTCCATGTATGTACTTGATCCAACATTTGTCAAAATGACCCATGATTTCTTGAAGTGGGACAGTTCACCCCACTAAGCAACCGGATCGGCAGAACCCGGCTCATATCATCCAAAACTGGTTTCTGCAGTGGTGTTGAGAAATATTTATTTGCAGACCAAGAAAAGGCCAGTCATTCTAGTCATAAATTTTCAAAAATAGTCTTCTCTTGTTCTGCAAATAGATATTTTCCTATCGGTCATTGGTGGTCTGACTTGAATCAGTCTTTCACTCTCCTGACATGCACTATTCACTGTCCTCAGCGGTCACTCACCTGGAAACACCAAATCTCCACCGGAAAACTTTGAAATCTAGATGCTCTCCGAGAGCAGCTGAGGCGTTTCCAGGTATAAATAGGCTTAAGGGCTGTTTTGTTGTTTATGAAATTTAAATATTTTTTTACTAGTTTCCATAAAAATTTTTCTTTCAAACTTCACATCACCGGAGTTGTAACCACCATGCATGCCACCCAGAAAAATTAATGAATAATCCAGCATGCTTATCAGGTACCACTGTACCACCATGCATGTCATCCAACAAAATGAATGAATAAACTGGCATGATTATAATCGTGCTGACTTATTCTAACAAATATTATCGGTGAGGTACGTGGTGGTATAGTGAATATCACTATGAGCAATGTACGCTGTACTCAGACAGAGTGAGATTATAGTAGCTAATTTATTATTGTGGCGTGGGACTGAGTGGTGGTAGTAAACACTTGACCGGGCAGTGCACCAGTATCATGTCAAAATACATGTAGCATTCTATCAGTATTTGTGTTGGTACACTTTTTAATAATTTATTACATAATGTACTTGTACCAACACAGATAGATTGCTATTTTGTCATGCTACTATTACAGTGCTAGGTCAGGTGTTCACTACCACCGCTCAGTCTTACTTATAGTTTTGCCCAATGGAGGAATCCAGTTTTAGCTATGCCCCGCCCATCTCTAGCTAAGCTCCACCCAAGCTTTACCTGCATTGGGATCGATCTCTGTACTCTCTGAATCTCAAATTCCTGAAAACTATACATGTAAGCTGTTGATATTACAGCAACAACTTCCAGTCAAATTAGTCTTAAAATATTCGACATCATTTTTATTAACCCTTTAATGGTCATGCCGACCAAAACTGGCCTCTGTTATGGCCTTGTGGAATGTCCATTTACAGGCCAAGAGAATAGAATTTTTGAAAATTCACCACAAATGACTGGCTCAATGACCGAGCCAGTAATGTCATAAATTTTCAAAAATTGCATTCTCTTGGCCTCTAATTGGACATTCAATAAGTGGATATTAAAATTTTCTTCACCAAATTTGTCCATTAAAGGGTTAAATAGAATACATATAGTCCATCATCAATTAAGTGTCTGTGAAGATTGACGAACTTATCTACGTCATTCATTATGTCATTGATTATGTTGTCATCCTTATGCATCATGTAGTTGATTATGACATCATGACTGATGGATAAAATGGAAAGGTCCATTAAGTAATGCTTATAACTCCCTGTGTAATCATATTTGTTTCACTTTCTATTTCAGCTACTGTTGAAACATAGCCAGACCACAAACAAATGTTGCAAAAATAAACGTACAAAATCTGGAACAGTAGGACAAAAATTTGAAAGACCACTATCAGTAATATACGACCTGTGACCAGCAACATCATTCATCAACACAGACAGTAGCATAACCATAATACACCGCTGATCACCAGCATGGGCAACATTATATAGGACCAAGATAGTTTACTTTTGTTCTAGAGACTGGACTTGTATTGTTATTGATCATCGATAACAATACAAATCTCAAAATCAACAGTAAAGTAAACTTAATCTTGGTCCTATATAATATTGCTCATGCTGGTAATCAGTGGTAGTTTGCGCTACTGTCTGTATTGGTGATTGTTTGAGCAAACACTGCATTATATCAATATGGCAGCATTCAATAACAATGACATTCTTTTTTAAGTGAATGAATAAACAATTTAATCAAATCCAAAATGACCTGGTTTGACTTATTTACTGCATGTAAGTAAAGGTTGTATGGTGTTTTCATCATTTCTTTGATCTTCAGTGGAACAAGGATTGAGAATTTTTCCCCACTGTGAACAGCAGAACAAGGTAGTTAAAGGTAAGTAAAGCTCCAGCTTTACAACCCTTTACTGTCCAATATTTGTCAAGAAAATGTAAATTTCTGCTGAACCCTTTAATGGGTAAATTTGGTTAAGAAAATTCCAATTGTCTCATAAAATGTCAATTTGCTGATCAGGAGTATTCTGGGAGCCAGTTATTCCAGTGATAAATTTTCAAAAATAGTATACTCTTAGTCAGCAAAAGGGCATTTCTCAGGAACACGGCAGAGGCTCGTTATAGCTGATTTGACCATTAAAGGGTTAATAAATGCCCATTTGCAAGCCAAGGCAATTTTTTAACATTTAGAACTGTAATGACTAGCTTGGTTATCAAGCCAGTTATTCCAGTGGTAAAATCTTAAAATAGTCTTCTCTTGGCCTGCAAATGGTCATTTCTCAAGACAATTTGAGGCCTGTTTTGACCACTCGCTGAGTCACTGTAAAAAAATAATTCTTGTTCTGCATATGGACATTTCTCAAGGCCACCACAGAACATGTTTTCACCAGCTGGAGTGTTAAAGGGTCAATTGCTAAAATTTACAATTCTTATAACAGTGACTAATTACTAACTCTTGGTATGTTACTGGTATATCTAATCATGTTAGTTAGAGCTAAATCAATATACCAAACTTTAACAGTTAATTAAATTCAAACGGCACAAATGATCATGGTGAATACACCAAAATAGCCCAAACTTCAGGGCAAACTCTTTGTCACTGATTGGAGAAGTTCACTCAATCTGTAGTGTACCAGCTTCAAGTTCATCAAGTCTTTCCAGTAGTGGTGGCTTCCTCATTGTCAAACACGTCATCGTCAGAAGATTCACTGTCCCACACGTTAGCTGTCTCACCATTACTATCAGTGTCTGAGATTCCACGATTACAATGCCACGATGAGTGATATTTGGTTTAAAATATATGGCACAATATATAGCCAGTAATATACTATATACATGTACTGTTAGGCCCTATGACCTGACAGCGGCTGTTATGGTCATACACCGCCCTCAGACTTTAGCGCAGAAATCAAACACATTATTCATAGTTTCGCACATCCGGGCATCTTGAGATCGGCCGCCATTAAAGTTGGGGCAAACTTACTACATGCTAAAGAGGACTGCCCATACAAACTCATTGTTTACATTTTCCTTGATGTTCAAACCATTAAATCCTGTGTGAGAATCTGTAATAACCCTGTCAGGTATCAGAAAACATGAAATCATGAGTGAATTTTGCAATATATTAAAGAAAATGTAATTAAGGTTTAACGGCCCATTGCTCGTAATGTTAAATTAGCCCCTCTGGAAATGGTGTATCTCCCAGGGTATTATGGGAAATTTGATTGTGATGATGTCATTGTGATTCTATGGATATAATACAGGGTGGGAATATCGCCTCCAACAAGGGAGTACTTCGACTATTGCATTAACAATTTCAAATGACAGGAGAAAATAATAAATTTGTTACGAATGTGTCAAAATTATGGTGAATATTTTGAAAATATTTCATGATACGTTTAACATATTGTAGGACGGGTTAGACTTTCCGTTAGACGCGCCTATAAAATAAATAAAATGCGTTTGGTGTTTGGCCATGCCTGGAAACGCTACGAGGTTTTGACGCGAAAAAGACGCATTTTTGTTTCGTTTTTGCTTCGTCAAACAGTAAAGCTAACTAAGATCTGTACTGTATCTCCAAAATTTCGGCCCATCCGTTCAGTGGCTCTGGAGACGAAGTTGCTTTCATGAAAACCAAGCCATCCAAGATGGCCGCCCAACCATTTGGCAAATCAATTCCCTTGAACAAACTTGGTTCAGCTCGTGCCCTAAATGATATTTTATGACTTTTGAATCAATCGCTCAGCTTCGGCGAAGATTTTTAGACATTTCTAAAAATCAGCCAAAACCAAGATGGCCGCCGGACAAATTGGCTGATTGGCTTCGTTTGAACAACCGTGAATCTCTAGAAACTAAGGATTCTTCCTGCCAAATATACATGAAATCGGCCTAGTAGTTCTAGAAGATATTTTTAATTTCCCATTGCTTTAGTATGGGAGCGTTTGACAGGAAAATGATCCAAGATGGCTGCCAAACTGTTTATCCGACAGTTTTGAAAATTGCAAATTTGAAATCAGAATAGTCAAAAGCACATATAAAACCAATTTCAGCCTCAAAATCCATCAAATAAAAAAACACAATATGGCCGGCCACCAAACACACTATGATCTGATTGGCCCACAGCGGCCATCTTTTTGACGGATCAACTTCACTTGAATAAAGTTTAATGGCCCTTACTCCCTAACCATATCTGCCAAATTTTGACCCAATCCCTTCAGTGGTTCTGGAGAAGTCATTTTCGCTAAAACTAGGTCAATCAAGATGGCGGCCAAACCATGGGACCAATCAAGTTCCCTTCAACAAACTTTGTTCAGCTCTTGCCATAGATCATATTTCATGGGGTTTGTTTCAATCCACCAAGTGGTTTCGGAGATTTTTAAAAACGTTTCTAAAAATCGGCCAAAAATCAAGATGGCCAACGGCCAAATTGGCCGATCGGCTTCGTTTGAACAAACTTGACTCTCTACAGCCTAAGGATGCTTCCTGTCAAATAAAATTGAAATCGGCCCAGCAGTTCTCGAGAAGAGATTTAAAATTTCTCATTGCTTTAGTATGGGAGCCTTTGGCAGGAAAATGATCCAAGATGGCCGCCAAAAGGTTTACCCAACAGGTTTGAAAATTGTAAATTTGTGATCAGAATACCCAAAAAGATACATGTATATAAAACCAATTGCAGCCTCAAAATCCATCAAATAAAAAAAAACAATATGGCCACCAAGTATGCTGTATTTTGATTGGCCCACTGTGGCCATGTTTTTTGACCGATCAACTTCCCTTGAACAAAGTTTAATGGCCCTTAGTCCCCAATCATATCTGCTAAATTTCAGTCCGATCCCTTCAGCGGTTCTGGAGAAGTCGTTTTCGCTAAAACTAAGTCAACCAAAATGGCCGCCGAACCATTTGACCAATCAAGTTCCCTTGAACAAACTTGGTTCAGCTCTTGCCCTAGATCATATTTCATGGGATTTGCTTCAATCCATCAAGCAGTTTCGGAGATTTTTAAAGACGTTTCTAAAAATCGGCCAATATTCAAGATGGCCACGGCCAAATTGGCCGATCGGCTTCGCTTGAACAAACTTGACTCTCTACACCCTAAGGATGCATCCTGCCAAATATAATTGAAATTCGCCCAATAGTTCTCGAGAAGACATTTTAAATTTCCCATTGCTTTAGTATGGGAGCTTTTGGCGGGAAAATGATCCAAGATGGCCGTCAAACCATTTATCCGACAGCTTTGAAAATTGCAAATTTGTGATCAGAATACCCCAAAAAATAAAGAACTAATTTCAGCTCCAAAATCCATCAAATAAAAAAATCCAATATGGCCACCAAACATGCTGTATTTTGATTGGCCTACTGTGGCCATGTTTTTTGACGGATCAATTTCCCTTGAACAAACTTTAATGGCTCTTAGTCCCTAATTATATCTGCCAAATTTTGGCACAATCCCTTCAGTGGTTCTGGAGAAGTCGTTTTCGCTAAAACTAGGTCAACCAAAATGGCTGCCAAAACATTTGACCAATCTAGTTCCCTTGAACAAACTTGGTTCAGCTCTTGCCCTAGATCATATTTCATGGGGTTTGCTTCAATCCATCAAGCGGTTTCGGAGAAGATTTTTAAAGACGTTTCTAAAAATAGGCCAATATTCAAGATGGCCACGGCCAAATTGGCCGATCGGCTTCGCTTGAACAAACTTGAGGATGCATCCTGCCAAATATAATTGAAATTCGCCCAATAGTTCTCGAGAAGACATTTTAAATTTCCCATTGCTTTAGTATGGGAGCTTTTGGCGGGAAAATGATCCAAGATGGCCGCCAAACTGTTTATTCGACAGTTTTGAATATTGCAAATTTGTGATCAGAATACCCAAAAACACATATAAAACCAATTTCAGCTCCAAAATCCATCAAATAAAAAAATCCAATATGGCCATCAAGCATGCTGTATTTTGATCGGCCCACTGCGGCCATGTTTTTTGATGGATCAACTTCCCTTAAACAAACTTTAATGGCCCTTAGTCCCTAATCATATCTGCTAAATTTCGGTCCGATCCCTTCAGCGGTTCTGGAGAAGTCGTTTTCGATAAAACTTGGTCAAGCAAAATGGCCGCCGAAACATTTGACCAATCAAGTTCCCTTGGACAAACTTGGTTCAGCTCTTGCCCTAGATCATATTTCATGGGGTTTGCTTCAATCGATCAAGCAGTTTCGGAGATTTTTAAAGACATTTCAAAAAATCGGTCAAAATTCAAGATGGCCTCCGGCCAAATTGGTCGATCAGCTTCGTTTGAACAAACTTGACTCTCTACACCCTAAGGATGCTTCCTGCCAAATATAATTGAAATCGGCCCAGTAGTTCTCGAGAAGACATTTTAAATTTCCCATTGCTTTAGTATGGAAGCTTTTGGCAGGAAAATGATCCAGGATGGCCGCCAAACCATTTATCCGACAGCTTTGAAAATTGCAAATTTGTGATCTGAATACCCAAAAACACATATAAAACCAATTTCAGCTTCAAAATCCATCAAATAAAAAAATCCAATATGGCCGCCAAACATGCTGTATTTTGATTGGCCCACTGTGGCCATGTTTTTTGACGGATCAATTTCCCTTGAACAAACGTTAATGGCTCTTAGTCCCTAATTATATCTGCTAAATTTCGGCACAATCCCTTCAGTGGTTCTGGAGAAGTCGTTTTCGCTAAAACTAGGTCAACCAAAATGGCTGCCAAAACATTTGACCAATCAAGTTCCTTTGAACAAACTTGGTTCAGCTCTTGCCCTAGATCATATTTCATGGGGTTTGCTTCAATCCATCAAGCGGTTTCGGAGAAGATTTTTATACGTTTCTAAAAATCGGCCAATATTCAAGATGGCCACGGCCAAATTGACCGATCGGCTTCGGTTGAACAAACTTGAGGATGCATCCTGCCAAATACAATTGAAATTCGCCCAGTAGTTCTCGAGAAGACATTTTAAATTTCCCATTGCTTTAGTATGGGAGCTTTTGGCGGGAAAATGATCCAAGATGGCCACCAAACCGTTTATTCGACAGTTTTGAATATTGCAAATTTGTGATCAGAATACCCAAAAACACATAAAACCAATTTCAGCTCCAAAATCCATCAATTAAAAAAATCCAATATGGCCGCCAAACATGCTGTATTTTGATTGGCCCACTGCAGCCATGTTTTTAGACAGATCAACTTCCCTTGAACAAACTTTAATGGCCCTTAGTCCCTAATTATATCTGCCAAATTTCGGCACAATCCCTTCAGCGGCTCTGGAGTAGTTTTCGCTAAAACTAGGTCAACCAAAATGGCCGCCGAAACATTTGACCAATCAAGTTCCTTTGAACAAACTTGGTTCAGCTCGTGCCCTAGATCATATTTCATGGGGTTTGCTTCAATCCACCAAGCGGTTTCGGAGATTTTTAAAGACATTTCCTAAAATTGGCCGAAATCCAAAACGGTCGCCAGCCAAATTGGCCAATTGGCTTCGTTTGAACAAACTTGGATCCCTATGCCCTAAGGATACTTCCTGCCAAATATAATTGAAATCCGTTCAGTGATTCTTAAGAAGTCGTTCAAAATAAAAAGGTTGACGGACGGACGCCGTACAGACGACGGGCAGTCGCCATGGCATAAGCTCACGGCCAGGTGAGCTAATAATGGCAGCAAAAGCCCCATGTCAAATTATTTTCAAAAAAATATTAAACAGAATCTTTATTCAATTGTAACGTCATCAGACATAATTTGTAAACTTTATAACGGACTGTTTGATTTTCATGACGGAGCTATTCTAGACATCATTATCAGTCTTTTACCTTCATGGGCGCACAAGGGCGCCCCACCCTGCCCTAATTAGGCAGCACCTTTCCCTAAATCTCAATGTATTGTATTTAATTTTGACAACAGATGCCCTAATTTTACAGCAAAAATGTCCCAGATGCACTCTTTACATGTACCTCTTGTAGCAGCCCGCCCTTTTGTCACAAGGTACACACTGATTATGATTATGACGTCAGCTTAGAATGTAGAGACTTAACCCTTTAAAGGTCAAGCTAGCCAAAACCGGCCTCTGTTATGGAACAATTTTTGAAAATTTACCACTGGAATGACTGGCTCAATAAGTCATTCCAGTGATATATTTTCAAAAATGTCTTATCTTCTTGGCTTACAAATGGATAGGGCCTATACAATCACTGAGATGTCAATGTTTGTGACCGATCGCATTAAAGAGAAAATTACAAGGTAGGTTTTGAAATATTTTATGCAGTAGAAATTATTCACGATCATTCGATTAATTAATTTTTATTCATTTAAAGAATAATCGTGTTCAAAATTGTACTACATGTAACTACGTAACATGTTTATGGTCTTTGTTTTGGAAACGTGTTCACTTATTCCTGAGCTTCAATGTACATGTACCTGTGTGGTTTTTCCGCAGCCTGTTTCTCCTGCAATTAGCGCGACTTTATTAAAGCGAATAGCGTCCAGAATTTGCTGTCTAGACTTGTGTATGGGAAGAGCTTCTCTGATCGAGCTGTGGTCGGCATCAGCACCTCTTACTGGGGGTACTTGTGGGATGCCATTGTTCAAACGACCAGTTGTCATTTTGTTCAGTTCACGGGTTGCTGAAATATTTTAAAAGTTCATACATAAATATATATATATATACATGTATTTGCCGCCACAAGTTTTGGGTCTCAACTAACACATATATTTATTATCAAATGGAATAGCTCCATCATTTAAATTGAAAAAATTTGTCACGAAATGTTAGAAAATCTGCGTAACCTAATAATAGGTTGCGGGTATTTCTTTCACGTAACCAGCAGTTCAGATATGTGCCAGTCATTTGCATAAACTCATTGGTTGGCTACTGAATATTTATTTTCAGAGACTAATATATACACCAAAATGATTTTCCAGGTTATTACATGCCTTGTTAGTTTATGATGCAAACTGAACATGAGTTTGACTATTTTTCCACTTGAAAATAAATCAAGAGCTCATTTTTATGTAACCTAACTTTCGGTCTGCACTTTGTGATTTTGGGTAACCAACACGGGAACTATTGGTTTGGTTACGCCAAATTTTGAAGTCTGCCATGGTTACCAATTACCAAGATAGAAATTTTTTTCTTGCCAGGCATACCAGGACGTTATCATACTGTTAAATATGCCAAAATATTGACTAAATACATGTATTTTGTTACCAATTTCCCTTTGCTGAAAACGATTACAGTAGCGATAACTTTTATTATTCAAATATTATGTATCTACATTGTATAGCAAGTCATTAACATGTCATATTATTTTTTCAGGACAGACAAGATGCATGTTATCACTGCTCACTAGGTTGTGTTATTCTATATGTAGTCTTTTTATGATCTGTATCGTGATATGTATTGTATCAGACATGTCGGGATGGGTGTATCACAATACACACTGCGTTGCGAGCTCCCTGGCAATACACACCCCTAGTAATTTGAGCCAAATTTGATTGAAGTCATGGGTTAATGAGTAGTAGTCTTTTAACACAAAAGTTGTTCTACTAGGTTTGTGCGAGTATTGCTTCCAGTCATCACGATCAATTATTTAACAATAATCGTGATTACTCGATTAATCAGCGTGGGTACAAATTACCCAGACATAACAACTAAAGCGCACCAATGATGAAAGCTGCAATGGTGTTTAGAAAAGTCCATTTGCAAGCCAAGACAAGATTATTTTTGAAAATGTATCACTGGAATGCCTGGTTCGAGATATATCTTCAAAAATAGTCTTCGCTTGGCCTGCAAATGGACATACATTCAGTGAGCAAAATGTCAATTTTCGTGACCGATTACATTAAAAAGTAACTAAAAGGTTAGAATTAAAATATTATATGCAGTAGATATTATTCATGATTATTAGATTATTAAATTTTTAATCACATACATGTAAATTCAGGATTTAAAAATAATCGCGATTTTGAACGTTTGAAACTACATGTATGTTCACCTTCACTGGGCCGTGCTTTGTCAATTCTCGGCAGCAGCTCCTGTCTTTCCCGATGCGAGAGTGGATATCGGGAAATCAAGTTGTGAATATGTCGTCTAGATTCGCGTAACAAAGAGAACGCTAAAGATGCATGAAGGATCTGCTGTTCATCCTTCTTTGTCACGACCATATAGCGAGCACTTCCTTTCCTAAAACCAGAAACAAGCTACGGTTAATTGTTTGCCCACTGACTTTCGGCCATCAATGAAAAAGATTTTATTTCCTGCAAACCAACCGGGTGGGGGAGAAAAGGATGTTACTAGGGAGTGAGATTTTTTTTTTCAATTATTTTTTTAAGCTCATAATTTTTTGTTTTACAGATATTTACACATGTAACTAGAAATTCATTAAATATGGTTCTAATTTCCAAATAGTCATGTTTTTCACAAAATAATTAGCAAACGTGAATCACATTGCATTCATATGGCATTAACGCTTACCACTTTGGTGTCAAAATATTTAATTTTCAAATTAAATTAAAAGATCAACTGGTGTACATTTTTCAACAAATTTGGTGGGAGATGGTGCTGTCATAGACACCAACATCTTCCAGCAAAATTGTTGAAAAATGTACACCAGTTTCTTTGATACTGACACAATAAAATATAAAATATTGACATCAGAGTGCTAAAATGGTTAAAAACATTTAACAGTTTGACATTTGTATGGCTGTTTTAACATTTATGCTGGGGAGAACTTCTTTTTTTTCCGGTTGGGTGAAATCAGAAAAGAATTTCACACAAGAGGTTCGCAAAAAATGAAAGTATTTTTCTAAGCCACTAAAAGCTTTCAGTCAAATTATTTTCAAAATATTCAGCAGGTCCAGAGTTATTGCCCATTGAAATTACTGCTGCAGTCAGATGGTTAATCAATCATTTAACCATTAATGCTCAAGATTGCTGCTCAGTGAAATTCCATTTGCACACTAAGAGATTAATAAATTCTTAACCCTTCAATCATGTTAATGGCCACAGTTTAAAATTTTTAAATCGCTTAGTAAATATCCATTTGTAAGCCAAGGATAGACCAGCCAAGGATAGACCAGCCAAGGATAGACCAGCCAAGGATAGACCACATTATTTTTTTTAAATCATCACTGAAATGACTGGCTCCAGTCACTCGTTAATCGAGCCAGTCACTCATGCGGTAAATTTTTTTAAAGTCTTCCATTGGCCTACAAATGGACATTTCTCAAGCCCACTAGACCAGAGGCCGGTTTTGGTCAGCTTGATCATTAACGCTTTTCTAATAGTAAATGTCCATTTGTTAGCCAAGTAGACTATTTTTGAAAATTTAGCACTGGACTGACTGGATTTGTTACCGAGCTAGTCATTCCTGTGGTAAACTTTCAAAAATACTATTCTCTTTGTCTGTAAATGGGCATTTCTCAAGACCACTGCAGAAGCCGGTTTCAGCGTTAAAGGGTTAATCTATTCTCTGTCTTATAAGGGATATAAGGCTGGCGAATGTGGACGGATATTGGTGAAATGCAATCGTAACCAAAGAATATTATATTATTAAAGGATAACTAACCCCATTTCATGATATCTAGATAGATGATCTAATAGGCCACTCATAAACTATGCATGGAATCTTAAGCTTTTTATCATCCCGTCAAAGAATGTTATTCAGGCCTTAGTAGCTGAATGTTGGTACATTTCTACAGCATATAATGGCTGTCATGATTTACTTTTCAACCAATCACACAAAACCTAGAGTGTCTGCCTCGGTACATATATGCGCTCAGTCATAGAGGTGATATGTATAGCTCAACAATGTAGTATAAACGCAGCCATACTGGTAAGCTGTTGAATATTTTGAAACTAATTT
The DNA here is from genome assembly GCA_034401795.1 of Chaetoderma sp. LZ-2023a. Lineage (NCBI taxonomy): Eukaryota > Metazoa > Mollusca > Caudofoveata > Chaetodermatida > Chaetodermatidae > Chaetoderma > Chaetoderma sp. LZ-2023a. Next base: position 113,373,636 of record CM067360.1, on the reverse strand, counting down.
GACTCGAAGCTGTTGCTGCCTTAGGCAGCAATAACTTCCAGTCAAATTAGTTTCAAAATATTCAAAAAGATGGTTATTACATAATAAAGAATGTAATGCATTGGCACTTACATGACATCGCACGCTATCGCTACAGTAGACAAAGTGGTGGCGCTCACTGTTCAACATTTACTTGATATTACAAAGCAGATAATTGTGACACAGATAATAGAATGTGACAGGATATGAATGATATGGAATCTATAAACCATAATCTAACAATGAATACAATATTTGAAATGAGATTAGCACCCCTTTAATGTACATCTAACAAACTTGATTTACTGTACATAAATCCATCGACAAGGGTGTGCTCTAGCGGTGAACAGATGGTTGCACAAAGCTGAATAGGTGGATGACGCCTAATTTGCGCATACATGTATGTCCCCCATCAACAAGGACTGGGGACAAACAGTATTAAGTACTACATGTACATGAATGAATAATACTGACCCGGTACTTTTAGACCTCAGCCGTAAATCTTCACATATCCTATGAATGTAAGCTCTCTCAGTTGCAGTCAATGAAGACGGAAACTCCAATTCTACAAACACAGGAAAGCAATATTTAACACTTACATGCATACATGTATTTTTTGTATATTCACCTTTTAACTTTCTGAGTGCTATACATGTACCAGCCACTAGACAATAATAAGACCTGTTAAATATTTTGAAAACAACGTTCAGTCAAATTGTTTTCAAAATATTCAGCATTTTCAAAATGAAACCCCATGGAAAATGTAGTCTGCAGAAATCCAGCAGGCAGACAGTTTAACCCTTTACTGGTCAAATTTGGTCAAGAATATTTTAATATCTGCCTATTGAATGTCCATTTATAGGCCAAGAGAATAAAATTTTTGAAAATTTTTCATTGGAATGACTGGCTTGGTTATCGAGCCAGTCATTCCAGTGATAAATTTAAAAAAAATGTTTTCTCCTGGCCTGTAAATGGACATTTCACAAGACCATAGCAGAGGCCGGTTTGACCATTAAATGGTTAAAATGATCAAGATTAGACAGGAAATTCTAAACTTCTGCTTAGTCAAAATCCACAAATAGGCCAAAACCGGCGTCTGCAAGGGGGGGGGGGGGTTCTTGGAAAATGTCCATTTATAGAGCAAGTCATTCCAGTGGTCAATTTTCAAAAATAATCTTAATGTCTGCAATTGAGGGTTAAACGGTTACTGTATGAAATTCATACAACCTTTTGCCGTCTCATTATTCCGGAACCGCTCAATAGCCAAATGAATAGCAATCTTGACCTCCTCGCCGATGCAGATTTTCTCATGCTTTAAGGGGCCTCGAGCCTCTGTATCACGAAGAATTGAAGCGTCAACAGGAATCTCTGCCACCATCGAGGTTCTGAAGAGAGAAACAAGCATTAGATTTCCTGGCTAAATTTTTAATTTTCTAAGCATTTCAATAATACAGTGTGGCTCAGAAATAATTTAACATTCCCAAAACAAAAAAAAACATACAGTTGAACATAATCTGATTGGAAGACATTGCTATCTAGTGCATAAGGCAGCAATGTCTTGCGATCATGCCAATCCAATTTACATGTATGTTCAAAATACTCAAGTCCAGGGATGGGGTCAATTCCATTTTATCAATTCCAATTCCACCTCAATTCATTTTATCAATTCCAATTCCGTTTCCACATCAATTCATTTTATCAATTCCAATTCCAATTCTGCCCTGGCAAGCTCAATTCCAATTCCATTTGCAGGATAAGAGAAGACTAGAAGACTATTTTTTTTAATTTAACAATGCAATGACTGGCTCAGTTATGGAATCAGTTATTCCACTGGTAAATTTTCAAAAATAAACTTCTTAGAGAAGCTTGGTTCTGCTTAGTTTGTCCTGACGCGAACTTGTGTGCAAGTTTTGAGTCTGGATACGATCCTGACAGCACGGAAGCCACAGCTTTCCGCAAGGACCGTGAAAAATTCTGGATCCATCAACTACATTGTATGGACCCAATCGGCATCAATCACGCTGATTGGTAACCATCATCTACCTTTGGTAGTAAAACTTAAATTTTCAAAAATAGTGTTACCATACATATGATCCTTCCTCAAGATCAGTTCGGAAGACATTTTTGGCTGGCTTCTCCGTTAATATTTAAAACAAATAGAATAAAAATTGTTGTTGCCAATAGGTAGTTATAATCTTTCAGTCAAATTATTGTCCAAAAGTCAACATTCAGCAGATCTTATTTTTAGTTCATTTGACTTAATTATAGGTGAATGCCTTGTTTTTTTCTGATGAATGTGACTAAGGTTTAATGCCATGTCTAATTATTATAGACACAATGCAAACCTACCTATATAAATGCTTGCATTAAAAAGTATTAGAATACAATGTATATAGTACAGTATTGAGTGAGAGTACTGAGCGGACGTATGTAGAGTTTGAATAGCATCTCCAGCCCAGGTGTCTGTGTTTTAAAAGCTGAGACATTTCACAGAGGGTTTGGGGTTGTTGAATGATTCCTTTGTTATGTACATGTAGGCGGGTATATTTACAGGTCAAATACTTGTAATGTACTGCTTTCTTCACCCATTTCATTCCATGCAGATGATAGATCTACTTTACTGAACACTATTGCTAACATCTTGAATAATTTTAACACAATTTGGTTATCTTGGTTCTAGCTTATATATTTGAAATCATTTTAACTAATTTGTATAATTTTAGAGATGGTATGATTTCATAGAGCTGAAAACCTGTTTCCATGGAATGCAGTATGAAATACAACTTTGTAAGTTCAAGATCAGTGGCTTTGATTGAATAAAGAAGGTACAAAGCTCATATAGGATTCAACGGCTAATTGGTCACTGGTCAGGTAGGATTGAGATAATTCAATAAACTTCATAGCATTTATCAGATCTTTATTTTGTCAATTCAGAGAGCAAGGGATTATTTTTGAAAATTTACCACTGGAGTTACTGGCTCAGTTATCCAGCTAGTCACTCCAGTGGTAAATTTTCAAAAATAGTCTTCCAATGGACATTTCTCAATCTCATTGCAGAAGGTGTTTTGGCTGGCTTAGTGGTTAAAGGGTTAAGGGCTAACTTGCTCATCACTGAATTATCAGTATCTCAAATTCTAGTCTTCAAAGCAAACATATAACTAAGTTGTCAAAATTAATTTTAATAGTAACTGTTGCAGCCATAGGAGACAAAAGTATTCAGTCAAATTAATTTGAAAATGTGCAATAAAGCATCGAACAACAGCTGGCATAATAACTACCATCAACCGGCATATAGAATGAAATGTGGTAAATGGTATCATAGATAATTTAGGATGAAATGCATTAAGGACATATAAAGAGCAGTGTATAATATACAGATAGTACATGTACATTATATAGTCAACTATGTTCAGTAAATCTATGACAAATATGACTGGAATTGATTGAAATTGAATTGGAATTTATCAATTCGGTCAATTCAAATTATCAATTCCAAATCCAATTCCAATTCTGATGTCTTAAAATTTATCAATTCCAATTCCTGACTCCTCAGATTTATCAATTCCAATTCCAGAATTGAATTGGAATTGACTGATCAATTCCATTTCCAATCGGAATTGACCCCAACCCTGTATTCAACAGCATTTCTTACATCGTGTACAAAATTGTACCAAACAGGGTTGGCAAGTTTTGGACACTAATACTTTAAACCGTGGTTTAAACCGTCCGCTCAAAATACATTTTGGACATCTTGAAACGTTCAAATCTGCCTAAAACTTAAAATCTTAGTCTAAATTATTTCTTTGAAAGCTTATTTACTGTATCTACAACAATTGTCTAAGAATATGTGTAATATATGTCATGTGTATGTACACATATGTGTAATATATGTAGACATAAGATGTACATTGTAATATACAAGGCTATGTATTTTGGACACTAACACTTATTACACTGATGCCATTAAGTTAATCATTACATGTAGGCCCGCACAAATTGAAAATGTGCGCAACCCATATTTGGGTTATGCAAATTTATTTTAGCTAATCCACTTGGCCTTGCGCAACCGTTTTACATATGTTTATGTACAAAGTAAAGAAAACTGCGTAACTCCAAAAAAGGGTTATGCTAAAGATATTTGCGTAACCGTTGCACGAACGAAAAGTTGGGTTACACAATTTGTGCAGGCCTGTGTAAGCCATACAATTTGTGCAGGCCTGTGTAAGCTGTATTAATTAGTTCTCATTCCGTATTATTAGAGGAATACAGTTTATAGATCAATCATATGATGTCATAAATCATCAACATCACATGTCGGCTGATGTCATAATCAATTACGTTATGAATGGAGCGATTTACTCCGTCATAAATGCTTACTAATCCGTCCAGTTGTATGGATTGTATGTCATTAATATTTAATAAACGTTCTGTTGAATACTTTTAAACTGATTTGACTGGCCGCTGTTGCTCCTATATAGGACTCGATTTTCCAGAATGCCCTCCAATGGTGATGAAAAATTAGAATCAATATATGTATTTAGGACAAATTCATCCTATTTATTTAAACAATAATTCAATAAATGATGTCTGTGTTCTCTCATAGTTACATAGACTTCTTCTGCTGGATACGCTAGACAGCCTGTAGCAAGTCTTCACTTTCTTCCGAGTCCATTTGTTGTTTGTAGGCAACACCTATTTTCATACATGTGTACTAAAGGTTTTCAAAGAAAATTGTTTGCAACCTTTCAGTAACTAATATTATTAATTTGCACAGCTTTTTTCGCCCAACAAAGAGAGTGCAGGCATGTCAAAGTTAGCGTAGCACATTACGTATTTGTTCTCGCAAAGGTTATGCAAATATTTCTGACACAAACCGTTTTCCGTTCCCGCAATTGCTTTCATGTTGTTACATTTTGTACATAAATATATGAAATATGGTTACGTAAAACAGAAGGCGTATGACGATAAGAGCCGCCATCGAAAACAGCCGCCGGTAGATCAATAACAGCTGCCAGGTTATATCCCGGCCTATTCCTATAGGCGTATTGCTCCTACTATTATTACCTGCTATGTATGTCTCACTATATTGTTAATCACTTAATACTCAAGTAAAGGTCCATTAGAAGACGGAAAAAAGGTTATTTTTGAAAATTTATCATTGGAAATGACTGGCTTAGTTGATCGAGACACTCAGTCCAGTGATAAAATTTTTAAAAATAATCTCTTCGGTAAATGGATGTTTTCTATGATAAAATCGTAATTTCCTGTGAACAAATTTAGATCAATACTGGTTTCTAACTTAACTTCCGATTTCTAACTTATCGTTCCTATTTTTTTCAGATGACTAAGAGACGGTGGCCTTTGCTAAAGATCGGACCCTGTTTCTGTAATTTAATTTCTGTAATCCGGATGTGTGAAATCAAAGATGCGTTTGAAACGTATGAATAAATTTAATAAAATCTGCTTGGTAATTTTGTATACTACATGTATCATGATTCCGATTCATTTTTATATGCGGAAATGAGCAAAAGTGAGCAAAAAATAATTTTGAATGTAAATTTGACTATAAAGTGTAAATTTAAGACATACAAATATTGGAATAAAAATTAAATAGACATACTACGGAAAATGTGAATCTACATGGTTTGGAAAAGATCCATTAATGGTCAATTCCATTGTGACTTATGGGACATTTGAATGATTTTTTTCAAAATTGTAACCAATAATACAAAGAATTAAGATGCAACAGAGTTATTTTCTTAATTTAATCTGATATCAAAGACCTGACTATAACCAAATATGAATATAAACTGGAATTATCTATCACCTCTTGTGGACAGCATGCATAAAGGGTCTGTGACTTATGCGACTTTTGCTGACCACTGTTTTATACCCTGCTCAGTCACACTGCAAATACTATCTCAGTTTGAGAGGCAGCTTACATGTGACTATAATTCTATTAGGAGATACTTGTAGCTTTCTAAAAAGACCATAGAGACATACATCCTATTTTTTTCATCATGGCAGCGGTGAATTATTCACTGTGACTTATGGGACAAGAAATTGTGACTGATGGGACCGTATCTAAAAAATATCTGTAGGTGTCACTCTGAGACATTAATCTTATATGAATAGTGGAACCATCAAAGTATTAAGAGGCATTATATTCATTAATAATGATCACTTTAAGCAAACACAACAATAGCTTAAAAGGTTTTTATTCTATAATTACTAATGCCTACACTGAGGAGTGAAAACTTATTATCATGATTCATGATGCCAAAAGAATGCATATTTTTAATATGTATTCTCAAACAAGGCGTAAAAATAATAAAATGCTTAATACAATGGTCACAAATTCAGCCATGTGTCAGTTTCAGGACCTTTGAAATTGTGACTGATGGGACAATTATCATGATTATGGTGATACTTTATGCATGCCTCTGGCATTAACTAGCATGGGCTCTCTTTCCATTCTGGCTTTTATTTGCTCTTCGTTATACCACTGTGTTTTTCTCTGGTTCAAACACAGGTTTTTCCAGAGCTAGATGGCTTAAGGCACCTAATTTGATGCATGTTTTCCTTTACATCTACTATTAATCCATAACTTACAGTCATAATCGACAATTACCCGTTGTCCATAAGAGTACTCATTTGGTGAATGGGGGTGGGGAGTGTGTGTGTGTGTGTGTGGGGGGGGGGGGGGGGGGGGGGGGGGGGGGGGGTTGAATCGATCTCTTCGGGAACATGGTCATCATTTACATGTACTACATCATTCTTATTACCATTCTTATTATTGGCTCACTCACAAATATATTGCCATTTTTGATGTCTCAATGGAAGAATAAGTACATGTAGCACACTTAATAACGTATGGCTCAGTGGCTTCAAAATAATGAGCTGAACAGCTGCCAGATATTGTTTTAATTTCTTGTCCATTTCGGTTTCAGAAACCATCAAGCTCAGGGTTTTTTTATTCAATCTTGTCCTTATCAATATATGCCACATTGATGTTTGGCCAGACATTGGTAGCTAGTTTGACAAATTCAGCTGAAGATGCAATATCTAATTTCTCACTTCTCACCTTTTCAGACACTCGTCTTTTAACAGTCCCTCCAATACCATCAATGCACCCCTTACTATGAGAGGTGGCTGAAAAGTGCCACTTTGTTGGCAGACTGGTAAGAGTTTCTAAACTCGTCTTCCCCATTTTCGCTATTACTAAATATTTTGTGACTTATGGGACAAAACTTAAACTGGTCTGCTGAGAATATATCTACACATCAAGTCTTATATAAGCACATGGCCCTGATAGGATTAGCAGTCTAGTAGATAGGAAAATATAAAATTACAAAAATAGGCATTCCACCAAGATAGACTAAACAACAAGACCAAAACTGTGACTGATGGGACGGAGCCGTCTAGGCAGTTCTGGGTCAAATTAGTGCAGAGGCTAGTAATCAGGTTGATTCATGACCCTGGATATAAAACATTGCACCTTTGTTCTGAATTCATCACCCAGAAACATAGAATGCAGTGTGAACTGAATGTGGGAGGAGCATTTAACTAATCACTAAACTGACTAATATTAAGCTCAAATTTAACCTATATTTTGAAAAACTATTTATAAGGAATAGAAGCAGGTATCAACAAGGTTAGACATGTTTTAGAAATCAGACCCATTCCTTAATTGATTTCAGTGCATTATTTAACTGTAAAATTATTTTTTTTAAATCATGAAAATATTACTTTTCTGTGAAATTTACCTAAAGAATTGAATCGATATCGTAAAAAAGGATAGATTTGGAATGTATGCGATAGTACTTTACGGAATTTAAAATGAGGAAAATAAATTTGAAAAACTTGAGAGAATTTGAATCTTACAAGTTTGCGTCTGTTTGGCTCGAAAGACTAATACAGACTGATCAGCAATCTACATGTAAAGCCAGTGGACGTCCAGCAAGTGCACGTGCGTTTCTACATGTATCTGCTGAAGACGTTTCTGATAGCTGATTGGCTAGAGAAATGTTCATTGTATTTGTCGAGGTTATTCAGCCCATTGCAATGGTTTCCTGCAATTAAATCTCCTAGCCTAGTTGCTACAACGCTGTGGGTGCTAACAATGAAATAATCCCCATTGGTTTTTTACGGCAAAAATAACAAATTTGAAACCTCCAATGAATGCCAACAACATTTAACGCACACATAGCGGTGGTTCAAACTGAATAACCATTGTTGACGGTGGTTCTAAAAAAACCTGTTCATATGTATGATGATGATGAGGTTGTTACGTTTTTTTAATATTAGTGAATAATTGGCCTAATGCATAGCACCACCTAATATCTAAAGTGAACCACTGATGGCGGTTCCAAAAATAAATCTGTTTGTCTGAGGAGGACCACTTACAGGCCTGCCCAAATTGAAAATTTAAGTAACACAAAAATGGGTTACGCAAATTTCTTTGACGCAGCCCTTTTTGAACATGATACTATTTGAAGGTAAAATTCATCTTATGTGTTTGGCAGATACGGACACGGAAGTCTTATAAATGAAATCCCCCCACAGACCCTCCCTTGCGGGTAGGTCTGTTGTTTTATTAACCACTATAAAAACATACTTACCGTTCAATCACTACTTGGTAAATCAATTATCTGCATTTAGCTAGCAAAATAAGATTTTTTATGCTTACATACACTCCTCCCCATGCCTAGTCCTATAAATATGGACCCTCAACCAGGCTACTGGTTAGGTCCATCTCCAGTATATTAACTGATATAGACTGGAACCAGTCTGTACTCACTCCATAGTGATGCCTGTCACTAAGCGCGCTTGCGCATGCTCACTGAAGCCCAAATAGGAAACAGATTTACTTTTCTGAATTTAAGTGCCAAATATTATAGGCAAATTCTCAAATTAATTCCACGCAGGGTGGCCGAGACCGGGTCATAGTGATTGAACGGTAAGTATGTTTTTATAGTGGTTAATAAAACAACAGACCAACCCGCAAGGGGGTCTGTGGGGGGGTTGTTATTACACCACAAAAACATCCATTACCGTTCAATCACTACTTACTAAACCCGTAGATTTGGTCAGTGCCCCACTTAAAACATTAGGTGGGAGGCGATTTGAGAATCAACAAACAAGGATAAAAATCAAACCAATCTTATCCAAATGTTAATAACATAACATAATAGTGCATTTAAATCAATCACACCGAGATTATCAAATAAGGAAAACTTGAACTTAGAGATAAATAAAAACCAAAATAAACTCTCACCATTTCTTACAGATGCCCGGTCTTAACAAAAATGGCGAGATGTGATTGGTAAATGGTCTTCATCTATTTTGGTTAAAATCGTAATATTACGAAAGAAGGAGGCTGCTGCACTCTGATCTTTCAGATAAAAGGTTGTAAAAGAGGATTCAGATTTTCATCCTGCAACCTGTATGACTTCATCTAAATACGAACCGGCAAAAAATGCAAAAGAGGAAGCCCTTCCTCTAACATCGTGAGCTTTAATATGGGAGAGATTAATTTGTTCCGGAGAAGCAATCTCGTAACAAAGCTTAATCCATCAGGATATAGTAAACTATGAAACCGGCTTAGTTAACTCTTCCGCATAAGAAAACCATAAAAGGGACGGATCAAATCTTTTGAAATCAGTTCGCTGTTTGTACATTCTTAATGCCCTAACAGGACACCAGAGTTTATCGGAAGGCCAAAAAGACGATATGATTTTTAAATGATCAGACTAGCAGGAAACCGGATAGACTGAGTCTTAGATAAAAAAATTCCTTCTGGGATTAAAACTAACCGGTCTCCTGAAACTATAAATCTCTCCCATTCAGCAGAAAAAACAGCAGAAAATAAAGGCTTAGCTATCGGAGTACGAATATTGCCTAGACCTCTAATAAAAACTATTAAAGGTCTTAGTGTCCTTGACATCGGCATACAGAAGGCAAGGAAGAAGATGCCAGAGAAAATCTATATCCCCTAAACAAATTAGCTGATAAATGTAGGGAATCAAAGAGATATGTCTAACAGCCTCTGTTAGAAGGCGTTCAGAATGCATGTTTTTTCTGCTGAATGGGAGAGATTTATAGTTGAGGATTTTTGGAGAATGGTGTTCAGACCAAGGTCTCGTGCCCACTTCTGTTTCTATTCCCCAAGTATTAGACGTTTTAGTCTAATACTTGGGGAATAGAAACAGAAGTGGGCACAAGACCTTGGTCTGAACACCATTCTCCAAAAATTTTTAAGTCGACATTTGTAAACTCTGCTGTTCGCCTCTCTTCTAGAAGAATTGATAATTACTGGAGATCTTGAAGAAACTTTATTCTCGTAGACTTTATTTTCGATATTCTCCAAACACACAGACTGAAGATTTCTGGGTTTGGATGAAGACAAAGACCTCTTACTTGAGACAGAAGATGCTAGGAGAATGGAAGAAGACGAGGGAAGTCCACCAGGAGATCTAGAAGGTCTACAAACCAAATCCTCTTTGGCCAAAAAGGAGCTATAAAAGAATCGCGCAGATTTGTTCTTTGACATTCTTCAACAACCAGAGTTATAGATAAGCTTTTCAATAATTAGGTGATTCACTCTTAGAAATTTTGTAAATTGGGTTTCTTTGAAATTTAATTGGGTTATTATACATTATTAGCAGGAGAACTGAAATTAATTGGGTGATTTTCTATTTCAGTACTCATGATGTTAAAAATTAAATGGGTGAATTGGCAATTTTTATTGGTGAAAATGCAAAAACCCTGCTTATCTAGAGCTCTGACACTAACGGAATCAAAATCGTTGGAGGGAATGCATAGACAAACATTCGTGTCCAGGAGTGAGACAGGGCATCCACCGCCAGGGCTTGACTGTCCAGAAAAAGAGACATGTAAGAGGAGATCTGAGCATTCAGAGATGTTGCAAACAGATCTACCAGAGGATGATCCATAACACTGAAAATCGCTTTGACAACTGACCTCTTTAACTGCCACTCTGTGTGGGCGAATTTGCTGGGACGTGACAGTTGGTCCGCAAGAAAATTCAGGCTGTCTGGGACATGAGGAGAGACTAGAATAATCTGATTCTTGCGACACCATAAGAGACGGTTCCACACTTCTAGACAAAGGAGGGATGCTGTTGATATAAGAGACCACTGTCGAATTGTCCGACCGAATCAAGACTTTGAGACCTATCACAAGATCTGACCATGAAAGGAGAGCCTTCTTGACAGTACACAATTCCAGAATGTTGATATGAGCTGCAGACTCCTCCAGGGACCAAAGATTCCCAGACCGCTTCCCATCCCTCCTGAGAAGCGTCTGTGAAGATAATCGCGTGAGGGGAGGACTTTACCAGTGGAACACCCATCAGAAGCAGAGAACGGTCTTTCCAAAAATCTAGAAGAGGAATCAAGTGTTCTCTGATGGGAATCTGATGGTAAATAGAGTGAACCGACTGCTTCCAAAGGGACATTAAATACATTTGGAAAGGTCTTCTCATCAGCGCCGCCCATGGAATAACATTCTCTACACTGACCATCAAACCTATCACTCTTAGCAGAAATCTTGCTCAGACCATGGAAGAAGAAGACAGGATTTCCACAGCCACTGATAAAGCCTCTATTCTTGGATCTGAGGGGAAGACTAGACCCTGGGTCAGATCGAAAGAAACGCCTAGATGCGTGAAGATCTGAGAGGGACCTAGGCTTTATATTTACAATCCACCCTAGGTTGCATGCCAGACTGCAAACCTCTGGAAGAATTCCTGAGAGAAATGAAGAAGACTTACTTTACTAACCAATCGTCTATATAAACGTGGAGATGGATAGAATGACGGTGACAATTTCTGCCACGGTTGAGACTAGGCGAGAAAGAGAAAAGGAGCCATGGTCAGGCCAAAAGGCATGGCGCGAAACTGCCAAACTCGATCTTAGTAAGCAAATCTCAGGAATTTTCTGAAGGAAGGGTAAATGAAAACATGAAAGAAGGCGTCATTTTGGTCGATGGAAACGACCACATACCCTGATCTAGACCGGAAATGATCTGGGAGATGGTCTCAATCTTGACTTGGGAGTAAGAATCATGAGATTTAATCATGACATACCCCCTTGTTAAATACCGGAAACGGTCGGAACGGAAGTAAGAACCAGATCTTGAAGACATGGATGTTCTGCAAAACCGGAAGACATACCGGAAACGGTCGGAACGGAAGTAGCACCGGAAAACGGAAGTAAACCCGAGTCCCGAGGACCCGAATCCACCTCAACAGAACCGGAAGAACTAGCAAAACTAGATTGCGGACTATGGCTATAGGCGACCTATGAAGAATCTTGATGACCGGTATGACCGAAAATTTTGGCATTAGCATAAGCACCAGGCTTATGGACATCAGCTTCCGCCTCCACTACCACTGCTTGAGGGTTATTCCCGTCACCCTCAAGTCTAATGTGGTTTGACCCGGTGAACTACACGAGCCCACCTTCGAGAGCTTAGTCGCTCTAGACTTCTGCTTAGGAGACCTGATTACTTGCATTGACGTTAGAGGAATCGGTTTCCCCCATTTGTGGGAACGCCAGCTAGCCCTCAGGCTATCGTCGGAATCAGAAGAAACTTCCTGTTTCTTGGCCTCCATGATGTCAGAAGATATTCTTTCGTCTAAAGATTTAGTCAAAACTGCAGCGAAGGATTCAAATCTCACAAATAAAGCTATCACTGCTTCTGAATTCGCCGAAGAAGGGCAGCGCTGTAAGGACGAATAATCCTTAAAGAAACTTAGATACGAACGCAGACCACCCTATGAATTCCTTGTAAAGCACTATTATTTCTTTTAACCTAAAGTGATTAAGGGCTCACTGGAGTAATAGAGTGTTTTTATATGATGATGACTTAGGCATATTAAAGTTGTTACCACGAAAACGAAACCCACGAAAACCGGTAACATTTATATACATAGTTATAAAGTTCAATATAACCACGAAATACTTCCAAAAACATAATTTTGGGACGATAGACTTCATAGTAGGCATATCTTAGCGTGAGGAAGTCCTTCAATAGTAAGCTGACACAGCGCAAAGCTATAAAAGCTTTCTGATAATATTTGTGCAATTGTTCTGCTTGCAAAATAATTGAAAAGTGAATCTGTTTCCTATTTGGGCTCCAGTGCACATGCGCAAGCGCGCTTAGTGACAGGCGTCACTATAGAGTGAGTAGACTGGTGCCAGTCTATATCAGTTAATATACTGGAGATGGACCTAACCAATAGCCTGGTTGAGGGTCCATATTTATAGGAATAGGCATGGCGAGGAGTGTATGCAAACATAAAAATCTTATTCTGGTAGCTAAATGCAGATAATTGATTCAGCAAGTAGTGATTGAACGGTAATGGATGTTTTTGTGGTGTAATAACAACGGCTTCGTTCATTTACATATGTTAAGGCAATAACAAATGCGAAAATAGCCGATTCATGTATTAGCATAGAAAGGCAGACAGGGAACTAGTCTCTGATAGGGCACTAGTTACATCGCAAGTCATCTCAATATACCAGGTTCTATCCGTTTCAATCTTTATTAAACCAGTCCGATTTAAAAAAAGTATTATTAGTCCAGTAAAACTACAAATTAACCTAGAACAAATTGCAACAGAATTTATTTCTTTTCTGCGGCATTCATGGGACTGCCAGGTGTCACATATCAAAAGTCCTCCAAAATCCCTCGATGGGAAAGTGGGTAAATTCGCATATTTAGCTACCGCCATTATCCGAATAATGAAACTTCCCTTACCTGCTTCATTCCGCAAATAAACGAAGTAGAAATGTTGTCTAAGCTCTGAATTTCATGGTCACGGAAGACAGTAAGCAATTGGCAATATTGCCTTGAACCACTTGCACAAATTCTCCAAACCACAGATTAAATATGGTTGTATGCACAGGGCCGGGGTAATTTAAAAAAATTATATTTAAAGTAAGTTTAATTTTGTTTTTCGCTTTTAAAATTTTATCTAAAATAAATTGCATTTTAATTTTCACTTTTATCTCACAATTTGAATAAATTTCTATACAATTCAATCAGAATATGGACATGGATTTAGATACATGCGTTATTTGTAACCAGAGCCTAGAAAATGGCTCACAAGCTGTTAAGCTTCGAGTTAAAGGCTGTGACGGTATTAACAATGCTAGCAGAGCCCATGAAAGCGATGTCATAGCTGAAGTAGGACAGAGGGTTCATGTAAAATGTCGACGGGAGTTCATTGATCCCAAGCGGATTGCCCGTGACGCAGAGAAAATTGAACAATCTCCGCCACCCATGCGAACACTCCGTTCAGAAAGTCCAAGATTCAATTTTAGTGAACATTGTTTGCTATGCGGATAGCCTGCAAAAATCCAAGATGGAAAGAAACGTGGCTATGATATTTATCCAGTAAGTACTCATGACTTTCAATGTAGTATCGCCGAGGCCTGTGAGCAGAGAAAAGACGAATGGGGCAAACTTGTAGCTGGGTGGCTTGCCTTCACGCCGGATTTATGCGTTGTCAATGCAGTATACCATCAAAGCTGCAGCGTAAATTTTCGAACCATGAAAAATATCCCTCAGCTGCACACATCTTGCTCATCCCAAAAACATGGAAGGCCAGAAGACTTGGACAGAGTAAGAGCATTTAGTGCGACAATGGCATTTCTTGAAAATAATGATGATGAGCAGCTGACCCTGCACGACCTCGTTAATAAAATGCAAGAGTATCTCGATGATAAAGAGAATAAAGCATACAGTACAAAATACATGCAGGATAAAATAAAAGATAATTATGGCGATGAAATATTTATTAGCACTGTGAATGGTAAGCCAAACGTTGTTACCTTTCGTTCTAAAGCATCTACTATTTTGACTGACTTCTATAAGGAACAGAAGAGAAAGGATTCCAAATCAGAGAGCATGCTAATCATCCAGACAGCTGCCAAACTGCTTAGACACGATATTAAGTTAACTGATTCATGCACATCATCTGAAAGCTATCCATCAAGGGAGCAAATGAGCGACCCAGTAAAGGCATTGAATTATTTACCACAGACACTGCGGGAATTATTGCGGATTTTGTTTACTGGAAAAGACACAGAAATGAAACAGGCATCAGTTGGACAGGCTATTATGCAAGGAACTCGTCCTAGAGTTATTTTGGCACCTTTGCAGTTCGGGCTGTCATGTGAGATGCACCATAAATTTGGATCTAGATTTATTGTTGACACCTTGTACAAGCACGGATTTGGATGTTCATACACGGAGATACAGAGGTTTGAGCGCAGTGCATCACTTCATGGTGGAGATCTACCACAGCCATTATCAGACGAGTTCAATCAGTTTGTTGCCGACAATGTGGATCACAATATTTGCACAATAGATGGGCATAATACATTTCATGGAATGGGAATCATTGCATCTGTTACACCAGGAAACCTTTCGTGCAAACTTATTCCAAGGATAAATGTAACATCTGAAGATATCAAGCAAGTTGGCAAGATCTGTATCAGGAACTTTGAGTCTCAGCATACCAGGAACTTCCCATTGACCTTTAAGCACTCTTTGATAATTCATCTCTTCCATGGGAAGCAAATAAGCCGGCACTTGCTGATGCATTGTGGAAATTAATTCAAAATGAAGATGCAGTCCTTCCAGATTCTGTCCACTATGTGCTTGATGGAGGAGCTCTATTACACCGTGTTCCATGGCAGCGTGGAGAGACATTTGCAAATATTTGTCAAAGATATGTAAAATATTGCATAAGCAAATATGGAAAGGCTACAGTAGTTTTTGATGGTTATGACCAAGGCCCAGACATAAAAGATGTAACACATAAGAGGCGAACTCGTGGATCAGGCGCAACTGTTGTACTGACTCCGCAAACAGTTGTAACTCTGAGTAAGCCTGATTTTCTTAGTAACAAGCAGAACAAACATCGGTTCATATTAATCTTAAGTTCATCTCTCGAACAGGCTGGATGCTTAACGATAAAGGCAAGCGGTGATGCTTAATTACGCAAACGGCTATCTTGGCTTCAAAGTCAACAAATACTGCTCTTGTTGGAGACGATACCGACCTACTGGTGTTGCTTCTATACCATACTGATATGAATGGCTGTCAGCTATTTTTCAGACCAGAGCCAAAGCAAAATGCAAAGAAACCCCGACTGTGGAATATCAAAATGGCAAAGGAAAAACTCGGGTTCTGTTTGTGCTCACAGCTGTTATTTATCCATGCTATCCTTGGCTGTGACTCAACATCTAGGCTTTATTGGAATTGGAAAATCTGCATTCCTTAGCAAAATCCAGTGCTGCAAAGAACTCTCTCAAATTGCTGAAGTGTTTACAATGAGTAATGTGAATAAAGATGACATGATAAAAGCAGGTGAGAAGGCAATGCTTATTCTATACAATGGCACTTCAATGGATAGTCTAGTTGCTTTGCGGTACAAGCGATTCAGGGAGAAGGATGCAAAAAGTTCCAAGTATGTTGAAGCATGAGATTTACCACCAACACCCGCATCCGCAAAGTTTCACAGTCTTCGCGTGTACTACCAAATTCAAGTTTGGAGAGGAGATGCTGGAGATATGGATCCAACAGAATGGGGCTGGAAAGTTCTCAACCACCAAATGCTGCCTGTTAAGACTGACATGCTGGCAGCACCTGACGATTTACTGTATTCATTTAGATGCAGCTGCAAAACTTGCTGTGAATCAAAGAGATGCACCTGTAGAAAACATGGGCTCAGCTGCACATCCGCCTGCGAAGACTGTAAGGGTCTCAGTTGCTCGAATTCAATAACGCTCATTGAGGAAGATGACTTGGATAATTGATGCAAGATGAAATTAGTAGAAACCAGGTACCTATGCCATACTATTTCATCTTAGCTTAGCTTAGAAACACACAATACCGTGACATAATAAAATATAATATGTATTGTATCAATATCAATGATGGTATTAGGTAAATTCATGCAAGTGGCATAACACAATACATTTAATTTGTGGAGAATATGTCAATCGTATTCATTTATTACTAAAAAAAAGTCCAAAAATACCCAGTCACACATATATTACACACCGGTTTTAAAGAAATAAAGAAAAATGGATTTTTCAGGTGAAATGGCCCAAATCTGGTAATAATTATGCAAATTTTACCCTTTCCCCCATTGGAATTTTGGAGGACTTTTGATATGTTGTACATGATGGCCCCCTATACACTGGGCGAGGTAAAAAAATTCTGTTGCAATTTGTTCCGGGTTAAAATATTTTTGGCCTAGATTGACTGGACTATATCGCTTCCTTTATTATACAAGATGATACATGTAGCAAACAAATTAAATAATCTTGCAAGATTTATCGACACACATAACGGGAAATATCCCTGGGAAAATGCCAACCAAAGTTCTTTTCTGGCATCCATTTTGGGCATTATAATATTTTGCGGTAATGAATATTTATTAGATCTCTACAAAGTGGAGGCAAGCTATTCACTGATTGGCTTTTTCAAAACACACCCTCCTATTTCTCTTCCGGCTATATGACGAAAAGATACGCTTGTCAGGGCTATTTTCAAACGTTCATAGACGTATATTATTGCAGAATTAACCTTTGTTGCGCTATGATTTAAATCTCGAATTATCAGATTCATTGTTTCACCATTTGATATGGAAGATTTATCTGATTTTGTTGTGAAAATCGTGATTTTTTGCTACAACCCGGAAGGAAATTTTCAGCAAAATTGTATAGGCCCGTTCAAAATGACGTTGACATTATCTTTTCCGTTCTTATTAAGCCGTGAAACTTTTTTTATCAAACCAATATTTTGAGTTTGGGGGTTAGCTTCTATAAGGGGGTTTCTCCTTCCAGAAAGTGCTACAGAATTCTAGGGGTTGATGTCGGTGACGACTTCTATTAGGACATAGACTAATGTAAATTCTAGACTAGACTGCGCGAACGAAAAATGGGTTATGCAAAAAACATTTGCGTAACCGCCACGCGAATGACCGTTTCATTCGCGCAATTTGGGCAGGCCTAACTTAAGTTAATGCGAGGTATTTCACTAAGAGATATGATGATGTATGATGATGGTGGTTCTTAACCCATTTACCTACGAATTCTCCATATCCCATTTTCAATGCTGTCATACAGAACAAGAGGCCCAATGGGCCTGTATCGCTCACCTGGAACATTGGCATATCAAACTAATCTTACTTAAGTTTTACATCTATCGGTGTCACTTCCAATGACTTTCAGTCAAATGATTTAGTTTTCGACATATTGACAACAATCTCTGGACTTTTTTTTTGCATTAGTGATTTTGAACAATGTTTAAGTGAAAATAGATGATATCAGTGCTAACAACAGCTGGTTTCTTAACTGTCTCACTGCTGCAAGCCAGTGCAGCCAATAATTTCAATTTTCAAAAGCTCTTGACTTGTTGAATATTTTGAAAACAATTCGACTGAAAGTTGTTGGTGGCTTAGCCACCAACAACTTTCAGTCCAATTGTTTTCAAAATATTTATCACGTTCAGAGATATAACCTTTGGAATATGTCGTCTGCAAAAACTCAGTCAGACGGTTACTAGAGGTTTAAATACAATTTGAAGAAAATGGTCTCTAAAGGCAGGTAGGTGGTCTTTATAGCAGGTTATCCCACACCACCACACAATCCATTTAACACATGCACATCTGGCTGAATCACCGAGTTAGCAGCAGGGGTAGGGTGAGCTGGAGTTGATTTAGAAAATAATTTGACTGAAAGTCATTGCTGCCTTGAAATACATTTCAAATATTTTTAAGAGCATAGATGTCAGAGCACATAATACATATCTTAAATATTTCTGCAGTATTGGAAAGGTTAATCTGTTAATTGGAATTTAATATCTAGTTTGGCAATAAAATCTGACATGGTGATAAGACGGTGGGAACAAACCATTTGCCCTATGAAAGTGAGACTGCAAATATGTAAGGAGTGATAACTCTGGCATTTGACATCCTATCAGTTTCATTTTCACAACACAGATATTAGATGCCATGATTAACATTGTGACAAAGTTTGGTGTCAATCCGTCAAGAAATAATAAAATGAGCCGTCATTGTTGGTGATGGACAAACAGATGGATGGACGGACATACAGAAGACGGATAGGGTTATCGCTATACGATAGCTGACTGACAAGTAAGCGGAGTTAAGAAAACCAATTTCGGCTTCACAATCCATCAAATAAAAAAATTGAATATGGCTGCCAAACACGCTAAAATTTGATTGGTCCACGGCAGCCATGTTTTTTACCTATCAACTTCCCATGAACAAACTTTAATCGCCCTTAGTCCATAATCATATACCCAAAATTTCAGCCCGATCCGTTCAGCGGGTCTGCAGAACAAGTCGTTTTTACGAAAACTAAGTTATCCAAGATGGCCGCCGAACCATTTGGCCAATCAAGTTCCTTCGAACAAACTTGGTTCAGCTCTTGCCATATATGATATTTCGTGAGTTTTGAATCAATCCACCAAGCGGTTTCGGAGAAGATTTTTAAAGCCATTTCCTAAAATTGGCCAAAATCCAAGATGGCCAGCAGCCAAATCGGCTGATCAGCTTTGTTTGAACAAACTTGGATCCCTATGCCCTAAGGATACTTCCTGCCAAATATAATTGAAATCGGCCCAGTGGTTATTGAGAAGTCGTTTAAAGGAAAAAGTTGACGGACGGACAGACGCCGGACGGTCGCCATTGCATAAGCTCACTTGGCCATTCTGGCCAGGTGAGCTAAAAACGGTTGCATAATTAGAAATTAATTTGACTGGAAGCTGTTGCTGCTTTAGGCAGAATATATTTTATCCGGTAAAGAATTTACTATTTCATGGAGTTACTGGTGAAAGGGGTAAGTGGACCACTCGCGTGGTGGCTCTAAAAAATGTCCATACAGTTTCCTATTCACGTCACTGTCTGGGAACCCCCAATCTAAATAAATCTAATGTATGATGATAGTGGATTTTAAGTATTGGAGGTTAATTAGCTAACTGTATATGACCAGCTACATAATGGTGGACCACTAAAACACGTTTACGTGAGGCAGCAACATGATTCTATGACATATGACGAATTCTGGCGGGTCTTAAATTTAGTGGAACACTTGAGTGGTTGTTGGTTCTCAAAAAACATTTCTATGCGACTTTCAATAAGGATTAGCATATGCAACGCAAAGGTTTGATGTATCAATAATAAGGGAGATTACTCCCAATAGGTTTAGTGACAATCAAAATCCAGATTTATTTCCCTTATTATTGTTACATCAGACGTGCAGAGATTCTAATATATTAATTAGGGTTTTTTCATTCCAGCCCATCATGTAATAATGTTTTTAGTTTCAAAATAGCACATGTTTACTTTCTTTCCACCCCCACATTTGTTCCCTACGGTCAAAATAAAAAATAGTTTTGTTTCCTGTAAACCTCCCAGGTGAAATTTTTCTTTCTTTTCACGGATGATGAAGCAGCTGATGCTGTTGTAGATGCTGATTCAGTCTAGTTCAACATCATCTACAAGATTGATGGTAGTATAAATTATATATGTACAACTTATTATATACGGGTAGTTACAGCCGCTGCCACCACCACCAGCAGTGATCACAATCCTGTTATAAGATGATTAATTAATAGTCTGTGTTGCACATACAACTTACAGGCGTCCATAGTTAGAAGCACCACCACCAGTGATGACAACCACGTTATATGATTATTGATGAAGACAGTGCGCCGTATGCTTCTTGACATACTAGTTGAAGAGAAGCACTTTCTGATGAACTGCTCACTACATAGCGATAATCATGAAAATCTCTTCCATAAACTGAATGAATTCCCTGAATTTGACCTACCGGATGATCAAGTTATATTTCTCAAGTCGTACAATTATGTGCATATGCCTGTATGTGCGCATAGGTGTATATATGCATGCGCATGTCCATTTTTAATTAAAAGTTATATGCTTATCCTGTATATTGTTTGTATACAGTTATAGAAATGAATGATAAAATCGATGTTAATGTCATCTACAAGGGTTTTTATCTAGGCATATGTCCACATGTCGGATTTGCCAATAAAGTTTGATTGATTGAAATAAAATACGAACTAATGTATAGCACGCAAATGCATAACAATTAACATGTCATGGCACCCGAATGCATGATACTGTGCATGGCTCTCAACAGACTTTTCCAGTTTATCCATCAGTCATTTGATGCCATAATCAACTACGTGATGTGTAGGATGATGTCATAATCAACTATGCCATGAACGCGTAATTGATGACGGACTAAGTGTTGTTGTACAAATTGCATGTCTTTATTAGGCCTATTTAATAGATTCTCTCGAATATTTACTAATTTGACTGGGCGCTGTTGTTGCCATAGGTTTCAAAATATTCAACAGCTTACCCGTATATTTATATATATGCATATTAGATGAACCCAACTAGCCTAAATCTAATAACAAATCATAATTTTAGGAACATGTTATCTACAATCGACCTATTAATAAATCATTCAGTCGTAATATGAACATATCAACAATAAATGACAAAAGTCTACAATCTATCGATCTATGACGTCACAATCAATTACGTCATGAATTACATAATTAAGTCTGTCATAAATGCTTAACAGTCTGTCAACTAGCGCCAAATCGTAGCCTACGAATTGTATGTCTTTACTACAGCAACAGTGCCCAGTCAACTTAGTTTCAAAATAGTAAACAGCTTACCTGCAGTTTTCAGGAAATTGAGATTTACAGAGTGCATGGATCGATCGATCCCAACACTGGCAAAGTGTGTGTGGAGCTTAAGCTGCTTAACTAGAGATGGGCGGGGCAAAACAAAAACTGTATTCATCCATTCCTGAAGCTTTGCAATTTACAAACCTATATGTCTATGGATTACATATCCATGGTAGTACCACAGTGGTGCGCGGGCACCGAATTAACCACCGCCTGA
The DNA here is from genome assembly GCA_034401795.1 of Chaetoderma sp. LZ-2023a. Taxonomy (NCBI): domain Eukaryota; kingdom Metazoa; phylum Mollusca; class Caudofoveata; order Chaetodermatida; family Chaetodermatidae; genus Chaetoderma; species Chaetoderma sp. LZ-2023a. The sequence goes on along the minus strand of CM067360.1, from coordinate 113,351,606 downwards.
AAAAAAGAAACAAATATTATTGACGGTAATAAATTATAATTCTCACAGTAAAGACATAATTATAATCTTAGATGACCGGCAGCTGTTTTGGGTCTACTGGCGGCTGTTTTGGACCGCGGCTGTTATCGACTGTATTCAAACAGAATGTGTTACCTAAAACAAATTTGCTTAACCCAAAAATGAGCCAGGCATATTTTCAATTTGGACACTAGAAGTGGTAACGATAAATAACAGAAATACAATGTACATCAAAGATACCAGCTTTTATGAGAGATAAATTGACCATATCGGCAAAGGATCATCTATATATTATTGTCAACGCTAATCACCCTGTAGGCTACAGTCTATATATCCTTATTCTTAACCTCCATGACAAGAAAAACCCTAGTTTACCCGTCATTTAGTTTTACCGCTTTCTTCGTATAGGGAAAAAAGCATCATAGAATCACAAACATTACTTATTAAAATGTTGCAGACATTGGAAACATAGTTAATTTTGTTATTGTTAACACGATAGCAAACCGAAAGCCCATTGTAAACTTATGGTAGGATGGGGGCACAGGGGAGATCACTCTTCCGGACCAAAAATAAATGTGTTCATTTATTGGTCAGAAAATTTCTGCGAAATAGGGGGTCTCTTTAACCGTGTTTCACAACTTGGTGCTTGATTGGGTGACAAAAAAAATTATCTAATCAAAAAGAAGGAATAATAACTCCTCTGTGCATCGAAGGCATACATTAAATTGCTTGATATCTTACAAACGGTAAGCATGTAAAAAATTTGTTGTCAAAAGCCTATAAAAAATCAGCGCACACTCATAAAATGTTGATTAAATTATCGAGGAATATTCTTAGAAAACAAGAATATGTATTTGAAACTTGTATTTCATGGTAAAATATGTTTTATGAGTAGATTTTGATGGGTACTCAACTCAGATTTTTGTCACTTGCCAAAATCAAAATGGCACACATGTAAGGAGAATTTTAATGTAGCAACGTCTACCACACATTTAATTTGTTTTTATGCATATATATTTAAAAGATACATAGGCAAGCCTTTTAACATGAAACTTTTTATTTATTCAAAAGGTTTAACATGGTTATTTGGTATTACTTCAACATCATCATTGTTCATGATCGTATCATTGCATATGACCTAAGCGTATTGCTTCTTTTGTCCCAGTAATTTCAATGTTGTTTTACTGCTTTCACATGCCTGAAGAGGTCGTGTTCAAGCAAAACAAATAAAACACACTATGCTACAAAGTACAAGTACAACTAGTGTACACTTTACAAGCATCCTGAGGTTGATGCAGTTACCACAACTAATCACTTTCTTACATATCTGTAATCTTTAATTTTGCTTACATTAACAACCACATCAACAAATTCCTTATAGTGTTCATAAACAATTTTATTCCAGGGTTCATACAGCCGGCAAGTTTTCTTATTCAAGGACTTTTCAAGGACTTTTCAAGGACTTTCAAGACTAAAAAGTTGATATCTCAAGGGCTCAGAGCCAGCATCCCGGACAAAGTGAGAATATGATACTGGTGCAAAATCTTTAATTACAGTTTGTATTTTGGAACTTACTCGGTTCCAGATAGAATTTGCCAATCAAATTGCCAATCAAATTTTCTTAAATCTTATCCTTTGACATGTTTGAACATGAAGGGTCAGATAGGAAAATTAAAATCTTGAGCCAGTTTAGCCTTTAGCTCTTAAAAAATGTAATAGATCCATAGGGTTTTACATTTTCTTGTCTAGTATTTCATGTTCAAACGCAAAGAGTAATAAGCACCCACGTAGTACTAAACAAGTATGTGTGCCCTAGTTTTGTTACAATACGATTATCCAGTTGTCAGATATATGCTTTTTACAAAAGACTGACAGACACACATACCGACTTCTACCAGCCGCTGGTCTCGGCTAAAGTATTTTGATCCATCATCCAGATCAAGGGATGAGATATTTAATTTTTTTTAACCGTAACCTGCAACTAGTATAAAGTCGGTATGTTTGTCTGTCTGTCAGTATAATTTTTTGACAGTCTATATGCTATATCTCAAGCATGTCAAGATTGGACAAATATGGGTAATTTTTCTACCAGAATTTTTCCTCTAGGTAGAATTTGAGTGAGGGTCAGTAAACCGTCATGTCCTTTAGTTAGTTAGTCAATCACAAAAGGTAATTCTGGATGTATTTAAAAAAAAACATTGATCTGATTTGGCTCAAATTTTGACTTAACAGAGGAACCTGCCATGCAAGAGGATTTCCAGTTGTTGGCCATGTTCCAGATAAAAGAATCCATATCAGGATTGGATGAAGTTCTGGATCTGTGGATATCTCAGAAACTACTGCTCTGATTTGGATCAAATTTTAACACAGGAACGGGTGTGGCCATACACTGGGATTCTACAGCTTTGGGCATGAATAGAAAAATTTCGAACTCCGAAAATATCCGGAACACGCAGCTACTGAGATTCTATCGACCTTGTGAAATGCTACCGTTCCAGCATTCCATCCTTATCTGTTGCCCTGTGCCCCTGTTTGTATCTGAATTGCACATGTTGTTAAAACCTTTAGTATATTCACAGTTCTGTGAGATTTCAGCTCTATAGAAAAGATTTGCTTTGTAATTCCAGTCCCAATATCAGATTCCCAGGTCAGAGTAGTCGAGGACACCTTGATGGTCGTGGCAGAATCAGAGTTCGACTCTGATTCCATCCAGCCACCAGATGATCTCACAGAGGCACAAGCAATTGATGTTGAAGAAGACCAGTCACCTGAACAGGTGATTTTATTTTGAACAGGGTTATTTAGATTAGGATGCTATTAAGCCAGTGACTGACCTACCTACATGTATTACGCAAATGCTGTTAAAATTGAAATCTGACTAATAGAAAAAGTATTAGGTAATCTTTGCTTATTTCATGAATAACATTACATGATTAATCAGGTCACCTGGCCAGAATGCCAAGTGAGCTTATGCCGTGGCGACCGTCTGTCTAGGCTTGTGCGATTTCACGATTTAATCGGAAATCGCGATTTTCTACGATGTAATTGCCAAAAAAATTGAAAAATCGTGAAAAAATTGAGCAAACTATAATATTTTAAAACTCATCATTCAGCAGTAAAAGAATACAGTTATAATCCCTTCGCGCATGTATCCATTGTATTTTTTCTTTATCGCTTCACGCATGTGTTCACTAAGTCCTAATCAAAACACAAAGCTCTATGGTAAACCAGCTAACAATAGTGAGGTAACACCTTTTTGTCATTGAGAAAACCAGCTAGTTACTCAGTCGAATCGCCATATAATTTTCTTTCTTTCGCTGCAGACCCTGGTCTGTCGTGAAATACCAAGTATATACTTAGTTGCAGTGTGTTAGGGAATAATCACTGAAGATAATTCTTTTAAATTCTTTTAGCAATTTCAGGCTGTGTACTAACTTTTCCTTATTGATTCGGTTGTCATGCCTAAATAAAGAAAACAAGTATTCTGTAAGAATTGCTTTGCAATACATGTCCCCTACCTGGTGATATAAATCTTTAGAGATTGACAGTTAAAAACTCCATTAAAAATTGTCAAAAGCAGCTTAAACTCGAACTTGATCTGTAACTTCTCATAACATAGCAATAAACCAAGTCTCAGTTATATATGGTGAATGAGAAGGAAAAAGTCTTGAAAGCTGATATGTTTGTATTTCATAAATCGAAAGGGGACAAAACGCCATCAAAAATTGACGCATACGCCTGAAACTCGAACTTGGTCTGTAACTTCTCATAACAAACCAATGTAGCAATTCTCAGTATAATATCTTTAAAGACTGCGAAAAAAAGTGCGGAAAACGATTATTTTTCGTATTTCATAAGTCGAAATGGGACATAACTCCATGAAAAATTGACGAAAATGTCTGATACTCGAACTTGCTCAGTAACTCCTTATACTAAAGCGATGCACCAATTTTCGCTTATATATCTTGAAGGAGTGCGAAAAAAGTGCGGAAAGCTAATATTTTTCGTATTTCTTAAGTCGAAAGGGGGCATAACTCCATAAAAGATTGACGCATATGCCTGAAACTCGAAATTGGTCTGTAACTTCTCATAACAAAGCTATGTAGCAATTCACAGTATAATATCTTGAAAGACTGCGAAGAAGTGCGGAAACTAATATTTTTCGTATTTCATAAGGTGAAAGGGGGCATAACTCCATGAAAGATTGACGAAAATGTTTGAACCTCGAACTTGCTCAGTAACTCCTTATACTAAAGCGATGCACCAATTTTCGCTTATATATCTTGGAGTCCGAAAAAAAGTGCGGAAAGCTGAAATTTTTTGTATTTCTTATGTTGAAAGGGGGCATAACTCCATCAAAAATTTACGCATACGCCTGAAACTCGAACTTGGTCTGTAACTTCTCATAACAAAGCAATATACCAATTCTCAGTTGAATACCTTGAAGGACTGCGAAAAAAAGTGCGGAAAACCAACCGCGACAGACGGCGTGCAAACCTACATTCCCCACCCGGTTTTACCGGTAGTGGACTAATAACGCAACAGCATTCCAGATTGCTGTAATTTTAACTGTGCGTTCTGTTGATTACTCTTAAATGTGAATCGTACATTCTGAAAGCAACTATAAACCGCACTATAGGACGAGTTTACGCCGTTACTATCGTAGCTACTCAAAGCTGCCGTCCTATGTACATGGATTGCTCAGTATCTCCCCGCCGGGTACTAATATTAGCGTCTTCACGCTACTCAGGTAATAACCTAAACTCGTCCACCAAAGGGAGGCTATAAGTGGAAGCGTTATCTGTTCTTCATGTTTTTTCCTTAAACGACTTCTCAAGAACCACTGGGCCGATTTCAATTATATTTGGCAGGAAACATCCATTATGGCATGGAGATCCAAGTTTGTTCAAAGGAGGCCATCTTGGAATTTGGATGATTTTTTTTTAAATCCTCTACAAAACCACTTGGGAGATCGCTTCAAATGTCATGTAGGACAAGAGCTGAATCAAGTTTGTTCAAGAGAACTTGATCGAGCAAATGCTTTGGCAGCCATCTTGGATGATCTAGTTTTCATGAAAACAAGTCCAGAACCGCTGAACGGATCGGGCTGAAATTCGGGAGATATAATTAGTGACTAAGGGCCATTAAAGTTTCTTCAAAGAAACATGATATGTCAAAAGACATGTCCGCCATGGGGCAATCAAAACGTAGTGTGCTTGGTGGCCATATTCAATTTTTTTATTTGATAGATTCTGAAGCTGAAATTGTTTTTATATGTGATCTTGGGTATTCTGATTTCAAATTTGTCATTATCGAATCTGTCAGATAAACGGTCTGGCGGCCATCATGGATCTTTTCCCCACCTAAAGCTCCCATGTTTTAAAGCAATAGGAAATTTAAAATATTTTCCTCGGCTGATTTCAAGTATTATACTTGGCAGAAAGTATCTTTACCGCCTGAAGTCAATTTGCCCGACAGTCATCTTGGATTTTGGCCAATTTTTGGAAATGCCTTTAAATATTTTCAATTCGCTGGTGGGATCGATTCAAAACTCACGAAACTTCATCTATGGCAAGAACTAAGAGCTGAACCAAGTTTGTTCAAGGGAACTCGATTGGCCTAATGAGGTAGAGACCATTTTGGATGGCCTAGTTTTCATGAAAAAGATTTGTTCTCCAGAGCGGCTTTACGGATCTGGCCGAAATTTCAGAGATATGATTAGGAACTAAGAGGGCCATTAGAATTTGTTCAAGGTAAGTTGATACGTAAAGAAACATGGCTGCTGTGATTTACAATTCCGGCCAACTCCTAAGGGTTCTAAGCTGATGGTCTTTCTAGTTGAAATCCCTATGTTCCAGGTGAGCAATACAGGTCTCCTTGGGTCTCTTGTTTTCTAATATGATGCACCAGCAAATTAATTGAAGATTAGCCTAAAATTAGTATTAAATGTAACTCATAATGTTTTTGTCCCAAAAAAATGTATCTTTTCAAACACTGAAATATCGAAACCCTAATTTGAAAGCACTTATATTGAATATTTTTTTACACTAATTTGACTGGGCACTGTTGCTGGCAGCAATCGTGTCCTCTCACCTTTCCTGTATATTATAGTTCTGAAATTGTGAAACTGGAATTTCAAGGCTTCAAGTGGCCCCTTTAACACTATAACTGACCAAAAATGGCTTCTGCAATGGCCCTGAGAAACCTCTATCTGTCCATTTGCAGACTAAGAAAACTACTTTTGAAAATTTACCATTGGAATTGCTGGCCCGGTTATTGAACCAGTCATTTGAGTGGTAAATTTTCAAAGATAGTCTTCTCTTGTCCTGCAAATGGACATTCCCAAATACCACTACAGAGGCTGGTTTTGGACGGCTTTGTTAAAACACTTTGGCGGCTACATGTTTTCACGATGTGGTTTTCTTATATTTTAAGTCTTTGAGCCAGGTACTCCAATAGGAAATTTTCAAAAAGTCTTCTCTTGGTATACAAACAGACATTGCTCAATAGTGAATATGACTTTAGAAGCCATTTAGGGGTCATGTGTTTTTCAAGTCTTTGTCATGGCGGAGTGGGGAGTTATGCCTTTAATAATTAACAACCTGGCTGAGCCATGGATTAAAAATTAAAATTCAACTTTAAAATGTTTTTAGAAATAAGAAAATTTATGACAACTTTAGCATTTTGTCAAGTCAAATTCTTGTTACGATAGACATTTGATCACAAAAAAAATGTTCTAGACTATAATTCTATCACACACACACACACACACACACACACACCACATGACAACTTGTACACATTGTTATAAAGAAAGAGCCCATTTTCGCCTATAAAAGTAAGCTAAAAATCATATTTTATTTTATATATCTGGTGACATTGCATGTTTTTTGTTTTTGTTCTGGTTTGCGATAGGTACCCTAGTGTCCATAGAAATTTTTTTTTTTTACATAGATCACAGGCATTTGAAGTTTACCCGCCTATTTCATATTATTAGCATATTTCATATACTACTATATATATAATACTATATTATATATATGGTAGTATATGAAATATGCTAATAGTATGAAATAGGCGGGTAAACTTCAAGACAAATGCCTGTGCATAGAGTACAAAGTAATTTTTATGCAATAGCCAAAAAATTCCTAATGGTTTTTTAGCTCACCTGGCCCTACAAAATGAAAAATTGAATAAAAATGAAACAAAATGTCAACTTGGAAAAAATCTTTGGATTTATACTTTAATGTCATAGTATAAGTCTGCCAAATTTGGTAATTATTTGTCAATATATATAAAAAATGGTGTATAGACATTTCGGCAGCCAACCATTTTCAGCAGCTTGGAGTACATTTTCGGCAGCCCGTTTTCGGCAGCCTATATTAGTGTGTTTTATTATTACCTATATGTTACCCTATATCTATGTAGACACTAACGTATTAATTAAATGACCACATATCTAAATAAAGGTTCTGGAACATATATATTTTGAAAATAATTTGACTGGAACCTATTGCGGACATTTGCAGCAACAGCTCCTGTTAAAAAATAACTACACAAATATTCACCAGATCCCGACAAATGCATACTCATTAACCCCTCGGGCTGAACTGTATAAAAAATTTAATTTGACTGGAACATGTTGATTCTGTTTGCAGCACAACGTCTACGCAAAAAAAATATATTTACAGATATTCAACAGGTGCCCTTTCGTGCGGGTTTTAAATATGTATACCAGCTCCCCGTCAAATTGGTTTCAAACTATTCACAAACTTAACTATAATATAAGCGTAAAAGTGATTGAAATATTGCTTTTGAGCTGTTACAAAATAATATATTCGTTACGTATGTGTCAATGTCTGCTAAGTATTTTGAAACTAAATTGACGGGAAGCCGTTGCTGTCTAAGGTAATAACTGTAATGTATAATTTGAAGCCGTAACATGCGCACGCCTACACAGGCTATAACCGCCAATAATGTTTTGAGAGATTTATTATAAATGATAGCAAAAATATACAAGAACCTACTGAGACGCATACCTCAGCAACATATTTCACCATATTACTAAGCTCATCATTACTATTGCCATAAATCACACAAATAAAAACAGAAAAAGAACACTGTGTTGTAAAAGTCACATTCCGATTTCAAATTAACAAGGGAGGTAAATCGTATCGGTAATTAGCTAACAATAGCCTCACGCAGCTACTTCCCTTGAACAATATAAAATGAAAGTGCGGGTCCGAATATGTATTTTTATTTTAGGAATTTTCTGGTAATAATATTTGTTAGATGTTTGTTGGGCACATGCAATTTATTCACCTTATTTTTTCAATTCACAGATGTAGACCGGGTGTATGCAAATGTTGCAGAAGCAACATCAATTAAAACGAGGTCTATGAATTTCAGATCTTTGGTTCCTTAATCACGGTATTAACCTGAAAAAAGGAAATATTCTTAGATACAGACAGACTTATACAGATCGCCGATAAAACAATTTTAATAACATTCATAACATTACAATATTTTACAACAATATAATGATGTTGAACATGCTGCCGAAAATGTAATAATGTGAGAGGTTGCCGAAAATGTATGTTTTATGCACCATATTTGCGTCTCGGTAAGCTGGCGAAAACGAATTAATATTTGCGCTGCCGAAATTACATGGCTGCCGAAACCGTCCGAGACCTAACAAATGGCTGCCCCAGCTTACATATGGGAATGGGTATAATCAAGATATAGGAAGTTTGTTCTCGCAAGATTGGTCGGACATGTTCTAAGAACTCATTTTTACAAGTGCCCTAAAGTGCATGTTTTGAATTTGATTTATTGGTTTGAAATGTTATTACCACGAAAATAGAAATAGTACATTGAAAAGATACAAACTAACTACTGGACATATAATTTGACTGAAATACTAAAAATGTGCTACTATGTGCTACATTGAAAATTACCCTGTGGTCGAAGCCTTCCGGTGTGGGGCAGAGGAAGGGGGAAAAACATTGACTCGTCTGCTATTAAATGAAACTTGTGTCGCCATACTTCTTCTTTTGGTATATTCTGTTCGGTAATTCCAGTCCATCATCATCATAATCATTTTACGAGGCATACGCCCTTGGCTTGTTATTCCCTCTGGAGTTGTGTTAGTATTGTATTACTAGTGCTTGTACTTTGTTTACTTACAGTTGTTTGTTTGTTTGGTTGATATTATTCATTGACAGTAATCAGGACCCTGGTTGACTCTGGGAGGTGCTGTGGGGGTAGATGGCTTATCCCCGCGTCAGCTGCGGTGTGCCACCTACGCTCATAGTTACACCCTTCTGCGCCTAGCATTTGGGTATATTTCTAGCTTGTCTTCTTATTATATATCTATTAGTTGGTTATGGCTTGATCGTATATTATGTCATTTAGGTGCATATCTAGTTTTGATTTAAATACGCTGAACGTTGGTGCCTCGACCACAAAAGAAGGGAGTGAGTTCCATGTGTTAATAATTCGGTTCGGGAAAAAATGCCTACGAATTTCTTTTCCGCTGCGTTTAGTGTTGGGCTTGAATGTGTGACCTCTAGTGCGTGTGTTACTTGATCGGTCGAAGAATGTGTTTTTGTCAATGTTGTAATTATCATGGATAGATGTGTATGTTTCGATTAAGTCACCTCTAAGCCTTCTGCATTTTAGTGGCATGAGGTTCAAAGCCTTTAACCTGTCTGTGTAGCAGTAGTTTCTCAAATGGGGAACAAGTTTAGTGGGTCTGCGCTGGAACCTTTCGATTATACAAGATTGTCTTTTAAAACGAGGAGACCATATGCAGTTACAGTATTCCAAAATTGGTCGGACTAGTGATTTGAATAACAGGGTAAGGGTGTTTGCATCTACGTAATTGAAGGATCTGTTAATTAGACCAACTATGCTGTTAGCCTTAGATGCAATTGCATCTATATGAGTATCGAAGGAGAGATTTTCATCTATGTGTACGGGAAGATCTTTTTCACTTGTGGACGGTATGATTTCAATGGTTTGTGACTGGCATGTAGTGTCTGTCATATAATACTGGGTCCTAGGATTATTTGAATCAAAGTGAATTACATGTGTTTTGTCTGTATTAGAGTGTAGCTGCCAAATCTGAGACCAATTGCATACATTATCTATATTGTCTTGAAGGTTCATGGTGTTAGGGTTACCAAACAGCTGTGTATCATCTGCAAAGGGCAGGTTATGGAATCGGGTAGATCGTTTATATACAGAAGGAAAAGTGTAGGTCCCAAAACACCGCCTTGTGGCATGCCACTAGTGACGGCTGTCCAGTCGGATGTTGCTTCGTTGATCTTTACACACTGTTTTCTATCGGTTAGAAATGCTTCAGTCCAGTTAATTAGTTCCTCTCCTAGACCATGCATTCTCATTTTCTTTAGAAGTCTTTTGTGTGGTACTGTATCGAAAGCTTTGGAAAAATCTAAGTATCTTGCGTCTATAGGTTTGTTTACATCTAGATTGGATGTTATGGTTTCCATGTACTCCAGTATCTGTGTTTTGCATGATCTGTTATGTCTGAAGCCATGTTGACAGCTGGTGAAAAGGTTGTTTGTTTCCATGTGGTTCATTATTGCATCACGTACAAACGTTTCTAAAAGTTTGCAAAGTGAGCAAGTTAGACTGATGGGTCTGTAGTTGCTTGGATTACTTTTTGGGCCTTTCTTATAAATCAGACAGACATTAACCATTTTCCAAATCTCAGGTATTACGGCTTCCTCTAAAGATCTGTTAAATAGGATGCTAAGGGGTACACTGATCTCTTTTGCTATTCAATCAAAATTCGATACTGGCATGTCCCCCAGACAAACCTGATGGCACTAAAATACAGAAGGCTTAGAGGAGACTTCATCATCATTATCATCATCATTTTACAAGGCATAAGCCATTGGCTTATTGGCTTATTATTGCCTCAGTTTTTAGTCATAGTATGGCTTGCTCAGTCCAATTCAAAGATCATTCTTTCAAGTCGATATCTAGTATGTTCTTGAATGATTTGACTGTTGTTGGTGAATTAAGTTTCCTCAAAACCCAGGGCCAGCCCTAGGCTTTCTGGCGCCCTAGGCAAGGCAAAGGGCCCCCGTTAAGGTCCTCCATGGAAAATTTAAAAATCCAGATGCTCTGTGAGGGCATTTCCTGAATTTCTAGAGCGAAATATGGCTCTTGTCCTAAGTGTGGATTTTTTTTAGAAATCCTAGTTGCTTTGAGTACATGTAGTTTGGGTAGTGAGAGGCGCCACCCCTCCCTTTTTGGCCCCCTAGGCAGTGCCTAGTTCGCCTATGCCTTGAGCCGACCCTGTCAAACCTGTTAGATTTAAGAGTTTAACCGTTACCACTCCGATGTCAATATTCTATCATTTGCTGTGTAAATAACAAAGAAACTGGTGTACACCTTTCACAAATTTGGGTAATGATCATTATGTTCGACAGCAGCTTGTCCTAAGTATGGATTTTTAAGAAATCTTATTTGCTTTGAGTACATGTAGTTTGGGCAGTAAGAGGCTCCCCCACCCTTTTTGCCCCCCCCCAGGCAATGCCTAGTTCGCCTATGCCTTGAGCCAGCCCTGTCAAAACCGTTAGATTTATGAGTTTAACCCTTACCACTTCGACGTCAACAGTCTATCATTTGCTGTGTAAATAACAAAGAAACTGGTGGACACTTTTCACAAATTTGGGTAATGATCATTATGTTCGACAGCAACATCCTCCACCAAATTTGCCAAAACGATGAACACCAGATCATCTTTTAATATAAAATCAAAGTTTAAAATTTCGATATCAGAGTAGCAAGGGTTAACACTGATTTGTGGGAAATGCTGTGGTGCAGATGGGTGTTCCCCATGTCAGCTGCGATATGCCACCTACACTCATGGTTACACCCTGCTGCGCCTAGCATTTGTTTGCATGCTGAATTGCGGTGGCCATGATTGGTCTTATTGTTGGTGTTTTCATTTTCTGTGTTTATCACTACCCGAATCTCCTTATCTATGCTAAGGCCAGCCCTAGGCTTTCTATGCTAGTGTCAAACTACAGTAGACCATTTAAAAATGAAAAAAATAAGTGCAGAGATATGAATCAGGTGACCATTGAAACATTTTAAAAGGCCATGTCTGAGGTAGACTGGAACGTCATGTGATGATGCCTACACCAAGCTCCATAACATATGCACTAACATTCTTTAGCACAGGTTCCCCATGAAAGAAAAGAAATTATTCAAGCACAACCCTACTAAACCATGACTGACAAGAGGATTGATATCTGCCTGTCATAAAAAACAGCAACTTTATTTGACATTTAGGAAATGTCAAACAAAGTATAATGAGAGAAAGTTTTAAAAATATAGAAATAAGTTGGACCAAATAATAAAAACTTCAAAAAAGAATTATTATCTGAATAAATTTGAGCAATCCAAAAATGACATAAATGAAACACGGAAATTTATAAAAATCACTTTTGAATAAAAGCAATAGAAAAGCAGAACAGACTCAGTTTCTCTGCAATAATAAGGTAATCACAAATTGCAAATGGTTTCAATTAATATTTTGTTAATATAGTTCCAGACCGCTCAAAGAAAATCATATATACATCAGGAATTAAATACAGTGATTACCTCACAGATACTTTCGCTTATCAATCCTCTTCGTTTTTTGCTTATCCTGTTAACAATGAAGAAATCTTCACTATACTTAATTCACTTAATCCTGTGAAAAGTGCCAGCATAGATGGGTTTAAATGGAACATATTTAAACTCTGCATATTTGATCCACTAATGCCACTCAACCATATCTGCAATCAATCACTAGTACAAGGCATATTTCCAACAAAACTAAAATCTGCACGTGGCACTGCAATATATAAAGCAAAAGACTTGTTCAACTTCACAAATTACAGGCCTGTCTCAATACTTCCACTTTTCTCTAAATTAATGGAGTGATTAATGTATAATAGATTAATCAATTACCTAGAAAAAAAGGAAATTTTATATGCTTCACAGTATGGATTCCGCCAGAAACACTCAACAATGCTCGCACTAGTTGAAATGACAGAAGAAAAAATTGAATCAATTAAAAAGAAAGAACATATACTTGGCATCTTCTTGGACCTTTCAAAAGCTTTTGATACTATCAATCACAATATATTATTAGGAAACCTTGCCTATTATGGAATCCGAGGATGTGCACTTGCCTGATTTCAGAGCTACTTAACTGATAGAACACAACACGTGCAATTTAATGCAACCTGCTCTGAAAACAGAAAATTAACCTGTGGTGTTCCTCAGGGATCAATTCTTGGCCCTTTGCTGTTTTTACTCTATATGAATGACTTGCCAAAAGTTTGCCACACTTTGTCACTAATACTGTTTGTCGATGATACGAATGCCTTTTGCTCCAACAAAAACTTAGATATATTATACGAGAGAGTAAATAAAGAAATGGAAGAAGTTATTAATTGGTTCAAAGTAAACAAGCTATCATTAAATGTTGATAAAACAAACTACATGCTATTTTCAAACTCTAGACAATCAAGAAACAATAGTATTCCAAAAATCTATATTAATAAAAATGAAATTGAAGAAGCTCCTTTTGCTAAATTCTTAAGAGTTTATTTAGACAAGAACCTGACCTGGGGCAAACAAATTGAGGTAGTCACAGCTAAAGTAGCAAGAGGCATGGGGGTCATTCAAAGACTAAAGCCATACCTAACACAACACACTATTAAAACCCTGTATTCCACACTGATCCTTCAACACCTCACATACTGCAATTCATCTGGACTAAAAGACAAAAAGCCAAATTAACAAAAATACAAAGCATGCAGAAAAAATGCAGTAAAATGTTCTCAAAAACAGCAAAGGATCAAAACATCCTCAAAAGACAAAAACTTCTTAAACTCACAGACATAGGTAAGTCACAGATGATAAACATTGCCAGAGCCTTTCATCACAAAATCCTACCTAAATCTATAACACACAGCTATGCAAACAACACTAGGAACAAACATAATCTCCACATCAGCTACACACGAACAGACACAGGGAAACGTAGAAATATCAGTTGATGTCGTCAAAACGTGGAATAATATAGATAAACACGCACATGAAAAAATACTAACACTAAAATCATACAACGACATAACTAAAACTAGCATACTCAATACATACTAGATCTAGAAAACACACTAAACAACTATCATTACATAATGACATGATAACTAAGATCACACACTTCCTGTATCATTGCCATAGCTACTATCATAACAACCATCCACTACTACTACTACTACTACTACTACTACTACTGCTACTGCTGCTGCTGCTGCTACTGCTGCTGCTGCTACTACAACTACTACCACCACCACTACTACTATTACTACTACTACTACTCCTACTACTACTACTACTACTACTACTACTACTACTACATAATGCACTATTACAGCTATCGCGACTACTGCTTCCTTCAATCTGACACACGTCAACAAGTGCTACTACGAAATAGCAACCTATGGGTTGAGCTGGCATAATTGGCATGCATGACCCCCATCCCCCTTCCTTCTCTCTCCCCCACCCCCAAATACAAATCTCTAATTTCAATAACTAAAAGGAAAAACATAGATATATTGTATCGTTTGTTCTTTTTTCTATGTCTACTTAGCTCAGTACCGTATCTGCACATTCACAAGTATATCTCACATTCTATGTTAAGCTGTGCATGTAATTGTATATGCATGTTTGATGTTAGGCGTCCGCCACCACTATAGGTAACGCATTCGGTAGACAACCTGTATTGAAAATATGTAAATTGGTATCCAAGAAGTAAATAAACAATATTGAACCTTGAATCTTGAATCTTGTCTCTTCATGCTATCACAAAATGTGGACGTGGAAATCAGAGGCATATGTACCGATAATTGAAATTGCTACAGAGCATGTTCTTGTTGATGGTTGCCGCCAGAGGTATGCGTTCCTCCACATTGTCCAAATGATGGCGCTGGCTAGCTAGTCTCGGGGATTGGAGTGGATGCCATGCATCTCTGATGTCCACAAAGACTGACCTCCAAGGCCAATGAAACAATCACGGTCCAGTGGGCTTGTGCAGCCATTGCCGCGGAAATTGAACATCACTGTTTCATACCGGCTGTTCGTGCTACCAGTGTGTCTTTCTGTCATTCCATAGATGGTTGGTAATGAAGAAGTGGAAAAAGAGCGAAACAATGGTACTCGTTTGCTACTTTATTATAAAAAGGTGTGCATAAAAACAAAAATGCTGTGCAGTTCCATATCTCGCCAGAGGTTCCTAGCCGATCTATTCATATATAGAGTGTATCATCTACAGTATCCCCGTGACAGAGGGTCCGAGCACGTCAGGCAGTTGGTTTAATATAAACTATATCTGCCTAAGGTCGGCCAAAAATTATTGGTTTGCGAGAGGAAATTGCCTCGTGCAAGCCTCCATCACAGGAAAATGCCTACAATGCCAAAGCGGCGGAGGGGATGCGTTAAAAAAATATCGGCTCCCCTATAGAATAGATGCAAAAGAAAATAGGAGAGTTAACCTATAAAAATATTATGGTTTTGCGAGAGGAAAGAAGAAATAATTATAATGTTTTATATGATGATTGTATAAATAATTCACGTATTAACTGGGTGAGTAAGCTTAGCGATATATTGTCCAGGCACGTCTTTAATGACGTTTGGGTTATCGCAAGGCAGCAATGTAGACACACATATGTTTATTGTACAACATAAACAAAGAGCTTATGATAATTACATGCAAGAATGGATAGGATTATTAGACAGGGGTAGTAAAACCAGGCTACTTAAATACTTTGCTAATGATTTGATGTATAAAACGTACTTAGATAAGGTTAAAATAACGAAACATAGGCAAGCATTATGTAAGATCAGGACAGGGTGTCATAGACTGCATGTAGAGATGGGAAGATGGCATAAGCCAACACCCACACCACAATCCGAAAGAATATGTCTATTATGTAAAAATGATGAGTATCATTTTGTCCTGATATGCCCCATTAACGTACATTAAACATTCATCAAATCCTATTAATATAAAAGACCAAGTTGTAAATATAGGATTTGTGGATGAGCTACCCGCAAAGCCCACGGCTACCTTTTGGTACCCGAGTAAATATTTGGAAATGACCTTTTGACACTGTGCTGGTCAAGTATGTTTTGCGTCGCATTCTCATTCGTGAATATTCATAGCATCGTCATCATGATACGTCACTGGATATAGGACCAACTATTGCAGTCGCTATAGACAGTGAGTATTGTATATATGTCATCAGCAATAGGACCAACTATTCTGGTCGCTATTGGCAGTAGGCAATGAGTCTATTTATTTATAGGTCGTTATGGCATGATGAGTGGTGTAGAGCTTTTATGTAGTGATTTATTTATATCCGTATCGGGATATCTGATTACACCACTGTTATTATTATTATTATTATTATTATTATTATTATTATTATTATTATTATTATTATTATTATTATTATTATTATCCATGTTGCTTACTGAAGGTATAAGTTATGTATTTTATGTGAATGTTTTGAGGGTTTCTAAACTGATGATTATGATCCTTGGTGATAGACACATTGGTTTAGCCATATTTGATTTACGTTTGATTAAGGTTGGTTGCTGCAATCAATCTAGTTTTGTCATTTTCATAATCAGAATTTACATAGGATAATTTAGACAATATTCAACCCACGCAAACTCATAGTCATAATCGTGTATGAGAATCGAACTGAATCTTTAACCCTTGATAGGTTATAAACTGGTTCTGTCACTCATCTACCATCATTGTCAAGTGCTATATTGTTATATCATTATACCATTAATATGATTACAATACAATTTTGATTTATTTACAAAACCAGGTCACATTGTCACATATGGGATACTCAAATAAACAATATTTACTTATTATCATTACAAACATTATCATCATCATTATTACAATCACTAGTACCGTTACCATCATTATTATTTAATATTAATATTTAGATTATTATCATGACATCATCATATCATTGACATCATTATAACAATATACAGGTTTTACCATTCTTAGGGGCTTTGAAGCATAAACTCCCTGACATTGCACTGACCTTTCCCCTGATGTTTATAAGTTTTCAAGTCACATAGGTCTTGATGAATGTTCATTTGTAGGCCCAGAGATCATAATTTAGAAAATTAACCACTGGAGCCCATAACTTGCTAACCAAGAGTTATTTCAACGGTACATTTTCAAAATCGCCTTCTGTCCTGTAAAAGAACTCTTGATAAGCACAAATATTTAGATTTTCTGACAAATTATTACCTTTAAACGGTTACTTATCATGTCCAACCATTTAGTAGTCAAGAAAAGCAAGAGTTCCGCTGAATCCGAGACCATCTGCAGGATATTTGTTTGAAATTTTTTTACTGGAATGACTGGTTCTGGTACATAGTCAGTCATTCAAGTGGTAAATTTTCAAATATGGTCCCTTGACATATAAATGGAAACTGTTCAAGAGTTAGACCACTACAGCCTGTACTCTGGTAGTGGTTATAATAATGATCACAGTGTCCATACAAATTTGAAATCTAAACATGCTAGATGCCTTCAGATGGTAGGTCTATTTATTGCCTGCGTTTCTTTTTTTGTCATGACAATTTTATAGCATAATTCTACACATTAGTGGTTTTTTGTTTTTTTCATCACTTTTCCATGACTTATAAGAAACAGTACAGTTGTTACAGGTTTGCCAGGCCTGGAATTTTACTTTTAATATTCCCTGACTGTCCAGGTTTTTCACGATCCATATATGAACCCTGTGGTCAAGATCAATAGATACATCTAGCTTTCCACTTGCTTCATCTTCAGTGATGGCTATACCCTACTGGAAACAGGCAATAGTTCTCCGTCAGCACCTTCCTTGCTTGCAATGCCTGAAAAATATCACAACGCATTCATACAGTGCATATCAGCAATTCTACTTACTTAATCATCATAATGTCATAGCATAATGAAACGTCAGTAAAAATACTAAATCTAAATATAAAACTGCTTTCCTCACCAGAATGATGCTCATATGTGCCTTCTGTAGAAATTCCATACATTCTCCATACCTAATTTACCTATTTCTAGACAGATGTCATCAGTGTATATTTTAAAAATGGTAAAACTCTGCAGAAAAATGACAGAATTAGCAGCCAAGATTTCTATATTTTGAACAGTATTTAATAATTAGCAAGAGAGTATCACACCTGACAACATCTGAATTGTCCATACTTTAAAGTATATTGTAAACCATTAGCAGAAAATGTTGACTTTTACATGTATCTCAATGACTTAGAATACATCAATTGAAAAATATTGATTTATCAGGAAAACAGTAGTTACTTTTGCAAATTACAACATCATCATATTGTTGCAAGGCTATCATTTTTACATTACAACTATAGTAATATGCTGGGATTGGGCGTTACAATTATAGAGGAGAGAGAAATCCGAGAGAGAGAGAGAGAGAGAGAGAGAGAGAGAGAGAGAGAGAGAGAGAGAGAATGTCTTCTGTAACATGCATTGTTTTCTGGCACCCAGTCGAGTTGAACCACTACAGCTAATGCCCCATGGGAGGGATGAGCTGCGACTATCAAGCGCCTTGTAGATGTAATGCACGTGCCACAAGGCATGGGAGAATAGATAGCGAGAGAGAACCAGACAGTGAATGAGTGTGTGTAGGGATAGTGAATTCTCCTAGATTATTAATACAAAATTTGCTAAAAATTGTCTTCCCTTGGTCTGCAAATGTCCATTAGCTGAAAAAATTAAATTTTCCTAAACAAATCTGTCAAACAAAGGCTTTAATTACACTGCTGTCAGTAAACAAAATAGATAACATAATAATAAGTACGGTTTGAAGAATCTATTGATCACTACCACTGTTGGCCAATTGCTCATCATAATTGCAAGGCCTGAATAACGATAGACTGCAAGCGGAAAACCTGCAATATTTGTCATCCGAAAACTGGTGTGTGTATGTTTACTTAGCTACAATTTATCCCTATCTTAAAAGAGAATGCGTACACACCGGTGAAATGTTAATTCCCGTTCCCTTTTCACACTTGTTCGTAAAAATTCTACACATTGTATGAACCACGCATGTTATTTTTGCATTTAAGATAATAGCGAGCATCTTTCCTTTTGCCATTTTAAAGCCGCCATTAAGACAGCTGCCTGTTAGACAAAATTGTAGCGCCACCTATGTCTCTAGCTAGTATAGATATGGGCCCACATGGGCCCCATATTGTTTCACATATGGGCCCATATTGATTTCATGCCGTTTTGCACCCATGACCCATATGGGACCCATATGGGCAAGATTTAATTATCTTCATAGGACTTCTTAGGATTGAAAAATGGACTCAGGCTATTACTTAGCGTCTATATCCACCTCCATTTATGAAGCAAATCTGGATAAATACTGAATTTAAATCTAGATTTTAATAGCCTATATGGGCCCCATCTGGGCATTTCCCAGATCCCAGATGCCCAGATCAACCCCATATGGGCCCATATGGGAATGTTATCAAGGTAATAGTAAGTTGTGGCCACGATGAAATCATGGTGGTACCTCAACCACACAGATAATGTGGGATTGTCCTACCATTCTGGAAAGCTGTTACCACATTGCAAACTTACATCAGTAACATCTATTTATGTCATAAATATATATGTGGGTCAGCTAAATATTATAATGGTTATTAGGTGGGTTATACCCACATGTCATCTATGTACATTATATATGTAGAATTTGTATGTAGCATGCGTGCACACATTTCCTCAAGCACAGAGATAAGGTGGGCGATTCCTACAGTCTAGTAGTAGCAGTAAGCATCTCAAGCATTAAGATAAGGTGGGCGTATCCTACCAGTCTATTAGTAGTAATAAGCTACATTGCCAGCTGAAATGGGGTGCATTTATACTGGCTCAACTCTCAGTTCGGTCGGTTAAGCCTACTGGTCATATGATGTAAATATGTAGGCGACAACTCATGAAGCAAGCTTGCAAGGAGGTTCAGGCCTTCCACACACACACACACGATGTTAATATGTATATTGTACACTGAAAAATCTTGCTCACTGTAATGGCCAAACCAGGTGGGATTACCCTACCAGCTCTTCAAGCCATCCCATGAAGAACCTGAGGTTTCTGGATTCCGATAAGGTGGGTCGATCTGTCCTACCAGTTCAAAGATGTATATATGTACACTTGTAAATTATATATACCACTGCAACCCTATAAGATTCAAGATTCAAGATTATTTATTCAATAATTCCAAGATAAACGAATTCACAAATCATACCAGGTTGTCCACCTAAGGCAGTGCCTATTGTTATGGCGGACACCTTACACACATATATACAGATATATATAAATTAGACAAGACAGTACGTACACAAACAATTATAAATTCGGACATTACATTTACTACTTCCTTATTAACCCTTTGACCCTTGATCCACATAAACAGTTTAAATTTCAAAGAGGAAATATGTCAATTCGCGAGTCAAGAGGAGACCACCCCTCCCCACACACCCAGCACCCTCCCACACCCACACACCCCACTCCACCCCACCCACCCACCCACACACACACAACCCCAGAGTTCACCACCAGTTCAATTATCTTGTCAGTCATTCCAGTGGAAAGAAAAACTCCAGGTCATCTATGTACATTATATATGTAGAATTTGTATGTAGCGTGCGTGCACACGTTTCCTCAAGCACAGAGCCTATAACACAAACAGTAAAAAAGAAGAAAAAAATAAAGAAGAAATAACAGAAACTCAACCATTATCCGCACATTGCCCAACCCACCCTCAGTAATGTGAAAAAATCTAGACCGGCAGTAGGCCCAGCAGGGCCTCCAACGTCGCGACAGATGATGATGATGATGATGAGACGGTTGTTCTATATAAGGAATCTCCATATGGAAAGAAGAAACACCAACAAAATTTAATTATGTATTCAAGTTGCAAGATGATTAAGATTTTTATAAAATGGACCGAATAATGAATCACTAATGCCTAAAGGGCGTAAGAAATCACCCAATTTCCCAGGTAATACATAATGGCTAGATGTCTAGAATCCAGGAATATTTGATAAATACCGGTTTTCGTGTAATATTTTCAAATTCAAGTAGATTTATTTATTGTTCATATATGGATAAATTACAAATATAGTCAGGCAGCCCACTAAAGGCAATGCAACTATATCCTTATTCTCACCCCTCATGAAAAGTGGTAACTCGTGGTTATTTCTGTTATTTAACTTTATATCTTTCTTCGTATGGCGAAAAAAACATCATGTCGAATCTTATTTTCTTAACATTATTTATTAAAATGTTGCAGACATTGAAAACAAAATAGATAATTTTATTTATAGTTTTTAACCAGATGTCGTAGATGGTGTAGTATCAAGCTGAAGGACAACGATAATCTCCTGGTCGGTTGCATCTGCCGATCTCCCAATAGCATGTGGTGTTCCTCAGGGATCTATTCTTGGCCCCCTGCTGTTCCTCTTATATATGAATGACTTACCCAATATCTGCAAACACATGTCACTGATACTGTTCACCGATGATACCAATGCCTTTTGCTGTGAGGACAATATAGATACCTTATATAAAAAGGTAAACAAGGAAATGGAAGAAATTACCAACTGGTTTGCAATTAACAAATTATCACTAAATGTTGATAAAACAAATTATATGTTATTTACAAATTTGAAATTAAAGAAAGAGGACACCAAAAATCTATATAAACAAAAAAGAAATTGAGGAAGCCCCATTTGCAAAATTCTTGAGAGTCTACTTAGCCCACAGGCTTTTGAATTTCCGTCCATCCATCCCTCTACCACATATCCCTCCTACTATATATAATATACACAAGGTATGAAACCTTCATCTGTGGGCACCATTGTCAGAAAGC
Source organism: Chaetoderma sp. LZ-2023a (assembly GCA_034401795.1). Taxonomy (NCBI): domain Eukaryota; kingdom Metazoa; phylum Mollusca; class Caudofoveata; order Chaetodermatida; family Chaetodermatidae; genus Chaetoderma; species Chaetoderma sp. LZ-2023a. Next base: position 113,329,557 of record CM067360.1, on the reverse strand, counting down.
TGATTGGGTGGTTTGTAGTCAGAAACGTGATGTCAGCGGATTTTGACAACAAACCAACCAATCAGCTTCCTGACAATGGTTCCCACAGATGAAGGTTTCACACCTTATGTATATTTATATATATAGTAATATGCCAATTATATTTTTCTTCCCTATATCATGAATCAGTTGGAAACGTCCAAAAGAGTGGATGTCGTATGGAACACTTACATGTACCTTAAAGCCAGTATCAAAGATTGTACAAGGGCGAAGAGAGGTACTGGCATCAGGAGAAAGGTTGTTGGTAAAAACAAAATCCCTTGGAGCTGGCCAGATTTTCTGCGTGATTCAAATAACAAACAAGAACTTTTTGCCTTTCTCTCTGACAAAGTTGCTGCCCATGAATTTCCCCTTCAGAAAGAGGTTGTTATTACATCTAGTCAAGGAGTTATCATGAGAGGAAACAATCACAGCATGCAGGAAAGAGATGATGAAGAAGTGGGCACAAGAATACTGCTTCACGTGCAGGATGCTTTGCTGAATAACTCTGCCACATATCTTGTTTGTACTGTGGATACGGATGTTATCGTTATCCTAATTGGGAAGGTTCACCACTTACAAAGTGTATGCCCAGCTGCAGACATATGAGTGGCTTTCGTCGTGCAGGGAAATGCTCCACCTATTTTCACATCAATGCAATCAGCCAGGCGCTAGGAAAAGACAACTCAATGGCCTTACCAGTCTTCCACAGTTTCACAGGCTGTGATACAGTCTCTGCATTCTTTGGAAAGGAAAAAAGATTGGCATGGGATGCCTGGAAGTCATATCCTGATGTCAGAGTAGCTTTCATGTTTTTGGTAGAGAATCCATTCACTAAGCTGGATGTTGATGCTGAACAATTAAAGCTGCTTGGGTGCTTCACAGTTGTTCTAGATGTATATGATTTAGACCAGCCATCTGAACTGTGTTAATGAGGCACGCAGAGAGATATTTTGTCAGTGCTAGAACACATTTGATGCAATAACAATAACCATTTTCTTACAGTACAACTTTTATCTAAGCTGCCATTAGTTGAATATTTGGTCGAAATGGCAATATTAAGATGCAAAATGTATCAAAATGGTGCATGTTGTGATTTCTACATAAATAACAACATCTGTTGATTTGATTGTTTTTTAGATTACACACGTGCCAGTACTCTATCCACTTTTCCAATTTTCCCTGTTATTGCCATACATAAAATGAAAATGTCACGTGACAACCACCAAGATTGTCTGAGTTGATGGATCCTAGCAAAAAAGTAATTGGTAGGACCTAGCAAAGTATCACAAAAAGTTTGGTGCTTTTGTCCAGTCTGTCCCCTTCCTTTCATTAAGCTGTCGTACTACATCTCAGAGAGCGAATTAGTTATTTAACCATTTAACACTCAAATCTCTTCAAGCAAATTTCAATTATCTCTTAGAAAATATCTGTTTGCAAGCTACATGTACATGTGTTTGTGAAAATTAATACTGGAATGACTGGCGCTGTTTTCAATCCACTGATTTCAGTGGTAAATTTTCAAAAATAGTCTTTTCTTGGTCAGGAAATGGACATTTATCAAGACCATTGCAGAAGCCATTTTTCACCGCCTTGAGTGCTAAAAGGTTAAGCAAGTACAAAGCAATAGGTAAAGACCTCGGAAGTAAGCTTAGTAAAATCTATCGGATTTTAAAACTCTGGTTTCTAGGGGCATTAATGGATCCGGGCTTGATAGGTGGTTTACCCAAATAAGGCACATGTAAATCTAAACCCCTGACAAATGAAATTTCATATATCGTGATTTGATAAAACTCACAAATTTGTACGATGCTAAGGTAAAAATCATGAACAATGCACTGCAGCAGGTTGAATTTTTAGAAATTTGACATGGGAGCTGTTGCTGCCTAGAGGGTTTATGTCACTGTGTATGTGATCAAACTAATGTCATCTGCCAACAGATACTTCTCAAACACAATGCAGATGATATATCGCGATTATTATGGATATCACAGTATGGTCTTGGTCAGTATCGCGCACCACTAATTTGAAACAACCAATATTGTTTTCTCGTTATGTTTCAGATACTGCGGAGAGTGGATTTGAGATATCCTCTGGCGGACGAGGTGCTAAGAAAAAGAAAAAGGTCAAGCAGGTACATGTAATTGAGGAATCGTATCTGTCAGTCAAATATGATGCCATAATGAATTAGGTCACATGTATGTAGATCGGCATCACAATCAATAACGTCATGAATGATATGTCTACGTCCATCATAAAGGCTTAATACGTCATCAGATTATGCGAATTGTATGTCTTTAATTAGTTTAATAAATATTCTGTTGAATATTTTGAACCTAATTTGATTGGGGGCTGTTGCTGCCATATGCAGCAACAGCCCCCAGTCAAATTAGTTTCGAAATATTAAACAGGTTAAATGTATACATAGTTACCATGAAATTAGGATCCTGGGAATTTAGGATTCAAAGTATATCAATCGATCTCAACACAAGCAAATCGTTGGTGGAGCTTAGTGAGAGATTGGCGGTGCATAGGTAAAACTGGATTTGTCCATTCTGCTGAGTCTTACTTTAAAACTTTAGCCCTCAAACCAGCTGCAGTGCTCTATTTCCAAACCAACAGAGGACTATTGTATTTTTCAAAATTTTCTGCTGATATGACCATGGTTTGGGTCAATTACGATTGGAATTGATGTAACAATTCGAATTGAATTCCAGATTTGGAATTGGAATTTATAAATCTTAGGACTCCGGAATTAGAATTGATAAATTTTAAGACACCAGAATTGGAAGTGGAATTGATAATTTGGATTGACTGGAACTGATAAATTCCACTTCAATTCCAATCATAATTGTCATATATTTATGTTAATGTATGTAATATCTGATTTTATCTGTATAATACACTAATCTTTATAGGCATTCAATCGAGAGATACATTTAAGTCACTGCTGAGAAGTTAACCCGTAACCTTTAACACACAAAAACACCTTCTGCAGTGGTCTTAAGAAATGTCTATTTGCAGACCAAGAGATGACTATTTTTTTTTTAATTTAGCACTGAAATGATTGGCTCGATAACAGAGCCAGTCATTCTGGTTGTAAATTTAAAAAAATAGTCTTCTCTTGGTCTGTAAATGGAAATCTTCTATGAGAAAATTTTTAATTTCTTAAGCAAATTTGAATGTTAAAGGATGAATGGTCAAGCCAAAACTGCCTTCTGTTGTTGAAAAATGTCCATTTGCAGGATAGGATACATGTCTAGTTATATTGTGATAAATTAGAGTTTGAGAATTCAGGCTTCAAAGTTATAAATCGATTGCAACACGTGTAAAAAAGCGGGTGAAGCTTAGCTGGTGGTTTCGCCTGACCGGATCTAAGCATTGATCTAGGCTTGCGCGATTATTCCTTTCAGTAATCACGATTGATTATTTAATAATAATTACTTGATTAATCAGCTTGAGTACAAATTACCCAGTCATTCCAATGATACATTTTCAAAAATAGTCTTCTCCTAGCCTGCAAATGGACATGCATTTGCCATGACCGATCACATTAAAGAGTAATTAAAAGGTAGGTTTTGAAATATTTTATGCTGCAGAATTATTCACGATTATTCAATTATTTAATTTGTAATCATAAACTCACGATTACTAAAACAATCGTGATTTTTTATTTAATCATGTAATCGCGCAAGCTTACATTGATCCTATCAAAATCGATGATAATGGAACTTTCCAGTTTCTCCATCCATCATGTGACATCATAATCAACTACATGTATGTGATGTGCAGGATGACATCATAATCAATGATGCCATGAATGATGTAGATAAGTATGCCCCGAACGCATAATTGGTGACGGACTAAGTGTTGTACGAATTGTATGTCTTTACTATCTAATAAAGATGCTATTGAACATTTTGAAACTAATTTGATTGGACGCTGTTGCTGCCCTAGCACCCTGTAAAATTAGTTTCAAAATATTCAACAGCTTCAGTACATGTACCTGTATACATTTCTGGAAATTGATAGTCAGGGAGTTGAGGGATTGATCGATCCCAACACGAGCGAGGTGTGGGTGGAGCTTACAGCTGTAGCTACAGATGGGCCAGGCATAGCTAAAACTGGAATAGTCCATTGGAATTACAATATGTTCAACTTGTGTTGCAAAAGTGGTTTCCAGGTTCTAGGCCTAACCATCATCTGTCAATTTACAGACGAAGACTCCAAGAGAAGAATACTTGTATTTCTGGACACTTATCACTGGAATGATGTGGTCAGCAAGGGCACACTACCTCATCAGAATATGCATATAGGGTGGCTTTGAATGTACATGTAGATGCATTAGGATACTGAGAAGATACATGCTTACATGTAGTTGCAGAGCTTCAGAAATAAATTAATATATTTCCAAAACAAAGTAAAATGTACTGTTGAACATTTTAAACTTAATTTATCTCTTTAACCCTTAACACTCAGATGTCAAACTTTTAAGTTTTCAAATTAAATTAAAAGATGAACTGTTGTTCATTTTTCAACAAATTCGGTGGAAGATGGTGCTGTTGTAGACAACAACATCGTCCACTAAAATTGTTTTAAAATGTACACCAGTTTCTTTGCCATTGACAGAGTAAAAGATAGAATATTGACATCAGAGTAGTAAGGGTTAATGATCAAATTTGGTCAAGAAAATCTCAATATTTATTTTTTGAATGTCCATTTGCATGCCATTAGAAGAGTAATTTTTGATAACGGAGCCAGTCATTCCAGTACTAAATTTTCAAAAATATTCTTCTCTTGGTCTGCAAAGGGACATTCTGTAGAGGCTGATTTTGGCTGGCTTGACCATTAACCCTTTAACCCTCATATCAGCCAAAAACGGCTTACACAGTGGTCTTGAGAAATGTGTATTTGCAGACCAAGAGAAGATTATATTTGAAAATTTACCACTAGAATGACTGGCTCGATATCCGAGCCAGTCATTCCAGTGTTAAATTCTCAAAAATGGTCTCTTTGGTTTGCAAATGCACAAGGATTAAAGGGTTACCTGTCTAATCAATCAAATGAAGTCCAAAATATTCAACAGAACATTTTTTACATCGTGTTGAAAATTGTACTGCATGCGTAATTACATGTAACACGTTTTTGTTTTCGAAACGTGTTAACTTGTTTGTGAGCTGTACTGTAGTTTATCTTCATTAGAAATTTATTAATTTTCACAACTTTTGTTTAAATTTTTTGCAGCAACAAAGTTCCGGTATACCTGAGCTTATTCCACCACAGCCAAATAACCTAAAAGCTGAAACCCTGATCGCTCAGAATCCTTTTGATGATCAGCCAGTCCCGTCGTCATCCGCAGGCCGGCAACAACTACCGTATCCTGGCCAGCTGCCTCCACAACTTCATACACCTCCACCAGTCGGAGGTGGTGGACCCATACCATCATCACTCCAACAGCAACAACCACCATCACTTGGGCCACCAAACATGTTACCGATGATGCAGGGTGATCCTCAGATGCCAATGATGTCAATGCAGCACTCTGGACAACCACGGCCAATGTCTGGGCCGCCATGTACAACGTCGGGTCCTATGACTGGGCCAACGACAGGAAAAATATATCCAGCCAACCAACCAGTTATATTCAACACATCGAATCCAAATGCTCCTCCCATTCATCCCTGTGGGATTTGTCGTAAGGAGGTGCATGAAAATGACCAGGCTATTTTGTGTGAAAGCGGTTGCAATTTTTGGTTCCACAGGATTTGTACAGGGTTGACAGAACCGGCTTATCAGATGCTAATGGCGGAGGTGTATGCTGAGTGGGTATGCGATAAATGTTTAGCTACAAAGAATATTCCTCTGGTTAAAATGAAATCATAGCAATGGCGGTGTCTCTTTAAAAAAATTGTACTTCCTTCATTAAGAGCAAGCCACCAGACAATAATTTCAATGGGCAATGACTTTGGACTTGCTGAATATTTTGAAAACAATTTAACAGTAGGTCGTTGCAAGCTTGTGCGATTATTGCATTGAGTGATCTCCATCGATTAATTAGGAATAATCGTGATTACTCTTTTAATCAGCCTAGGTAAAAATTACCTAGACATAAATAGAAAGGAATATCAATAACAAATGCGGCAATGGTGTTTAGAAATGTCCATTTGCAGGCCAAGAGAAGACTATTTTTGAAAATTTATTACTGGAATGCCTGGCTGGATGCTCGAGCCAGTCATTCCAACGATACTGTTTCAAAAATAGCCTTTTATTAGCCTGCAAATAGACAATATTCGCTGAGCAAAATGTCAATTTTCGTGACGGAGTGCATCAACCCTTTCACGACATAGCCATTCAAAACCAACCTCTGTAGTGGTCTTGGGGAATGTCCTATTGCAGACCAAGAGTAGACTATTTTTGAAAATTCACCACGAATGACTGGCTTGCTAAATGAGCCAGTCATTCCAATGGTAAATTTTCAAAAATAGTCTTCTTTTGGCCTGCGAATGGACATTCAATAAGTAATATTTTAATTCTTTCAACAAATTTAGTCGTTCAAGAGTAATTAAAATATAGGTTATGAAATATTTTATTGGGAAGAAATTATTCATGAGTAGTCGATTAATTTGTAATCATATAAATTCACGATTTAACCCTTTAGTGATTAAATTCGGTCAAGAATAGCCAAATAGTTGCTTATTGAATGTCCAATTGCAGGCAAAGAGAAGACTATTTTTGAAAATTTCAAAAATGGACATTCCAAAAGACCACTAAAGAGGCTGGTTTTGGCTTCGGCATGAAAGTTATTAAGTCTTGATTTTCGATTTAATCACATGATCGTGCAAGCCTACATTGTCAAACTGTTTTCAAAATATTGAGCATGTCCAGAATTAAAGGTACATATTCACAGCTAATGCGTGAAAATAAAATTGCTTAATTTATGTACTTTTAGAGGCTTAATTTGTGTAACTCAAGGTAATGAAGCGAAGTAAATCTTAGCATATGATTTAATTCCGTACAAATTAATAAAAAAAATTTGATTGCGAAATTTAATTAGGGACTCGTGTCTTTAATTTTTCAACTTCACAACATAGAAAATTATACTGATTTATACGTAACGAAATCATCATATGTTAAGCTTTATTTCATTACATGCACGGATAGGCTCACAATTCAAGCATCTACATGTAGCTGTGTATAGGCACCTTTATACTCCATGGAAAATGCAGTCTGCAGAAATAATTCATACCATTAATGGTCAAGCTTGTCGAATTGATCTGTATTGTCTTGACGGTAGTATTGCATAGAATATAAAATTAATCAAATTTTCTGAATGCATCATATTATTAGCCAGGCCAAGTGAGCTTATGCCGTAGCGACCGTCCGTCATATGTCCGTCCGTCCATCCGTCAACTTTTCCTTTAAACAACTTCTCAAGATCCACTGGGCCGATTTCAATTATATTTGGCAGGAAGCACCCTTAGGGCATAGGGATCCAAGTTTGTTCAAATGGAGCCGATCGGCCAATTTGGCCAGTGGTCATCTTCGGTTTCAGCCGATTTTAGGAAACGTCTTTAAAAATCTTCTCCGAAACCGCTTAGGGAATTGATTCAAAACTCATGAAACATTACCTAGGCAAAGAGGTAAGTTAAGTTTGTTCAAGAAGACTTGATTGACCAAATGGTTCGGTGGCCATCTTGGATGACCTAGTTTTCCCGAAAACGACTTCTCCAGAACCACTGAAGGGATCGGGCTGAAATTTAGGAGATATGATTAGGGACTAAGGGCCATTAAACTTTGTACAAGGGAAGTTGATCCATCAAAAAACATGGCTGCTGTGGTTCTATATATGTGTTTTTGGGTATTCTGAGCTCAAATTTGCCATTTTCGAAACTGTCGGATAAACGGTTTGGTGGCCATCTTGGGTTATTTTCCCGCCAAACGTGCCCATACATGTACTAAGGCCATGAGAAATTTAAAATGTCTTCTTCTGGAGAACTAATAGGCCGATTTCAATTATATGTGACAGGAAGCATCCTTACATGTAGGGCATAGGGATTCAAGTTTGTTCAAATGAAGCTGATCAGCTAATTTGGCCGGTGGCCATCTTGGATTGTTTGTTCAAAGGAAGTTGATCTATCAAAAAAACATGGGCGCCGTGGGCCAATAAAAATGTAGCATGTTTGGCGGCCATATTGCACTTGCAAAATGTCCACAAACTCATTTAGAAGACTACTAAACCACCCACCAACAATTGTGACAAAAATTAATGGTTCTCCAGGTGAGCGACACAGGCCCCTTGGGCCTCTTGTTAGGATAGTTAATCAATTAATTGTCCAGAAGTTAAAATGTTTGCTTACTTAATGTCCATTTGTAGGCCAAGAGAAGACTATTTTTGAAAATGTACCATTGGAATGACTGGCTCATTTATCGCGCCAGTCATTCCAGTGGTAAATTTTCAAAAATCGTATTCTCTTGTATTGTAGAGGCCATTTTTGGACCGCTTGAACTAAATGGTTAAAACACCACATATTACAATAACTGCTTGATGAAGTGAGAAATCATGTTTTACTTGTATCATAAAACTACTGCTGTTGAAACAGGGTTCCAGCCGGCTCAGTTACTCTCCTAAAGCAGTGATCCATTACTGATCCGTATGCAAAAAGGCTTATGGATCACAGGATCAGTGGTTAATTTCTAGCCCTGATATGCCCATTTTCAGAAATTCTTTCTTTCTTAAACTTATCACTACAGAAAACATTTTCTGACCAACAATATTTTATTTCATCAGATGGGCAACTATCTATGACGTTTTAAAATTATTTGACTGTCAACACATTAAAGAGTTACCATTGCGCCAAAAGACAAAGCCATAGTTGACCTTTGACATGCCAAATTCTGATAGGTAAAATGAAGTGTGTCATTTCTGTTGTATATGCATGAGTAGCTGATTGAATTATATATGACCAGACACTTTCCTAGCCAAAGCTTTTCAAGAAAATTGAAATTCTTTTTCAGCGAAGGCCTATTTGCAGGCTAAGAAGACTATTTTTGAAAATTGGCCGCTGGAATGATTGTCTCAATTACAGAACCAGTAATTTCGGTGGTAAAGCTTCAAAAATAGTCTCTAGGTGTACACATTTTTTAACATTGCCTAAGATCGCTTCAGAGGCTGGATTTGGTCGGGTTGGACATTGAAGGGTTAGTCCATGTTATTCAATCAGTCATGTGTCATTTGTTCATAATATTATTTTATTCTTTGCCAAACAACAACAGGGTTTATATATTATCATATGTAAGTATATGTATAGTTGCTATGTTTTTGTATCGACATTTTATCAGATTTCCATTCTTTGATCTTGATCCCCCCCACCCCCAAAAAAGAATTTATAATCTATAATCTCTGATTGCATTTGTTATGGAAAGATGGTTTTTTTATTCAGGTGTCTGTGTCTAAACTACTGATATGATTTCGCTGAAATTTTAACACAACAGGAATTTACTGTAAACTAGGATCTCCACATTTTACCTTGTGATCCATGTAAAAAAATGGATCCCGATCGGATCAAATTGTGAATCTATAAATATCTAGGAAACTATATGTATACATGCACTTGTCCAGCTGGACAATTCTTTTGCACTTTCCAGTGTCTATCGATGATCTGACGTCATATGACATCATAATCAGCTAAGCGGCGCGTAGGATCACGTAATAATCATTACGTCATAACTGATTCTGTTTGGCCTGTCTTTAGCTCTTAATAGTCTGACGCATTGTACAAATTGTATGTCTCTACTATTTAATAAACATGCTGTTGAATATTTTAAAACTAATTTGAATGGGCTCTGTTGCTGCCTATCTGTTGCATAGGCAGCAACATCACCTAGTCAAATTATTTTCAAAATATGCAACAACTTACTTGTATAGTTTTCTGGAAATTGATAGTCAGGGATTTTCAGAGATCGGTCGATCCCAACACGAGTGAGGTGTCGGTGGAGCTTAGATAGAGATAGGCGGGGCATGGCTAAAAATATTAAGGTCCAATAGGCTCGAATTTTAACACAAGAATGGATGTGATCGTACACTATGATTCCAGAACTTTTAGGCATGATCTGAGAAATCTGAAAACCTTTCACAATGCGACACAAACAGGAGGGTGTGCAATCTCTAACTACTCTTGCTTGTATCTGTAGTTGAACAGAAGGTCATCTGGGTTCACAAATACAGGACTAACATGAAGGAGTACTTGACCTTCGATTGCAGGAATCTGATCAGTGCCTCTGTATGGCCTAATAAAGGTTGTATTGAAGATTATGAAACTACATGTAAGACCATGCCTATTTATTTTTTTTGTTTTACAGACCATCCTAACTTAATTTTTCTATATCTAGAAAAAAAGTAGTGCTGGAAATTTAAAGCATTATTTTCAACATTCTTTCCTTCTCGCAATTTTTTCGCGGGTAATTCCTTATCACTCGGAATTCCTCAGAATTTTCTGTAACTCTTCGTTCTCTGTAGCTTTGTTAACCTTTTAATGATAAAGATGCTCAAAATGGCTTTGTAATGGTCATGAGAAAAATCCATTTGCTGGGCAAAAGAAAACAATTTTTTTGAAAATTTACCACTGGAATGGCTGGTGGTAAATTTTCAAAGAGTCTTCTCTTGGCCTGCAAATGGACACTCACTGAGAAAATGTTTTGGATTTTCTTGATCAATCTTGACAATTAACATGATAAAAGGATTAATACTGTAATAGCTTAAAACATCTGAGCTGAAATTTTGCATCATTATTATTTTTTCCTCATCTCTTGTGTTTTGCGTGGGAATTTTTGTAAAACAATGCATTAAATTTGTCTGTCTAGTGTGACTGGGAGCAACGGAATGGATCCCTCTCCTTTTAAGAGCAGATGCAATAAATAGGTTAGGCTATTGTTAGGCCTAAGGCTCGTGAGGATGTTCAAGAACCGAACCGGTTCATGATGCAGATGTCCGAACCACGAACTGGTTCACAAACCTTTTTAATATACTATTGTATGCGAGAAATTACTCCTAACAGAAAATAATATTTAAAGGCAGGTGGCTTTACTGGGTAAATGGTAGAAAAACACAAATGAGATTTTCTGACAACAAATGTTAGAAAATGATATAAGATTCATAGCCAGCTAAGTTCCATTCATGGTCATCTTCATAAATCACACTTAGAGGACATTCAGAGATAATGTGTCTATTAGCCCTTTCACTGACAAATCCCTGAAAAAGTAAATTCTTTATGATATAAAACAAACTCTGTTGAATATTTTGAAATTAATTTGACTAGAAGCTGTTGCTGCCTTAGGCAGCAACAGCTTCTAGTCAAATTAATTTCAAAATATTCAACAGAGTTTGTTTTATATCATAAAGAATTTACTTTTTCTAGTCAAATTAATTTCAAAATATTCAACAGCTTTCCTGTACGTTTTTCCTAAAAATGAGATATGGGAATTCATTGGTGAAAGGGTTAGTTTATGTTTGGTTCAAGAACCACACGAATCCCATGCAATCGAACCGAACCATGGTTCATCATCCCTTGGTTTGCGATTTTCCGAACCAAAGAATGTTCGTTACAATCCTAGCTATTATATATTTGTGCTTGTTCTGTTTGAACGTATCCATGGCTAGCTACAGTTCTTGAAATTGTGCATATCTATGTCATTATTTTAAAATAATTTGTACAAAATTTTATCTCAAATGGCAGCATGTATACCCCCATATTTCCTCAGCCAACGTATTCCGGCGTAACACTGACCTACATGCACATGTATGTAAAATACAGGGTTTGTATTGGTCATGGAAAGTCATGGAATTTGAAAATTTAAATTCCCGGCCTGGAAAGTCATGAAAAATCAGCATTTTTTATCGTATGTCATGGAAAAGTCATGGAAAATTATAATCACGAAAAATAAAAGAAATATGTTGGCATCACCTCTATACAATCAAAATTATAGCAACAGCGTATCAAAACAAGACTGGCTTTGTGTTGCAAGACAAGACGCAATGTTCAGACATTTGCGGAATAACTTGGATTGTAATTTATGTAGCTACATTATAACACAAATCTACCAGATATTAATTCATTGAAGTCATGGAATTTGTTAATTTGTTCATGGAATTTCAAACAGAAATGTGCACAGACCCTGAAAATAAGATTGTTATATTACATTTATATTGATTCCCAATGCTAATATAGACTTAGGTACAACAAGATCTGTCGCATATCTCAAGGAAAGCACATAGACAGGATATTGCCACACATGTAATGGCCAACCTTTATGCCAAGATTGTCCTCTTGCAGGATACACTGTCCACAGTACAGCTCAGAAATAACTTTAATATTTCCTAAACAAAATAAACCGTACTGTTGAATAATTTGGAGTTAATTTAATTGGTCTGATAATGAAAGATTTAGTAGAAAAATTGTTGCTATTCCACCGACATGACTGATTCACAGTTCAATGGAGAAATAATATTAAATTCAGTGCTTGAATAATGTCCTGTATGTCGTTTTAACTTGTTTACTATTAAAAAATCTTATTTATCAAAATCACTTGAATATTATGCATTGACATAAAATCATCATCTCATACTTCAATTATTGTTTAAATAATATTTATAAGTGGCTTAAATAATTATGAGCATTGATAAAATATTGAGCTAGGAGTCGTGCATATTATTATTATTATTAGACATGTCTGGGGAAAAGTTGAATGGAGGAATCCAGTTTAAGCTATGCCCCGCCCATCTCTAGCTTAGCTCCGCCCATCTTTGTCCATGTAGGGATCGATCGATCCCTGAACTCCCTGACTATCAGTTTCCAGAAAACTAAACATGAAAGCTGTGGAATATTTTGAAACTAATTTGACCTGGTACTGTTGCTGCCTATGGCAGCACCATCTTCCACCAAATTTGTTGAAAAATGAACACCAGTTCATCTTTTACTTTAATTTGAAAATGTCAAATTTTGACACCAGAGTGGTAAGGGTTAACTGACATTTCAAAAGGTTACTGAGTGTTGTTGAAAACTGTTGGTGACACACAGCACCAGCTTACAGCCACTTGTTGAATAACTGGTCCACACCTTTAACCCTTTCAACAACAAATCCCTGAAAAAGTTAATTCTTTGCGATGGATAACGTATTCTGTTGAATATCTTGAAAGTAATAGGACTGGAAACCATTGCTGTTTAAGGCATTAATGGCTTCTAATCTTATTAATTTCAAAATATTGAACAGCTTTGCTGTTTGGTTGTCCTGAGATCGAGATATGGAGAATTTATTGCTGAAAGGTTTAACGAAAGAAATGGAATTTTAGAGTGAAATTTCAGCGTGCTCGGCAGTAAAAGACGTGCTATCTCTTACACATTTGTAAATAAATTGTAAAATTATATGATTTGAATAGAGAAATCCATTTTTGCTATGCCCCACTCATTTCTAGCTAAGCTCATCCCACTTTGTACAAATATTTCATTTGAATCAATTTTTATCCCTTTAAACACTCATATCCGCCAAAAACATCTTCTGCAGTGGTCTTGAGAAATGTCCATTTCCAGACCAAGAGAAGAGTATTTCAGTGGTAAATTTTCAATAACACTCTTCTCTTGGTGTGCAAATGGACATTTTTCTATGAGAAAATTTAAATCTTAAATAATAAATTCAAGGGTTACCAGTAAGACTGAAACATGAATTCCAAGAATCACAATTTCAAGGTAATTATTCAGGTAAGCTTTTGAATATTTTGAAACTAATTTGACTGGGAACTGTTGCTGAGTCAAGTCGTCTCCCAGTCATAATATTAAATAGAACTTTTATTAAATTGTAAATTTATACACTTTTGTGAAGGACCATTGTAGATTTTGTGATGGAGTTATGTCAATTTAATTGTAACATCGGCTAACAAGTGATGTATTTGATTATGACATCAGATTCTTGAGTGTCAGATTGGATCCCTCCATTGTGGATGCTTCCTGACAACATATAACAGCATTAGCAAACATAATTATTACGTTCCAGCCAGTACTTTGCAGACAGCAATTAATTGTAACCCAGATACTACAAAACCACATGCTTATACAATTCAATTCTATTTTGTGTAGGAATTGAGAACTTGTGTAATTTTGAAAGCAAGTTTGCTGAAAGCATTTAAGGACATTTAAACACTTTAATCCTCAAATTTGTTTCAGAAAATTTCAATTTTCTCAGAAAATGTGCACATAGACCAAGAGATTATTTTTTGAAAATTTATCACATGAATGACGGGCTCAGTTATCAAGTTCGAGTGGTAAATTTTCAAAAATAGTCTTCTCTATCTATGTCTGCAAAGTGACATTTCTCGCAAGACCATTACAGAGAGCCTTTCTGGCTGTCTTGAATGTGAAAAGGGTAATTTCAAAAAATGTCCCTGGCGTTCCTATTAATACCCTTATGATCGAATAATAATCATATAATAATTAACATATCTTTTTTATTTAACTGTTTCGTTGCTGCAAGTCATCAAGCAATAATTTCAATGGGAAATATATATGAATATTTTGAAAACAATTTGACTGAAAGTTGTTGGTGGCTTAGCCACCAACAACTTTCAGTCAAATTGTTTTCAAAATATTTAGCGGGTCCAGAGATATAACCCCTGGAATATGTCGTCTGCAAAAACCCAGCAGGCAGACAGTTAATGATCATTTAGAAGCTGACTATTACTATATAGTACCTAATGATATCATGCTTTGGGATTTGGTGCTTTCCCTAGCAAAGGCACCAGTATCCTACGACATCCCAAATATCATAACTTCGTAGTTAATGATGGCATTATTTTATGTTGTTACATTTGTGGACTTATTTAAATCCATTCTGAGATGTTACTGTTGCAAGTTGCTAAAATTATTTCTATTAAAACTGAATTTTATGATTATTCACTGACAACTGCTGGTGCCAGTTTCACAAAGTGTACTTAAGTACAGTATGGCGTAAGTATTAAATGAAGAATTTTGATTGGTCTCTGTACTTTACGACAGGGCGTAACTTATGCACCTTTGTGAAACTGGGCTCAGGTGTGTACAACAAAACTGCTGGATTTCCACTTTAGTTCAAACCTAGGGCCAAGTCTTGTTTGAAAAGTCTGCCATTTGTTTTATAAGTAGTTCTTTTGCAAAGCATTGGAAATCAGAATTTTGAAAATGTTATATTTCTAATGATATTCTGTTTATTCATGCTTAATAGGTCATGATTTAAATGGTCAAACTTACATATTAATTACATATACTTATTTACTTGATTTAAAACTTACAAAATGTGCAGTTTTTTTAATAGCAACAGTTTTATTGCGATGCATATATTTTTAAGAGTTCTTTATGATAATTTACATAATATTTTTGAAAGTATTCAAATGACATGTTGAAGATGAATAGGTTGTTTAGTGAGTTATTGATAGTGTTTTTCGTGATTTGTAACATTTTCTTGTATATTAAACTTTTTGAACAAAGTTGGTACATGATCGGAATCAGGTGTTTCTATGTTGAATTTTATTTCTTACCCCCTCCTGCTTAAAGATGATACATAAACTGCATTGCCAATCATTTCTTGTCAACGCAACTCCTACAGTTTAGCTGCAATTCTTTTGAAACTTGGTAAGTGTTATTGTAACTCGCCAATATCGAATTTGCGCCAATGACCAATGGGGTAGGGACCAATATTGAATTTGATATTGGTGTGCCCATTGGCCAACAGCGCAGGGACCAATATCGAATTTGATATTGACACGTCCATTGGCCAACAGCACCCGATGGCCAACGGTGCAGGGGACCAATATCGAATTTGATATTGGCGCAGGCGACCAATGTCGAACTTGATACTGGCGCGCCCGTTGTCCAACGGCGCAGGGACCAATATCAAATTTGATATTGGCGGGGTGGTGGGGGTGGGGGCCAATATCAAATTTGATATCGGCGCACCCATTGGCCAACGGTGCAAGGGACCAATGTCAAATTGCACAAGTTTCTGATTCCCTGTTCATCTGCCTAAAGGTGTTTACTCAGGTGTTACACAATGTAACAGTAACGAAAGAAGGTTCCAGAGTTGTTAGAAGTGAACACGGACTTGATTTCTTTTTCAACTAGCTTTATAAAAACAATCAACGACTGTGTGGAAACTAAAGCGTCGACATCGATGTCCACGTTGTATACACCTTTGAAAGTCATTGTTGCTTTTAGAATTAAAAATGGTGCCGCTAAATTTACTCAGTAAGATTTGACATGTGCTCATGTTGGTCTGAAAATCATATTAATTATTCGCATTCTAATACGTTTTCATAATGGACGTTCGTCGTGTTCACATGGAGCAATGTGTTCTAGATAAATTAGACCCAATTTATAAGTCAAAATTCTCATGTGCCGTGCCAGGTAAATCTGCCTGAAAATGACAGAGTCCACTATATAAATCAACCAGTCGTCATTGGTACAGAAAGTTCGACTTATAAAACGGGCCTTAGTTATTTATTGTGTTCCCAGCCATTAATAGGGTTTGGTTAGAAACTCAAATGTGTGTACTTTGACACTGTTTCATATCTAAAATATAGATTTCGATATTGGCCTCCTTTGCCATTGGCCAACGGGTGTGCTGATATCAATTTCAATATTGGTCCCCTGCGCCATTGGCCAATGGGCTCACTGATATCTAATGCAATATCGGTCCCCTGCGCCGTTGGCCAATGGGTGCACCAATATTAAATTTGTCATTGTGCTTGTGCCATTGACCAACAGGCACGCCGATACCAAATTCGATATTGGCACTGTCTGCATGTATGTCCATCCGTCTGTTCACAATGTCTGTCCATCTGTCTGTCTATCTATCTCTGCAAATCGCTTCTTGTCAATGCACCTATTAATATATTAATGATATATTAAATCCTGATTTGTGTTTATCTGCAGCCAATTCACATTCCCCTAATAGTGAGATATTTGGGGCCTGGGTGTGGGGGTGGGGTGTGTGTGTGGATATGCCATCTTCTGATGACTCTTGTTTGACTGGTGAGACAGAGCAAACTTTATCATATATATATATATATATATATATATATATATATATATATATATATATATATATATATATATATAAATATATATATATATATATATATATATATATATATATATATATATATATATGTATATATATATATATATATATATATTGATAAGTAACTGTGGCAATGCAGCTTTCCAATTTTAGCTATGCCCCACCCATCTCTAGCTAAACTCCACCCACACCTCGCTCATGTTGGGATCAATCGATCGCTGCACTCTCTGAATCTCAATTTCCAGAAAACTACACGTTAGCTGTTGAATATTTTGAAACAGCGCCCAGTCAAATTAGTTTCAAAATATTCAACTTCATGTTTATTAAAAAACAAAGAGATACAATTCGTACAACGTGGTGGACTATTTAAAAGCGTTTAAAATAGACTAATTCGAGTCATTCATGCTGGAATTAATTTTGACGTCACCCTACACGTCGCGTAGTTGAATATGATGTCATATAATGGATGGATAAACTGGAAAGGGCAATTTCCCCGTCAAAATGTCTTCTGAACGGCTGTTGAGGAATGTTCATTTGCAGGCCTAGCAAACTCTGTTATGGTCTTACCTGTGGGGCAGAAAGCGAGAGATAGATATCGCCTTTTCGATGACACCGGTAACGGTGAAAACGTTAAGCTTTTGCGTTTAGCAAATCATTTATATTTATATTTCATAATTGGTTAATCTTAGTGGAACTACACATGTATACATGGTTATTATAATGTTAGGAAGCAGCATGATGACAGTGAGGTCACACGGTCAAAGGGCAAGGCCACTATGACAGAGAGGAGACAGGCGAGACATTTAATTCTTGTTTTTAATTTATCACCAGAATACATGACTCGATAATTGAACCAGTTATTCCAGCGATAGCGTTAACAAAATTCAGTTGACCTGCGCATGGACATTCACCGGGAGCAAATGTTGGACGTTTAATGGTTAATATTAGCATTATGAGGGAGGGAGGGAGGGGTGGTGAGGGAGGGAGAGAGAGGATGGCGAGCCTATCTAGGAATGGACCTTTCCAGTTTATCCATCCATCATATGATGTCATAATCAGCTCTGTGACGTGTGTGATGATGTCATAATCATTATGTCATGAATGACTCGATTTAGTCTTTAACCCTCAAACCGGCCAAAAATGGCTTCTGCAGTGGCCTTGGATAAGTCCATTTTCAGACCAAGAGAAGACTATTTTTTTAATTTAACGCTTGAGTAACTGGCTCCAGTGGTAAATTAAAAAGAATTGTCTTCTCTTGGTCTGCAAATGGACATTTTCTATGAGATTTGAAATTTTCTTGAACAAATTTAAGTGTTAAAGGGTTAATAGTCGTTGTACGAATTGTCTGTCTTTACTATTTAATAAACATAGGCAGCAACAGCACCCAGTCAAATTAGTTTCAAAATATTCAACAGCTAAACTATATTTTTGTAGAAATCGTAGGGAGTTCAGTGATCGATCGATTCCAACATGAGCGATGTGTGGGTGGAGCTAGAGATGGGTGGGGCATAGCTAAAACTGGAAAAGTCCATTCTCTGAATACGTGTTGATTGATGGAATACAATTAGGTAAGAATTCCACATCGTTATGTTGTTGGCTTAGTTTTTCAGTCATCATTCTGTCAATCGAGTTTAGTTGATTTGTGTCTGAAAGCCGGCTTCCAGTAGTTAATGGGCTTCGCCAGGCCTAGATTCTGATTGGATAATACCTGTGACGTCACCAATGATGTCACACACAAAAACTTCCATGTATCCTGTGGAAATCCGTTTCCTTTAACTACTTCCTTGAGTGATGACACCCCATGACCGGAAACACGACATCCGAACCGGAAACGTGATTTCCTGTAGTAACATCTCCCCTTGAATTCCCTCGACTACTTCCTGAGTGATAAGATCACTTCCCTTGTTTCCTGGGGAAATCTGTTTCCTTATCTACTTCCTTGAGAGTACTTCCTTGAGTGATTACACCATGACCGGAAACAGGACATCCGAACTGGAAACGTGATTTCCTGTAGTAACATGTTGCCTTGAATTCCCTTGACTACTTCCTGAGTGATAAGATCACTTCCCCTGTTTCCTGTGGAAATCCGTTTCCTTATCTACTTCCTTAAGTGATGACACCCATGACCGGAAACAGGACATCCCAACCGGAAACGTGATTTTCTGTAGCAACATGTTCACATGAATTCCCTCGACTACTTCCTGAGTGATAAGATCACTTCCCCTGTTTCCTGTGGAAATCCGTTTCCTTAACTACTTCCTTGAGTAATCACACCCATGACCAGAAACAGGACATCCGAACCGGAAAAAGTTAAATTGGTATTTTATGTTATCAACTTAAATTGTGAGTCAGAGTCTTTAATATATTTTGTGTGATATAAATTTAATTTTATTGAAAATTTTGAAAATAAATTTACTGAGATGTGTAGAGGAGGAAGATTAAATGTTTACATTAGAATGAAGAATGTGTCCTGTGAAAAGTTAATGGGTTCATTTCCAATTTTTATCTACGCATGGTCCTATATTGCGGACAGACATCTCTCGCTATTCCGTCATCAGATTCATTTATTGCATGGTGGTTCTAGGCGATATATAGATCTTCCTATAAAGTAAACATCTGATAACAAACTATTACTGCTAGAAAATCTGAATGTAAATTAAACCGGCTGTGAAGGGAAATCTTGAAAAACTGGCATATCTTTGTGTGAATATTACACTTAAGAGTCATTATCAGCTAAACTCAAACTTTCCTTTGAAAACCCAGGCATATCTTGTGTGAATATTAGACTTAAAGAGTCGGCATCTGCTAAATGCGAACTTTCCTTTATTGAAATTTTACACCTTTCAATATCCGTGGATGAAATAGTATAAATAGTGATGAAATTTTCTGTAATTCTGAAATAACTATTTTATACTAATATCTTTCATTCTATGGATCTAACCTTAGATTTTAATTGAAGTAAGTAATTTTACTAACTTGAACCTGTTGAGAAATTTTTTGGACAATTTGATTGTATAAGTTTTGACAAAAAGTGTATCAAGGGTGAAAATAAGTAATATCATTTTTTCACTGAGTGGTGAATATTTTGAAAAAAACCTTTGTATGTTGTTATCCGCCCAATTAGGTAACAACCTTCAGTCAAAATAATTTTGAAAATATTCAGCTATTTCATAGTTATTAACTTAGTCGCTGATTTTGTCAGACTAAATATGATAATGCATCCTACTGTAGTAATCGTGTGTCTCTGGGTTAAAACTATTGAAGCATCCAGTAGGAAGTATTGTGGCTGATATATTACTACTGAAAACTTGTAATTTGAAAAAGGTTGAATCATTTTTAAATTTTGGAAAAAATGGTTGTGATTTGTAAGGTTGTATCTTTTATATTTTGGTCATGGAACCTCGCGATTTAAGAACGAAACAGCCCATTACTTCTGATAAACCGGCACCAGAAAATATGCTTCGATGGAAGTCGTCTGGAAATTTGTTAGTCACAATACCCAAATAAAAACCCAAACATAATCTATATTTACTGAATTTGGAAGAGATTTTCACTGCCAACCCGTCAAAAAGTTGAAACCAGATTCTGCCGTAATCATCTTGTCGTTAGACGACCACCTCTGGAGTGAAGATGATGGATGCGAAATAGATAAAATCATTCAGGAAATTGTTGATTCATCTGAGAATAGTACTCCATCGAAGTCATGTAATCAGGTAAGTGACACACCTTAACATATTCATAGATAGAATTTCAGTCGCTGTAGTGCTCTTGCGGAATGTAGATATGCATAGCAAGAGAATACTATTTTTGAAAATTTACAAGTGGAATGACTGCATCAATAGTCAAGCGAGATATTCCAGTAATAAAATTTCAAAAATAATATTCCCTCAGGCCAGCACATCAGTGAATTTATTGACTTCACAAACTACGGTAAGTACGACTGTTGTTAGTGCTGCTGATTCTGTTGCTAATGATATGTTGAATATTTTAAAAACTAATTTTACCTGGAAGCAAGGTAAAATTTCAAAAATACTATTTTTTTGGCAGGCAAACCCGCACACACCACCCACACCACTCACCTACACACTCACTTGCTACACGCACTCACCCACTCACTACACTCACTCACCCACTCACATACCCGCTCACATATCTATACCCTCCCTCCATCCATTTATAATTAAATTCTTTGTATTTTCAGAGCCAAATTTACAGAGCTTCTCCCCTCAGGCCAGCACATCAATGGATTCATGTGAAGTTATTAACCTTACAAACTACGGTAAGTACTGTTGGTGTTTCTGTTGGTAATGATATGTTGAATATTTTTTAAGCCAATTTTACTTGGACGCAAGATAAAATTTCAAAAATTATATTTTCCTGCCATGTAAACCTGCCCACAATACCCACACCGTCCACCCACTTACACACTCACTCGCTACACTTACAGACCCACGCACATACCTATACTCTCCCTCTCCCTCTTTCCATCCATTTATAATTCATTAAATTCTTTATATTTTCAGAGTCAACATTTACAGAGCTTCTCCCCTCAGCCCAGCACATCCATTCGATCGCATCAATTTATTGACTTAAACTCTACAGTAAGTGAGTATTGATGCTATTACTGCTGCTGCTAATGAGATGTTGAATATTTATTGAAACTAATTTTAGCTTTTATGGGTGGTGGGGCGGCGATGTAAATTAAGACAAAAATGTATTCAGTCACGCAATATCTCATGCTGAAGTTTACAAATTGTCTGTCTTTGGTGAATTAACAAAATTAATAAACGTCCTGTTGAATATTTCGAAACTAATTTGACTGGAAGCAATTCCTACTGTTACTGGTGCTACTGGTGGTGGTGCTGCTAGTGCTAATGATGTCAATATTTTCATCAACATGTAACTCATTAATAGAAAATTATGTTAAATGTTTTGAAACAAATTTTACCTGGAAGTTGCCTTTTCATTAACCAGTTAAAGAATGTTTATATTTTCAGATCCCTCATCAAGCCATAATATTTCGAAAAATAACATGGTAGACTGTGCTCTATTCAATATGATTATAGACAACTTGAAGATTCTAAATGGATTTCCTGTTCTAGATAGTGCTAATAATCTGTGTAACGGATCGTATACTAGTGCTTGGAATTTATGCCAAGACCGTGGGTCCGTGGAAAGTGAAAATAATATTACAGATTCTCATGTTTACTACAACCATGAAACGCAGATTCTAAACGGATTACCTCTTCTAGATAGTGCTAATAATCATTGTAACGGATCGAATACTAGTGCTCGGAATTTATGTCAAAACATGTCTGTGGAAAGTGATAATGTTACAGGTTCTCATGTTTACTATGACCATGAAACGCCGGGAACATCTTTTACAAACATTTCCGATGTCAAATATCTGATAAAAATGTTAGCTTATTTTCTAATCAACATGGGGTTGGTGTGGGGGAAATCAGCCATTCTTCCAGTCTTCCTATTGATAGTATGAATGTAAGAAATATACATACGGAAGGATCATTTGAAAACAATAATAACATGAATGATGATGATGATGACGATAAGTTAGATGTTTTATATAATTTTTCTAGAGAACGCGAGTTTCATTCCAGGAAATTTGGGCTTTCCGAATACAGCTATAAATTTAAGCTCCAAAATTGTTTAGAAGGCTTATCTTTGTTTCAAGTAGACAGACGACTCCAGGCAATTCTTACTAAAATATTAGCTACTATTGGGACTGAAATCAATGCATCTCCAGATGATCAAATTAGAATGACTTTCAATCATGGATTTTTAACCCACCCTATTTTCATAGAATTCCATCGTAGCGCCGATTTAAATGCGAATAATCTAATGGAATCATTGTCTAGCATTGCTCAGTCTAAGCGTTCATTAAAACTAGGTAAAACATTTTCAATTGACATGTTCCACGTCCCTATGCCAACTGGCGCTGGGAGAAATCTGAAAATGGCTTATCTATACGATCTTGAGAAAGAAGCATTAATGAAGCAAGGTCTGATCACGGCAGACAACCAAGATAATTTATGTATAGCCCGAGCGATTGTGATGGGTCACGTCTATCTAAATCCCGAATCTACAGCATCTGATAAATGTAAAATTAAGAGGAGGAGGCATACTGGAAAGCAACAAGAAAATAACATGTATCAGAAAACAAAAGCCATTGAATTACATCAATTAGCCGGGTTGGAGGAAGACAGAATCTGTGGTCTCCCCGAAGCTATTAAATTCCAAGAAATATTATGCCCCGATTACAACTTATGTATATATTCATGAGCGGAGATGAATGAATGTATCTTTGAAGGCGATCCTAGCTGCAGAACATTCCTGAATCTTTATTTGTATAATGGCCATTTTGTCTATATATCTTCTATAACATCTGTTATGGGTTCTATTTATTTCTGCAATCAGTGCGGGAAATCTTATAACAACAGAAATCGTCATTCTTGTAAGGCCAAATGCAGGTGTTGTAAATCTACTCTGCCATGTCATTTTAAGGGTTACATCTATTGTCCAGAATTCCATCGTTGGTTTAAGAACAGTCAATGTTTTGAACGCCATATGAAAAATGAGACTTGTAAAAATATATTCTGTTGTAAAACTTGCTACGCAACAATATATAATACCTCAGTTACAAAACACCATTGTTTCTTTAGCAAATGTAGCTATTGCCAGGAAATTGTTGACAGGAATGAACATCAATGTTTTATGTTTCCGTCTGAAGAGGGGTTAACTACAGTGAGAGAAAAACGTTTAGCTAGGGTTGGTATTGAAGATGATTCGGCTCAAAATTTAATTTCTTTTCGATATTGAAATGTACATCTCCTCAGGCACACACATTCCAAACTTGGTTGTAATTAATAAGGTTTGCTCATGCTGTCTTGGCGATGATATTAACTCCACCTGTACAGTATGTAATATCAAACAGAAGGAGCTTATATTCTACAGGAAATCATGCATGAAAGAATTTCTAACCTGGCTGTTAGCTACAGAGACAATTAAGTTATCAAAGAAAACCCAGAAAACTGTATGTATCCATCGGGATGCCATTGTTTTAGCTCATAGCGGTAGGTCATATGATAATCATTTAGTCTTGAGAGAAATTTACGATAATACACCTTTAAAGCCAACCAGGATTATCAAAAATGGCCGGAAAATTTTGTATTTTGAGATTGGTGGAATAATCTTCCAAGACAGTCTTAGCTTTATACCTGTACCCTTGCGTAACTTTCCTGGGATGTTCGATTTGGAATCCAGGAAAGGTTATTTCACCCATTTTGCCAACATAGAGAAAAACCAAGAATATATTGGTAAAATATTTCACAAAAATTTATTTGTCTTCGAGGACATGTCCCTTTCTGAAGCTACTGAATTCCAATCTTGGTATGACTCTATGAAAGATAAATTATTTAATTTTAAAGAAGAATTCCTTTCTTATTGCAAACCTGATGTCAAAGTGCTTAGACTAGTGTGTTTTAAATTTCGTGAGATATGTATTGAACAGACAGAAATCGACTCCCTCGTCTCATGTCTGACGATCGCTTCATTGTATAACTTAATATTCAGGAAACATTCCCTAGAAGAATCACAACTTCCGGTGCTACCAATGAATGGTTATCATCCCCCTAGAAGATATTCAGTAGAAGCTTGTAAATGGATCGATTTTGAAGCTCACAGACTGGAGATTAAAATCGAACACTCCTTAAACTCGGGTTATTGTAAGATTCTCTGGACATGAGTCCCTTAAGCATAGGAATTTGATTAGGAGTCCCTTTGACCCTTCTATGACAATGTCAGATTGCTATTTCAGATGTCTTACACGTCTACGTGAATTTAAGAAAAACGGTTTTATTGTGTATGAGATGTCGTCTTGTGATTTCAAATGCATGCTTAAAACTAACTCTAGCTTTCAATTTCGTAAAGCAAATTACATATCAGGAACCCATTAAACCGCATGATTCATTTTATGGGTGGGGTGGGTGGGGGTGGACAAATGCCATTAAATTGTTTGATAAAACTGAAGATGGTGAGGTAATATACTATTCTGATATATGCAGTTTATATCCTTTTGTCTTAAAGTATAGGGTTTTCCCAATAGGGACCCCTGAAGTTATCAGACGAGACTCAGGAATTTGACAAATATTTCGGCCTAGTAAAAGCTAATGTTTTACCGCATAAAGACATCTTTCATCCTCCCTTATCAACCAAGATAGACAGAAAGCTTGTTTTTACATTATGCTATTCATGTGCGAAACTTAATTCTGAAACAAATTGTGATCATGATGATGACGCCCATAGTATAACAGGCACCTGGACGAGTCCAGAGCTCTCTAAAGCAATCAAACTTGGCTATAGAATTAGGACTATATTTGAAGTTTGGAATTACAGAGAGAAAAGTAGTTCGATATTCTCCGATTACATCGATAAATTCTTAAAATTAAAACAGGAAGCGAGTGGTTTCCCCCTTGAATGTAAGACTCTAGAATATCGGCAAAATTAGGTCCATAAATACTTTGAAACTGAAGGAATAACCTTAGAATATGATAATATTTCGAGAAATTCGAAAATGCGGTCAGTCTGGAAACTTATTTTGAATGCAGCGTGGGGAAGCTTAGCTAAGCATAGCTTTTCTAAGAGTCAATATGTCACAAGTGCTAATCAAATGAGTGATCTGTTCACTGATTCGACACATCATTAAAGACGTAATGTACGTATGTATGATTACTGTATTCTGTGGCTGTAGTAGTAGAAACATCCTACAGCTGCAATCAGTCCTGCTTTGCTTTTGTCCACTGTGTATTGTCCTCAGCCCAAATCCTTAGCTTCCTCCGGTCCATTCTTGACTTGAGTGTACCTAATCCTGCTTTCTTGAGGTCACCTCGTAGCATGCTTAGCAGATTTATGCAATGACGTCCTCTCCTGGCTCTGTATTTGCTGGGAGTAGGGAGAATTCCAAGGCTGCCTGTGCTGGTGTGTCTTATGGCATCCTTAGCACATGGCCAACCATAGACCATCTTTGCTGGGCGACTTTTACAGACAGTGGTGGCGTATAGTGCATCGTTGGAAATTATGTTCTCTGGCCATTGGTGTCCAGTGATGGTGCTTAGGTGTTTGCAGTGGCAGGTGTCAAGTCTGTCTAGAGCTGACTTTGGAGCTATTACAGTTATACATCATCAAGGATACGCAGGTTTCATTGTATAAACGTAGTCTTTTTACCAAGAGCATCTTTGATCTACGAATCCATGGTTTCCAGAAGGACTGGAAAGGTATGCCCCCCATGATGCAGCGTGCAGCAATGTCAGCAGTGCTGCAAAGCAGTGAGCTCAGGATTTTACTTTTCCTCCATGGTTCGCCGCCATGGAGTGGATCATCATTTTCTTTAGTTTCATGCTTTGTAGATAGGTATGTGTGGTTGAACTCTGTTTTGGATTCATTCATAAAGAGATTCTCAATTTTTAGTTTGCTTGCAGCTGTTGGGAGAAGTTCGTCAAGGGGTTTCTTTTCCTCATCTATAAAGTCCACATCGTTGGCATATTCCATCTCTAGTGGCATGCCCAGTATTGACACCAGGGGGTTTGGTCTTGTGGAGTTTTCCCGCACGGATTTCAATGCGGCAGCCAGGTAAGAGATGAAGAGCACTGGGGATAGACCATCTCCCTGTGTGGAGCCGATTGATGTCTCAAACTCTACAGACTTCACTGACTTGACTCGTACCTTCAGCTTGGTGTATGCAAGCAGTACTCTCACTAGTCGTAGCTCATCTTCATTGCAACTGCCCTGGCGTAGTACATCTAGGATCCTTGAACGTTTAATTGTGTCGAAGGCTCATGACATCAATGCCCATTTTGTGGAAATCCCAGTGTTTGGACATGACTACCGACACAAGCATGCGTTGAGCCCATACAATGTCTGCACAGCTGCGTCCACGTTTGAAGCCACTGACATGATCCGGTGAAGTCGTCGATCTTGTCTCAGATGCGGCATAGAGTAACATTGGATAGGATTTTCTGTATGCTGTTAAGGAGCACAATGGGCCGCAGATTGGCTGGGGGCCAGGTGGCTTCTTGTGCTTGGGTAGTGCGATAAGGATGCCTTGGCCTACAGCGTCGATGAGAAGGTGGTGTATAAAAGCTGAATTGATTATGTGCATGATCGGTTTTGAGATAATGTTACTTGCATATTTGAATAGTTCATTGCTCATGCCATCAGGTCCAGATGCACGTCCATTTTTCAGGGCTTTAAGTGCCTTCTCAACCTCTGCTGTATTAATTGGTGTTAGTAATGGCCTGGGGTCTCCTGAGAATGGGTGCAAGGGCTCATCATCGTGGTCAGTGAACTGTTCCTTGAACCATTCACGAATTGCCTCGGCTTTGCTCTTGTCAGTCCTGATAACGTGTCGATAAAGCTATATCTTGGGTACATATGCTGATGAGATTCCAGCCAATTTTAAGATCACAAACTACGTTTCGACCGGGCCTAAGAGTTATGCGTATAAAATGACAGATGGCATAAATATCAAAGAGGTCTGTAAAAGCAAAGGGTTAAAGTTGAACTTTGCAAACCAACACATAAATGACGATTTTCTACATAAATCCATTCTAGATAATAATCTCGAATCCTTTGCGAATTATCAAAAAAATATCATAAGGACGCGTGATCATAAAATCATCAAAAAGACACTTAGTCAAGAAATTTAAACGAACTTTTTCTACATTACCATTTGAACATCAAGATATCCGTAAACTTTAGTGATAGTATGGTAACTTTGATGGTATTTTTAATTAAAATTAATTTTTCTTCATGGTTCATGAGGCTGTAAAAATATTTTGTTTATAAAATGGCCAAACTGAATTTTATCATCATTCGGTCATAAGAATTTTCAAATTTTCATGGCATCATAAGTAACCCCTACGAGGTCCCCCGCCCCATACTGTAATGCTCAGCCTTATCATCGGTGCAGGGGTGTAACCCCAGCCAAAGTGTGGGACACTT
This sequence comes from Chaetoderma sp. LZ-2023a, assembly GCA_034401795.1. Lineage (NCBI taxonomy): Eukaryota > Metazoa > Mollusca > Caudofoveata > Chaetodermatida > Chaetodermatidae > Chaetoderma > Chaetoderma sp. LZ-2023a. The sequence continues at coordinate 113,301,423 of CM067360.1, read as the reverse complement.
GGTGTGGGGGCAAACTAGAGCATTTGATGACCCCTAAACATCTTTCATTACATTGAAGTCGCTGTGTAGTTCATCAGCTAGCGCTGTACAGGCTAGATCTCTTTCAAAACTTTTAGCTGTAGATGTTGTAGCTCTCCTTTCTTGTCCTTCTTCCCTTCTTGTCCTTCTCCTACGAGGTCCCCCCACCCCACCTCTCCCCTGCTGTAAATGCTCGACCTCACCGTTGGTGCAGGGGTGTAAACCAGCTGAGTGCCAATCCAGGCATTTGAAGGGGCTAACAGCATGTTATCCATATTTATTTCCACCAGACCTGTCCTGTTACCCTAATGTCTTTAGCTACTTATGCCACTATCAAGCTTTGAAAAATTTACTAAAATGCTGTGGCTAACAGTGTAAGGGAAATAATTGACTTCAACTTTTATGAAAATTTAGTATTATAAATAAGTATTATCCCCTATATTTTCAGGATACTTGAAAACGTTTAAACCTGTAAATTTATTTAATTCATATTTCATCAAATCCTATTTCTTACACAAAATATTCTGACGACAAAATGTTGGGGAAAAAATGAGTTTAACTATTTAAAACAAAAAAAATGTTTACAACATCATCTGTTATGCATAGAGATTAATTTAATTAAAAATTAAATCAAACTTTTACCATACTGTCAAACTATATTAGACTGGAGACCATCTGTCCCACAAAAAATGTTTTATTTTACTACTTTTTTATATCATCAATTTATCCTATCACAATCGGTTTTTTCTTAGTCATCACCATCATCAATTATGGCACATGATGATGTCACACTCATTAATGTTGATGGCATGATCAATTACGTTTCATCCATGTATATCCTATCACAATTGGGTTTTTTCTTAGTCGTCATCATCATCAATTATGTCACATGATGAATTCACAATCATGACGTCATAATCAATTACCTCTCATCCATGTTGGTGTCATACGAAAGAGTTACATCTCTTATCTGTAAAAAAAATTCTGCCTATTCATAGATTTTTTTAATCCCTTTGTATACGTTAAAAAGACTTTTTGTTTTTCTCATATTCTCGCTCAGATGTGTTCGGTTTGTCAATATATGGGCATCTCGACACCAAGAAAGATGAATTCGCATGAATCTCCGACCTTCTAAGCAGAATATAAGAAATTGTTTTGTCTGTGGCTAACAATATCTAACAAAAAGTCTAATCTAATATTAATCATCATTACCTTTGATCTACAAAAGGTGATTTCACTAGAAGTTGGTTATTTAAAAAAAAATTTGGCACTGTAATAACTGCCTCCGTTATTAAGGCAGTCATTCTAGTAGTAAATTTTCCAAAAAAGATTTCATCTTTTTATCCATCACTACAGAGGATCCATGTAAAAAATTAGGTTTTTTCAAACCGGATTATTGTCATTTATAAAAAAAGTTGTACTATCTTTCAGATATATATATATATATATATATATATATATATATATATATATATATATATATATATATATATATATATAAACTTAATTTTAATTGTTTTACTGTCAATATCTGATGTTGCAAATATTTTTTTTTTAAATAAAAAAAAATAATTTTACATCTTTTGTTCTCTGTTATCTGTTTTCCCCAACATTTCCAGCATCCTTTTTACCAATAATAATCAATGGACTATATTATGAATGAAATACCTTTGAAAAAAAAGGAAGGAAAAATGTGATATTTGATTTCCTGCCTTTTTATGAATGGATATTAATGGAATGTATGAATAATACTTCCTCATTTTGATTTTATGAATGAGGCTCCACTTACATCCATACAAACACATTCATGCATGCACACGTATGCCTACGTGCACAGGGCGTATGTGAGGGGAGGGATGACCAGTCTTAAATGAATAAAAAAAGTTGGCAGCAACAGCACCGAGTCACATTAATTTTCAAAATATTCAAGAGCACGTTTTATTAAATAGCAAAGAATTACAAAAGACATACAATTCATCCACCATGTCGGACTATTTGAGATTTGATGATGGTGATTTCCTTCCTTTTTATGAATGAATATTAATGAAATGTATGAATAATACATCACTGTTTTAATTTTATGAACAGGAAAAAATCTTACTCCACCTACCTCCATACAAACACCTTCACGCACGCACACATATGGCCTATGTGCACAGGGAAGATGACGTCATGTCTTAAATGAAAAAACAGACTTGTGAAAATTATGGTTTTAATATTCCTTTTTATTAAAAAACAAATTGAATTACTCATTTTTTTCAAGCTATCGATACAGATAAAAAGTTGTTTAATATTTTGAAATTAATTTGACTGGAAAAAAAGTCAGTCACCTCGCATTTTGTTCCTCGGCAACTGTTCCTCACCTACTCATACCCCGGCTCATGAAAGATGGGGAGAGGAAGGGGGAGGGGAGGGGTGTTCCACCGCCGCCACTGCCAATGTCTCTTCTGTTCTGTGGAAGATTGCTTCCCCTTTAAGATTTCCTGACAAAGTTTATGAACAAGAGATTCCCGTTTATTTTCATCCAGAATGGATAATTCATGTAGAATATTGCTCATAGATTTCCCTCTGCATCTATGATAGAGAAAATGTGGACAGTAGTATCCACAGTCTAGACTTCATGGGTTGAACTCGTTGCCAGTTGTAAAGATAGACCCGACTTTCACCAGGGAAAGTGGACAACATTCTCCCGTTTGTCGGCAGTCTGCTTAATGGGTCATAGAATTCACATCCATGTTGGTTATTAAGGGCTGTGTAATACACACATATCCAGTACCTACCAGGCTTATCAGATGGCTGAGTATTGATTATCAAACAATATGGTCGTCCGTCGATCCTGGGGGGGGGAAAGCGATCTACAGGGAACACACCTATGAAACATCTTCTGGTTATTGGGTCTGTCTTGCGTAAATGCTCTAATTGAATAGTGTTCAACATTCTCAGAAATTGGTTAGAATTTTTCTACTCGCATCTATAAATATATTATTATTAAATTCGGCATAACAAATGACGTTGTACGTCTCTGTCAGAGCTGCCTTGAAGTTAAAATGAACGTGTAATGACCCCATCTTGGTAGGGAACTGGTGAATCGAATCGACCAAGTCTGGTGAAAAATCTAACGGGAAGAGGGTATACCCGTAACGGAAGTCATTTAATGATATAGGATAGTGTCTGTCCTTAAAAAGTCCTCCAGTACCAGAGATTAAGGTTAGATATGCCTCAGAATAATTTACCTTGCCTTCACTGAAATTTGGCTTAATGGGGCTATTAGTGACTTGTTGCCCATTAATATAACAAGTGCAAAATGTCAGATTGTTGTGACGAAAATTAAATGGGTTTTTAGTAGTATCTCCATTATAGGCAGCGTTCAGAATCATGACAAAAATCACACGTGTCGGGAGTTGACTGACAAAGAGGTTGTCTCTGTCAACAGACTGAACACCGGAGGCAACGGTAAAGGCTTTCACCACGACCCGTCTGATCAGGTAAATAACATTAGTTCTTGACAGGATTTTAGCATGACTTAACAATAGATCGTGTGATGGGTTAACCTCTCTTATGTAGAGATAAGCTTCATCCATTTTCACTTTATGGTTAATATTTTCCAGAGACATGCTAGAGAAAGCGTCCTTCGTTCGCTGTATTCTCACTCAAGTTGACACCACCGAGCAGATATTTTTCTTGAAGGAATATGTCAGAATGAATTCTACCAATCAATTCCACACTTGCCCCCTGACCACAAGTTTCTCTGCGAGCTTTGAATCATAGATTTCTATTGCTTATCTCATCGAACTCCCCGGCATCATCGGCATGCCACATAGCTAGTTGAAGATGTGACTTGGCTGCATCGTTTCCATAGTTTAACAAATTTTCCAGATAAGCTCTGTAAGAATAATTTTCAGAGGAATCTGAAATTCTGTTCCAATTAAGAAATATGTCTACTTGACTTATCAGAGAATGCATCCAATTATTAACAGGTGAGAGTAATGCCACCCTAGTGGGAGTGATTTCTCTCCCCCCCCCCTCCCTGTTCGATTGTTCATAGTCGTTAATCTGACTTTAAAAAATAGATAAGATTGCGACAAATCCAGATATTGGTCAGGTGAGCCAGCTACATAAAACTCCATAGGCCTGGTGTCTGTCAGGGAGGCTATGGGTTGAAATTGGGCCCATCTTCCACTGTCCAAAGTAGTTACCACGGAATGTCCCTCAAAAAGTTCAAATTCACTTTTAGTACACTCACAGCCAAGTGGTAAATCCATATCACCGCTTGTCTTTTTTCTCTCTAGGAAAATATGTCATTGATTCCTTATTGTCAACGTCATCTATGTCATCCACTTACGACTTGCTTTTTCAGCTTATTTTTTCTAGAATGTCTTCTCACTTCTCTACACTTAATGCTTTTCGTAGGAACTCTCATCCGATATTCCTTTTTAAGCATTTCCATATTAACCCCTTGGTTGCTAACAGCAGTGATAGCATGTGGAATTACAGCCTTTCCCACCCTTTTAGCCCTAGATTTTAGAGCAAACCTGACATTCTTTCCAGCCATGCCATCTTCAGCTAACCCTACACCAGTGCTCAGGGCCTCATGTCCGAGCGATTTACCCAAGCTTTTCATCATTGGTAGCGCCGATTGAAATAGCCCTCCTAATACATTTCCAATTCCATGACCCGTCTGATACCGACTACCCATGAATACACGTATATGACCCCCATACTGTCCATAGTGACTTTTATAACGAGACATCAAATTATCAAGGTAGTTTCTATTTTGAAAAATATTTCTATCGTCGACATCTAAAATGTAGACACGCAACCGCCGTAAAGGAACCGTCAGCAAATTTTATGTTATCTCCAACCCTGTCTGTGAGGAGAATGGAAATAGCCTCGACATAGTTCTTCAATACCGGGTGGTACTGTATGTCGGGAAATGTCCAATGACAAATATCTTTACCACCTTCAGCGGATTCGATCAGAATAACTCTTAACAGTGGTGTGGTTATGTCCCCTACTATTTATGTGACTCATGACGTCACAGTATATATACCTAGTACCAGGACCACTTGAAGAGCCACCTCTATTATATGTTTGATATCCTCCTGATGGGGTGGGGCCTTCTATGGTTTCCTTTCTAGTCAGCAGCCCTAAGAGATCGGACAAGGATTTAGGAAAAGTAATTGAATGATGTTTCTTAATTATAACACTGATCATTTTCGGCCGATTGGGAAAATATTTGAGAATGGTTTCACTTGAGAAGGTGGTTGAACCGGTTTCGGTCGGGATGGAATCAAAGACGATGTCACGTTTGGGGTCTCTGAATTGAATTGTCTTCGCGCTCGACTCGTAAAGAAATAAAAGCCTTTTCTGAGAATGTCAAGGCTCCGAGGATATATCACACTAGACAGACCGACTTCCCATTCACCTTGAAATGTAAGAGCCAATGGTAGCCTGGTTCTATATTCTGAGACTTTATTGTAAGGATAGAATGCCGTAGAACTGTTACTAGGGAGTGTCACATAAAAGTGATCCTCAAACATTGTCAGGCTGGTGTGTTTTTAAACATTTTAAACAGGGACTCGGTAGAATGTAGCCAGACAACCGGATAACATATAGTCATCATTACCTGTCTGGTTAATCTGAGTCGAAAAGACAGCGAAGATAAGACAGGAATTTGGATTTCTTTTCGACGGAGATTAACCAGACGGGTAATGATGACTATATATATATAGTCATCATTACCTGTCTGGTTAATCTCAGTCAAAAAGACTATATATATATATATCTCGCCATCATCATTTTCTTCGGCCATTTTTCTTAGCTGGATGTACAGCCCACTTTTCAGAGATCCAGGAACTGAATTTACTAGGATAGCCTAGCCAATTTATGAAATATTCACGTTCACCCTTCCCCTTATGATGGCTTTTAATAATTTCTTCGATTTCATACTCTTTATTTAAATCGATACCACTAACTCTCTGTAATTCTTCCTGATAGAATATACCCACTATCCACGCGTCATCACAGGCGTTAAGAACATATAACATTGGTTTGTATTGGCTTTTGATTTCCTTAATCTTAAATATCTCTCAACTCCAGTGACCACGATACCCCTTCTTGAATGGCATTCGAAGTTGTAATATATGTACATGGTCCCCAGCCCGGGACTTATGTTTGTCACCAGACAACGCAGGTGGCTTACTCTTATAAATGTTTTGCCAGACCAGATATTCCTTACTATGATCAACATCGATCGGTCTCATTTGCATACTGCTATGCAATGTTCTGTTATATGAATGCAATAGCTTAGGCAAAATATCTACATAATGTTCAGTATTCTTGTGGGTTGTGTAACAATATATACGTTCTTTCAACGTTCGTTGAAACCTTTCTATCATGGCTCTGTGCAGTTCATTTTGAGATGTACAGAAATGGATACCGTTCTCCTTGAGATAACTTTGAAGTCAACTAGCTATGAATTCACCATCCTTATCCATTTGAATAGCAGATGAGCGACGGTCGGTATGTTTGAAAATGTTTTTGAAACCCTCTAGAACCGATAACGACATTTTATTTTGTAGATTTTCTATCCAGACATACTTTGAGAGGGCATCAATTATACAGAGTTAGATATCTAACATTGTCATTGTCTTTTGCGAGCATTCCCATAGCGCACAAATTTGCTTGCCAAAGCTCATCCATTGAGGAGACTCTAATAGAACGTCTAGGAAACTTAACCCTTCATGGTTTGTGCAATGTGTTCGTGTCATAACCTAACCATTCTTTGATATAGGAACAGGATATCTTTCCATTCAATGTGTGATAAAGCTTTTCATGACCGAAAAAAGAAACGGGGTTAGAGGGATTAAAATAAATATTGCCTAATTTGGCATTTTTATTCGCATGTCTTCGTGACATCATCGATAATCCCTCCTCTTTTTCCTAGAACTTCTCTCTACAGATAAACTTTCCCATCTAGGCGAGGCTGGCAAGCTATCTTGTTTCCATTCTTACTTCTTCTTTTTCTTCTTCTTATCAGTGAGACTCCCACCAAGACCAGAGATTCTGCTAAACGATGAGGAAGGAGACAATTCTGCTTCTTTCTCACTGTATATATTTCTAATAATATTCTCTCGATCAACTAAACGCTTAGGAATGTTAAGCATTCTTAAATGTTGATAAAAATCACTTGTCACACCATCATCATCAGCAACACTTTTTCCTCTTAATCCGTGTGACACGACGTTTGTAACCAAATCAACAATATTGCTGTTTGGATGGTGTCTTCCCTGAATGCTAATAAGTCTTATAGTCTGATCAAATATCCCCTGAGACAATCCTGATAAATCATGTGGTTTAGCAGTCGATGCTATCTGACCAGTAGACGACGCACTGTCTCCTCTGAATGTCAAACCCCAGTAAAAGTGATGGTATTTTGACAAAGTCTCAGAATACATATTAGCCTTTTCATATTCACTCAGGTCTTAACGGGATAAAATCCGATATATCTCTGAATCTACACCTATGGCCTTACGTATCATAGGGTCAATCTGCAAAATGTTTGCCAAAGTTTTTAAGTAAATCTTGAGGAATCAAAGCCATTTTATGGTGTATTCCATGTTTTTTCTCAAGACACAACTTTCCTATAAGACTCACACATCTACTCTCCATAGAGCACATCATAGCTATTCCTTTTATAACAACCCTCTACGATGACAGGTTATTTTTAGGAACAAGATGTAATGACGGGATTTGAATGTATTCTTTTGGATGTCTTTTGACAAGTAACTATTTTACCATTTAGCGAAACAACTTCCCCAGCAATGGTACCATGCTCCCAAGTACTGCTGGCAATAAGGCACCAAGGAACCCTCCACTTTGCAACACTTTTTGCTTTCGAGAATCAGAGATACCACATTTCTTGGAAAGGATTCGAAGATGAGTCTTATATTTCCTGAGTTTCCTATAAGACAGCTATGGCAGTTTTACATTACACCATATAACATTCAAAGATGCTTCACATAAGCAGTTAATCAGATCTTTTGAACATCCGCTAATTACTTCACTATGTGTCTTAGGCAATGCTTTGGAGAACTATCTTAGCATCAGTAAATGTCATGATATTCTGTGAGGAGACATTTTGCTATTCGATCTCTACACCCTCTTAGTAATATAGATGTAACGAATCTCAGTAGGATGAATGGACGTTCGTAGCCTGAGATATTCTGGATTTGTTTATTTAAGATCTAGTGGCAGATATGAGTGCGGCATCTCTGTCACAATCTTATATGCATTTATTGAATATTTGCTATTCCTAGAAAATATTTGTTGAGATAAGCAACATATGGATGAGGCGTCCTTAGTATTCTTAACAAGCACGATATAATGAGAATTAATTGAAATGTCTCTCTGACATCGCGATTTGTGAAATAGATTTTGAAATATGAATATAATACTGCAGTTCTCATGGTGTGAACGACGTGTGAATAAAGCAGACATTTGACCACCAGCATCAGATCTGTCCATAAGGTCATCTACAATCAATAAGTTCCTACGATTTCTGTCTAGGTCAATAGAGTCAATGCCTTCTATAAATTCAACTTTCCCTCTCAAAGAATTATATGAAGGCTGCCAGGCTCCACAGCACCATATTATTTTTTCAGGGGGTGGGGTTATCCCAAACCCTTCAGATATTAAATGGTTTTTTATAAGTTCAGTCTTGCCACTCTGTGTCAGAGCTGCCACAAACATAGTGAATGGATGTTTCAGTAATATAGACGTACTTGAGATTACTTCCGTGTTCATTTTGTACCCTTCTGAATATAAGCCAGCAAATAATGTTTGAACAATTTCAAACCTTCTATTTAAATGACTGTCAAAAAACTTCCCCTGAGTAATAATTTCAAGAGAGAACATCTATGAATTTGCCGAATAGTTTGAGAACATTTTGACTGAAAAATAGTACAACAACTACTTTCAGTCAAATAGTTTTAGAAAAATATACAACAAATTTAAAGTTATTATTTCTATTGAAATTATTAACGGAGAGATTAGTTTCTTACCAGTCAAGAAAGCGGCAATCAACACCACTGTCACTGTATAGATAACGTATTTCTTCTGGCTACATCCTGCTAAGTGTGAAACGATCTCTGCAGTGTGTTGAGTAGGGGAGAGGCGAGAGAGGGAAATTGGCTAAGGCAATTTTGAGAAGCTCTTGTAAAACTGACATTAAGCCTATCTAAGTCGATTTGAGAGGCCTTGAAAACTGACAGATTATAAATTTACACTAACCCATACATGTTGAATGTTTTGAGACTAATTTGATTAAGAAAACATTTATGAAAGATTCTGACAATGAACCCTTATGTAATCGTGATTGTGACGTCAGACAATACATGACATAATTTCATTTTAATATCAGATACTTGAATGACAGATCAAATATAGGAAGTTCCCGGGATAGAGAGATGAAAATATCACAGACACAGATATTATATTATTAGTTTTATTGAATATAAAGCACAGGTATAATATACATAGACTGCTTATACGGTAGAATATATGAGATATGATAAAAGCTATTTTTAATGAAAAAAAGACATCTATATTAAGACTACTTATTATATTCATGAAGAGTACTTATTATATTCATACAAATATGATAATACTATTACAATTTTTCCTGATACTGATACACAGGGCATATAATCTCATCACACAACACGTCTTACACATTCATAATAAATCCTCAGCGTGATGAGCTAAAACCGGTGATCCTTTCAGGAATTGTAGAATTTCAAAGATTCCGATTCTCTGAGAGGCAGGTTCCATGTAAAGTGAAATATTATCCACAGTGTTGAGATAATAGTCAACACTGAGGCAAGAATGTTCCTTTTGACTACCGTTCTCAGTCTGACATCCATTTCATTCTCCCCTGGCTATCTTATCTATTAGATCAGATAGCATTTCAGTATAAAACATGTTTATCCTCTTCTGAACATTCAAACTAGGACAATAGTGAGGATTTAGTCCATAGCGATACTCTATAAATGGCATCGGATGATTACATATGTCACAGTTCTTGAAGCTTTTATCAGCTCTCTCATTTACATCACATTTAGGAACTTTAGCCACCAGAACAATTGGAATTAAGTCATTATAATCACATTCGGAGTCACTAAAATTAGGTTTGAAAGATCAAAGCATTTACGTTTAGTTCCACGATGTGGTAACTCACCGGACTGTTGATAATCCATTACAACAGTCACTGGGGGAGAAGGACTGGTGGAATGTATTCCAATCAAACGGTCCAATATCTCCCTAGGAAACGAATATGTAAATTCACGATCATATACTCCACTATGCCTTATAATCATAATGTCATCATTTTCTATACTAATACTCAGAAAGTCATCAATCGTTCTAAAATATGGTCCATTCTTCTGATATCGGGCACGTATTATCTCTACAATAACATACCATCGCGCAAGTTTAAATAAACAGGATAGATACATACGTCGACCCGATCCTGGAATTTCCAAATAATCCAATTAGTTCTTCCCGTGCTTTATCACCTTTTAGCCCAATTGCAGTTTCATCAATATCAAGTGTCTTATATACATTCCTTATACTTAATAGATCATCAAACCTGTCCAGTTCTGCTTGAACCATACTTACCCTTTTTTTTCTTCTTAGGCCCAGCTAACCTCAATGCTATCAACTGCAGTCAACAAATCCGTATCCGACAAAGTTGACAAGTCAGATGATGTAGCAGCTAATGGTGTAGCAGATAATGATGTCGCACCAAGACCCAACACAATCAAAATATCAGTCACATTGCTCTTTATGCTTCTCAGATCCGAAATAGACAGATGAATTCCGTTTCGGGTAGGATAGAAAACAGAGTCAAATTCGTTACACCAATATCTACGAATGTCTACACCTGGAAACTTGTCATTTACACATTTACGAGTTCCATCAACCAATATACAATTGTAGTCTCCAAATAAACCACCACAGCTCCAAAATCCTCCAAATCACCTATAAGACCGCTAAAGTCGTAAAAGGCACTTCCAGTAATATAAATACCATGTTTCATAGGATAACCTTCAGGATGAACTTCCCTAAAGTCAGCAAATTTCTCTCCATTTATCAACAAAACTCTAAGGTAATGACTATTAGATAGTGCCAAATTGAATGAAGAATTTTTCAGGTATCTATCGACTTGGTTAACTTTTCCACCCATGATGAGACAGCTTTTATATATTTCACAAAAAATCCTGATGTAGCATTTCTAGACAAAATTAGACGTAGAAATCCAAAAATTATCTTACCTTTTTACACCTTATAACACTTCCGGTCTGAAAGTATAATTTACAATCCAGAAGTATCAGAAGTGGAATACCTTCCTTTCACAGAAAGGATATGTATCATCTTTCCAGTAAAGGTGTCCTGTTTCAGCTTGGGATGTGATCTTATCACTCAGGAACTAGTCAAGGGAATTCAAGGGGACATTTTACTACAGGAAATCATGTTTCCAGTTTGGATGTCCGTTTCCGGTTCGGATGTCCTGTTTCTGGTCATGGGTGTCATCACTCAAGGAAGTAGTTAAGGAAACGGATTTCCACACGAAAGAGGGGAAGTGATCTTATCACTCAGGAAGTAGTTGATGGAATTCAAGGGGACATGTTACTACAGGAAATCACGTTTCCGGTTCGGATGTCCTGTCTCCGGTCATGGGGTGACATCACTCAAGGAAGTAGTTAAGGAAACGGATTTCCACAGGAAACAGGGACATTTTTTTGGTGACGTCATTGATGACGTCACAGGTATTATCCAATCAGAATCTAGGCCTTGCGAAGCCCATTAACTACTGCTTCCAAAGATCAGTCACAATTAAGGTTTTGGTCGTTGATGCATTTATATAGCAAAGTGACGAGGGCTCTTGTTAATCATTAGCCTTTTGCAAATAACCTATATGGGTAAAATTATATAAACTATTTAACACTCATATCAGCCAAAAACGGCTTCTGCAGTGGTCTTGCGAAATGTCAATTCGTGGACCAAGAGATGACTGTTTATGAAAATTTACCACTGTAATGACTGGCTAGATAACCAAGCCAGTCATTCCAGTGGTAAAATTTCAAAACTAGTTTTCTCTTGGTACGCAATTTGATATTTTCTTTGAAAAAAATTGAAATTTTCATGAACAAATTTAAGGTGTAAAGGCAAACTGACAGGAAATAAAATTGTTTAAATTGTATACTTTTAGAGGATTCAACTGTGTGCCTAGATGTAATGAAACGAAATAAACCTTAACATATAATGATTTCTTTACGATAAATTAATATAATTTTTTAGGTTGTGAATTTGAATTAGGGACTCGTGTCTCTATTTCAATTTCACAACTTGACATTTTTTAAATTAATTTATATGGAATTAAATCAGCATATGTCAAGATTTATTTCGTTTCATTACCTATAGGCTCACAGTTTAAGCGTCTAAAAGTTTACAATTTAAGCAATTCTATTTTCAAGCATTCTGGTGTGAATGTGCACATTTACAGAGTTAGACATAATCAACGGTTCTAGTTTTATTTACAACAGTTGTTTACGACATTCGATTCATAAAATATAAATTGTCCATTACCTGAATAAATACACACGAATACAAAATTAATGCGAGTTTATACAATATTCGAATGTAGTCTGCATAATTAACATGACGTGCCGAGGATATCTTTGGCAGCTTAGGTATATACTGGTAATGACACAACCATTTGTAGGCCTACACTGAATTCTCACTACCCTCGGCCCGCCCTGTAAATGTGTGTAACATTACAATAATTATCCCACAAGATAAGTTTAACACGAAAGACTGACAGATCTCGCAAAATAAACGACTTATTGTTGCATATAACGAGATTTGGAACATTTGGCTGTGCTTGGGAATAAATTGCACGCGTAGAAATAAAATAAGCGTTAACGTGCTAGTTTGTTAGTAGGCCTAAATTAGTTAGTCTAATACATGTAATGAGGAAAATGTTTTGGAAATCTATATCAATCTGGCTTATTTGAATGGTTTTAGGACAATAGAATACAACCACAGTTTGTTTGGATGGTATTTACGTGTCCGTCAAAACATCTACCGCAGTAAATGACTTCCCCAATAACACGGGCTCGTGGGGCCTAGCGCACCGTAAAGGCGTTTCTTGGGTTGTCGTAAAACCTGTTCTATGCGACCACCTTATCGGATGTTAGACCACGACCGCCATATCTAATAGTAAGCCACTTGGAGTAACCATATGAAATCCCATAGTCTAAATTTTAAGACAATCATACACGCTAGCTGTTGAATATTTTGGAACTAATTTGACGGGGACCTGTTGCTGCCATAGGCAGCAACAGCTCCCAATCAAATCTGTTTCAAACTATTGTTTCAAATTGACCGGGGCCTGTTGTTGTCATAGGCAGCGGAAGTTTAGAATCAGATTACTTTCAAAATATTCAATGGCCTGATTTCTTACATTGACAGTTACTGTTCGTATTTTGTATTTCAGAAACTAAATGCATGATTAAGATAGACTGTGTCTATTAGGTGACCGTAGATGAAAGGTTTTAAGATCGACCAACTAACGCCGTTATGGCGCACTAGGCACATAGTCCGGTACACGACCAATACCGGCCAGTGTTGTTCCGGTATTGGCCCAGTACGTACCGGCCCAGTAACCTGCGCTATCAGAGCTGTGTCAGTAGTCAGCAGTACTCACCATAGATGAGCCACAGTGTCCATTAGAGTTTATTCACTAAGGAACTAGTAATACTCTAAGTATGAATATAATTGAAAATATATGATTAGATTTTCCATGAAACTGACTTCATAGGTGACATGTATTTTGCGGTCCAGTCTCAAGGTCACTGGCCATTGTCAAATTCATTTAGCAACAATCTAAAGTAATATTTATGCATAATTATCACAGACTTTTTATTTTGAGCACTTTAAAGGCTGTCTAAGTAATGCCCAAGTCAATCATTGATAACGTTATTTTGAAAACCAGTTACAGTTAATCTTCACAATGGGAGTTAGTTGACTGCAAACGGACTTGCTACCAAAGAAACAATGTCTAAAATCGAGTTTGGGATTTAGGCTCCGTTCACGTACATAAGACTGTTATTATAAGGCCGAATATTTTAGCATTCTATAAAAGCGAGAAATTTGAAGTGACTGATGGTCATAGTCTAGATACGATTGCAATTCAGAGTAATCGTGATTATTTCAGGGGGGTCTTAATATGCTTGAACAAAACTTGGATCTAAGAATCGAGCCAACAAAAGTCAACGATGTTATCTTAATTGACCAGTGAACCCCAACTCTATTTCAAGAACACGTATTTGGTTTCATTGGTCCATACCAAGTTTCACTCTCCTAGATACAATATAGGAATCCAGTGTATCGATCAATCATATGACGCCATCATTAACTACGTCACATGTAGGCTGGCGTCATAATGAATCACGTCATGAATCGTGTGTATATAAGTCAGTTGTAAACGCTTAATAGTCTACAAGGCAATAGACTTAATGTATGTCTTTACTATTTAATACATGTTTTTGTTGAATATTTTGAAACTAATTTGACTGGGGGCCATAGGCAGCAACAGCACCCAGTCAAATTAGTTTTAAAATGTTCAACAACTTACCTGTGAAGTTTTTCTGAAAATTGAGACTCATGGAGTGCAGAGATTAATCGATCCCAACGCAGGCGAAACCTGCGCGGAGCTTAGCTTGAGATAGGCGCGGAATGTCTAAAACGTGATTTATCTATTAACATCAGATCAGTGTAATTGTGAAAGCCTTATTCAATACCAATGTCCTAAGTTAAGGATGTTTCATCCGGGTGACTTCATTTATGTCTCTCATGGCACAGACTGATAGGCCCGATAGTTAAACTGATTTAAACATATTTTATTGTATCAAAATAATAATGAGATCGGGTAAAAGTTCTGACTACGTAGATCATTCTCTTTCCCTTTGTTTCAGGAGAGCAGATATATTACAGGTCTTACTAATTTGACTTCTATTCACATGACTGAATGTTTCAAATTCATTTAAATCTTGTTCTGAAGTAAATAGCCTCAGTTGTTTGGAGAGTTTAGTAAATAAATTGTGAATATTCAATATTCTGTCGAATAATTTAAAATTAATTTGACCTCCTAGTCAAATATACAACAGTTTTCATATATTATTGGATTAAAAATGAAATACTGTGACAACATATTCCAAAGGTTCGCCTTGTTTGAGAGACATATGCAAATAACATTCGCCTTGAGAATATTAGTCTGTGTCCAAATATATAAAATCATTAGTACTTGTTACCAACGAATTCTAACCAGCTACTACGCAAAGAAATCTTTGCATCTGCCACATATATTCGATTGGTTACTGTGCAGTGTGCAGTTTCAACATAACCATGATATCATGTCGTATGGTTCCAGCGCAAAACACGTAAATAAATGGATTTACAAGTGAATTACCATACAATAAAACATTGATAAAAATGACGGATAGAATCAGATGGTACTGCTGAATAGGATACGTGAACAAATAATGGATATATGTATGGACTAAAACCGGCACAGATGTTATCCAAAACACTATAATTACGATACTAACCGCTCGTGCGTCCGTTGTTTGTCGTTGTTGTTCCTGTTTTTGGTCAGCCATCACTTTTATCGACTGTTTCTTCACTAAGCAATGTTTAGCAAGATGAAAGCCCGCGATAAGAAAGTCTGGTAACAACATGTAGAGGGTAACTATTACCAAAAGATACGTTTTGTAATCTGCATCGATTATGCACACTGTGTATATTTCCCCCTGATAGTGGAATGACACCGTTTTGGAGTAGACCAGGACCAAAACTACGAGTCCTGCGGTGACTAGCCAAAAGAAGATGCACACCTTTGCTACCAGATCTGCTGTGATTCTGGCGCGAGCAGCGAGAGGATATACCAGCTGATAAAACCTACAAGAAAGCGAAATAGTGGCTGAATCCGATCTGTCACTCACGTATTATGATGTGATATTCAATTACATGGCATGTATGCTGATGCCACAATTATAATGCATGATGAATGACGTAGGGATCTAACCAACTAACAAGCCCCTTAGGAAGGAGAGACAGTCTAGGAAGTCCAGAAAGATTACATGTTATTTAACCAGATTTCTCCAGAATCATTGCACTTTAACTTCAAATGAAAGATACGTTTCCTATTCAATCACACCCTTGATTGTGACACTAAATATGTAATATAGACTACTTACTGTCATGTAATTTGTGTCAAAACAAACAAAAAGTCAATTCACCTTTCCAGAGTATCTATCAATGATCTGACGTCATATTGCGTCATAATCAGCTAGGCGGCGTGTAGCATGACATCATAATCATTACGTCATAAACGATTTTATTAGGCCCGTCTTTAACTCTTAATAGTCCGACACGTTGTACGCATTATATGTCTCTACTGTTTAATAAACATGCTGTTGAATATTTTGAAATTAAGTTGACTGGAAGCCGTTTCTGTCATAGGCAGTAACAGCACCCAGTCAAATTAGCTTCAAAATATTCAACAGCTTACCTGTATAGTTTTCTGGAAATTAATAGTTAGGGAGTTCAGACATCTATCAATCCCAAAACGGGCGAGTGTGGGTGGAGCTTAGCTAGAGATGGGCGGGGCTTGGCTAAAAATGGAAAGCTCCATTCAGAGTACGTGCCACCAGGCATGTATCAGAGTTGACACCGGCGTAGCTGACCACTTCAATCTTTCAGCCCATCTAATCAATCGTGATTTTCAAATCTTACTAGTTGAACATACTCAGGTTTCTAATATGGAAAAAACAGAAAACTACAGACTTCTCAGAGAAACATTCTAGAGTACGTGTTTGCAGACAGAATGGTGGTCTGACCTAAAACTAATTTTTCCACAAGATCCCAGTAAGAGCAAAGTCGACTTTTCCAGTTTTAGCTATGCCCCGCCCATCTATAGCTAAGCTCCACCCACACATCGCTCATTTTGTGATCAATCTATCCCCGCACTCCCTGACTATCAATTTCCAGAAACCTATACAGGTAAGCTGTTGAATAGCAGCAACAGCACCCAGTCAAATTAGTTTCAAAATATTCAACAGTATGTTTATTAAATAGTAAAGACATGCAATTCGTACACCAACACTTGGCAAAAGCAACACACTTACGGGAAGGAAGGATATAAAAGAATGGAAAAATGAAATTGGAAAAATATATTGGGGAAAATGAAGTCATTAATGGTTTATGATTTCATTAACTTGCTGACAAGAAACAATACTATTTACTGTGCGGTCTATGTCAGGATTTCTAGTCCCGCGGTATTTTTCTGTAAATCTATGGCACCGTACATTTTTTTAGTCTCTATATATTCCTAAAAGAGAAAAATTTTGGTGCGAGTTTGTCTTTTAGTTTTTTGGCTTACTTTTTGCAGAAAATAAATAACGCATATAGATATGGAGGCAAAAATTAAAAACATGAATACTTTTCATGGCAAGCATAGCATTCTCCCTTCAAAATGACCGCCATGGCGAGTTCTACGGGGCTATTCTATTCGCATACAGCTCTGAGTTATTATTTAGATATCCGATAGAAATTGTATGGGAATATTGTAAAATTGATGTTAAACATGTCTATAAAGCCCACTTTATGGGCGATAATATAATTATTAAAGACTATTAAGATGGGTGGTCCTAAGCCACAATCGTATGCCCCCAAAAGGAGGTTGACAGGTTATAACTGACTAGACTGAGCTGACGTAAACCCAACATATTAACACTGAAGTTGTAGGGTTTGACAAGAAGACGGTAATAACATCTAACAAGGACGTGTATATGCAAGCAATCAAAATCGAGTATGTACACAGGCCACGCCCCCCCCCCCCCCACCCACACACACACCGAGTACAAACTGGAATGCATTTTCCGACCAGGCCTATTCCATATAGTACCATGCACTCTCCGAGCAATAAGATCTGCCATAGAGAACAGTGAAACAGATAACACCTGGCTAGAAGCAGGACCGTTTGCTCCAAAAACAAACAGGCAAATCTTGGAAGGAAAGTAGATGAAGCGATTAGTGGAAGCACACCTGTAAATATTTACACTGCAGATATTATTTGACATTGGCGCTGGATACGTTTACGGACACATAAACTTGTTATCAGAAACTCTCAGCAATTGCTGCGGACATCAACTCTCCTGTGTAGACTTAGGCTACAAAGCTGCTCTATTTACACACAATGGCATTGGCTAGCTTGAAAATCTAGACGAAATCTAACGAAGCAAGTTAGAAACTATGTTTATCCACCAAAATGTACATGGATATGGTATCCGCATTACCTTTCATCGGGCTGAAAACACGGCTGGTATTACCAAGACTAGACGATCACATCATTCCCAGACACCCACTACTGGAATTTGAAGGAAGGAAAACAACATCAAGTGTCTTAAAGCAATTAGTGAAGTAACCAACCCACTCAAGATTGAAAATCTGTGAAAAAGGAATCCTGATGAAGTTTGTCACACGATCTGTGATACCTGACGCCGTAGGTTATGACATTCTGAGGCGTGATACTGTTGGCGAAGAAGTATACACAAAATTGGTTTCAGGGCGTATTACTAGAGATAAAAATCTATGGCATAGAATGACTAGCTTAAGCTGAATATATGGACTGATGCCGGCAAAGAAAAGCTTCATTTGAAATAAAGGAAAATCATCCTCTCTTTTCCAGGATGATTCTCTATGGGGTTCTTTTTGTAATCCAAGGATATGACGTGATATATGTTATACTTGATAATTATGATACTGATGTCACATTAAAGCTGAAAGCTCGAGATCGCCGTGCAAGCAAGCAAGACAGCAAGCAAGCAAGCAAGCAAGCAAGTGGGAGACATTGCACGTATACTGATTCACCTCATATAAAGACAGCATGAACCAATTTTTATACAGCGACAAAACAAAACATTGTCTGATACTATACTTTGCTCAGAAAAGTGTGGACAACTTCCATAGTAACGATATAGTCATTGTAGTGTCAACACAACTCGGTGCTAAATCAAACCAGCATGATGTACCACACCTAACCACAGAGCTAGAAGAGGCAGATACAGTGATATTTGTGCATACATGGTGAAGCGTGGGAAGTACCATACCTATTATGGCTTTAGATACAGTTATATTCATACTGCCGTTGCATCATTTTAGACAGTTAGGAATGGAAACATGCTTTATCTTCGGGGCATTTGAGGTGGTGATCATTTCATTGCTGCATTACCTGCCTTCCACAGCTTTACAGAATATGACACCTTTGTATATTTTTCTGATAGAACAACATCAGCTGTTAGACTATGCTTCGCAAGGCCCCAACATACTTGAAGCATTTTGTAATGCATTGCAACCTTCTTCTCAAATCAAGGCATTTCTTGAGATGTAGGTGTGCCAGCTGCATGCACTAAGGACAAAGATCACTGACATTGGCCAATTGAGATTGCATCTTTTCAAGAAGACGCAAGTTAAAGCAGATAATTTGCAGCCACCATCAGCTGCTCTATGCCATCACAAATTGCGAGGATATTACGAGGCTATGGTATGGTATCCTGACCAATAAGTCATCCAGATTTACCATCACAAACTCTATGTGGTTGGAAGTTGGTAACAACAGCTATATCCTAGTAGATCACTTATTTAAAGCCATAACCAAGAGTTCTGATACAGTTAGTACAGATGTTCATGCATAAACGCAACTTTGGTATGTACAGATGTGCAGCTGTGAAGCAGTGAATGAGTCATGTTAGAATACTGATGGCGCATTAAATATGCAAAGTGGTGACGATGATACCTATGAAAACAAGTAATCTGATCTTGATCATAGTGTTGAATATTAATTGTTACCACCCCAGCCCCGAGCCCCACCAACACCCCCCCTTATAAACAGGCTGAATACCTTCATTACTACAGATATGTAATATAAAGCATCTTCTTAATTCCCATTGCACAAACACACTACGCATAATTATAATGCTATTATTAAGCAAGCTGTTTTAATAAGGTATTTTGCATTTTATGTAGCTATATATAAACTTAGTCATATTTGTTTTTAAATGCAAGTAGCCAGTATTATATTGCATTTGTTTCCCATGAAAATTTACAGCCTATTTTAAAAATATATTCTTTGAAAATTCCTACCGGAAATGTTGCCATTGATGCCAAGACAGATATGAATATTACATTGCTGCATAATTCTTAATGACGGGCATTTTGAATGGCCGCATGCTATACTTCTAACACAGAAATCAAAGTTTTCTTCAAAATCTGCATACCGTACATAAGGCGTCAAATATTTTGAGAAAAATAGGCCAATTCTCAAAAGAAAAACTGGCATCAAAGCTTTTCACATTCAGGACTATATGACGGCTCCAGAAATGTATAGTGCCATAAATTTAGCGAAAAATCCTACGGAATTATATAAGGCCATACACTAAATTTGATAAATACCATTTTACAGTTTCATATGAATGAAAATAAGAAACTATAATATCATATTTTCATTTTTCTTCTTTTTATTCCTTGACAAATCCTTTTTATTAAATATATTCTCTTCCTCTTGTTCTTCATTACCTTCCATTTTCCTTTTCTATTTCCAACTTTTTGCTCTTTCCTTCTCACGTTTCCCTTCTATTTGCATTGTTTCTCTTCTTTTTTAACATCTTACTTTTTGCCATTTTCTTCTCCCTATTCTGTCTTTTGTTTCACCTTCCTTCCCCCCCCACCATGTCCTTCATTTTCTCTTCTATATGACTATGCCAATCCACGATATCTCTACGTTTACCTTTCTTCGCGTTTTACGTCAACAAAGAAATAAAAGGACTGAAAATCGAATCGTTACCTTTTTCTCATTTTCCTTGCTCCTTTTCTTTTCTTTCCCTATATTCCTTCGTTTTTCCTTCTTATCACCACCCCGCCCCACCCACACACCTCTCCTCCGAAAATTTCCCTGGAAAGGAAAGTTGCCCACCCCACAGGCTACACAATGCAAAAGAGGGAAAGGATGTTCGCTTAATGATATTCATTTGATATGGTAAATATCTTTTGTGGGCAAAGGATTGTGGTTCTTTAAGGTTGGTCGCAAGACATTAGAGAACCACTAACATTTGTCCCTAACAGCAAGTATCCTGTATAGACAGGTTTCACTGTACTTAATGGATGAGTCTAGTTGCCTCGCCCAGCTTTAACTCATCTTCACCCACACTTTGCCCGTGTTGGGATCCATCGATTCGTGAACTCATTGACTATCAATTTCCAGAAAACTGTTCAATATTTTATAACTAATTTGATTGGGTAACAGCGCCCAGCCAAATTAATTTCAAAATATTCAACAGCATGTTTATTAAAAAGAAAAGACATACACTCCGTACAACAACGCATAGTCCGTCATCAATTAAGTGTTCGTGATGAACTTAGCAATGCCATTCGTGGCGTAATTGATTATGACGTCATCATACACGTCACAGGGTTGATTATGACGTCATATTATTGATGGCTTGTCTGGAATTCTTCATTACCTGAGGATGCTGAAGAAGACCAGGTGAAAGACGCTACAGCAATAAAAGTAATCAGCAATCCATACGCATGTTCTACATGTCCACGCTGGTCCGATCAACACTGGCATGGTCACCGCTGACCGGACAATGGCACCCAAGCACGTGCCAACATCGCAGAGGCACAGATTTGTGATCAACATAAATATAGGAGAACGATATCGCTTAGATTTGATTAAAAATAGCAGAAGAAATATATTTGCAATCATTCCTAATGTGTAGACAACATAGGTACCCATGTTGACTACGTATATGTGCATTCTATCCATCTGTTTCATGTACTCGACGTACGCGGTGTCATCTGGTGCGATGACGGCAGTGGTCATTGTGGAATTGTCAATCGTATATTCTACAAAACAAGGAAATGTTGCAGTTTTATCGATGTCACCAGCTATATCAATGGAAATGCATTTCTGGGATGTCATTTTGTCTGGATAATCTCGGTCTAACCTTCAAACTGTGTCTATGATAGGATTGTCAATATACAGCAAAACCTGCAAAAAAATACTACCTGTCATTAGAACACCAAGACAATGGTTATTTACATGCGCACTACACATGACTTCTGATTGCTCTGGATGATTCTGACGCCATCCAGAGCCGAACTTAATTAAGGTAGTGAAACAAGTGAATTTGCGCGGGCCCCCAAATATTCAGAGAGACCCCAGAATGTGATACAAAAATTCTTTTAGGTCTTAATTTTTGGGTCGCCTTATAACTCCAAGTCACACGTATAGACGCAACACGTATACCACAGCTCATAAATAAGTTGACATGCCTCCAAAACAAAACAGTTTTCAACAGGATAAAAAAAATTTCTGGTGAATATTTTGAACATAAGTGTATTGGAAGACATTGCTGCCTTAGGCAGCAATATCTTCTAATCCATTTATGTTCAACATAATTAACATTATATTTTTATTTTTTGCGTAAAACAAAGTTATTTCTTAGCTTTACTGCATAAGACTGAAGTGGTAAAATCCCACAGCCCTCGGCGGCTTTACGGCTGAAACTGGACCCTAGGTTTATCGCGATCCTCATGGTAGTTTTATGGACCCCTGGTAAGAATTTCAGACACATTGCACTGGGACCCCTAATTCCTAAGTTCGGTCCTAACGCCATCTCATCAGCATATTAGTCCACAACCCTTGAAAAAAGTATTCTCATTCATGGCCACTTGGGCCATGGCATGCGACCATCTTGCCAGAATGGGTGCGATCCAGTTTTAGCTATGCCCCGCCAATCTCTAGCTAAGCTCCACACATGCGGTGTCCCTGTTGTGATCGATCGATCCCGGCAGCCCCTTGAATCTAAATTTCCAAAGAAATATACAGGTAAGTTCTTGAATGCACCATTCAAATAATTTTTTACAAATATTCGACATAATTAAATTGTAAAGACATACAATTCGTACAACTTGACGGACTATTAAGCGTTTATGAAGGACATAATTACGTCATTTACGACATAATTGATTATGACGTCAGCCTGCACGTAACGATTCATCTATTGTTATACGTCAGAGAGACAGACTTCGATGTAGACTAGCAGTATTTCTGCGACATATGCGCCTTGCGCTTTTATAACCATTTTGCTATTGATATTTTCCGTTAATTTGATTTATTTCGCTGCCTGTCGTTGATACAGCCTACACAACAGTATATTCGAAATGAAAAGTACTAGTTAGCACATCTAATAATACAGGCTCATTATTAGGAAATTAAATAAACCTTTCCAACATTAGCGTATTTTGGGAAAATACCTTCCCGGAATGCATCGCCCATACCACTTCCGGCTAGTAGTCGCGATAGCCGACGCGAAAACAGCATTACTTTGCTATGGGAATACGATACAGTGCACTTTAAGCAGTGCATATAAAAAACTATGTTCATAATATTATTGAAGTCATCTATCATTGGAAAGCTAAGCCAATTTTCTATACATTTCTGTATTAGTTTTTATAGTTTTGTAAAATTTAATACAGTTGATTGGAATTTTAAGATATTCCCTATTGTCCACTTGATTTAATGAATCTAAGTCGAATGGTGTATTTTATATGCGCAAATAACTCGTGAAAACGTTACAAATGCATTAATGTTTCGGCAATTGAATGCGTTTTCCAATGATATATGATTTAAATAACATAATGATTTTAGTTTATCATAGGAACGGTTTAGATTGCGGTGTATTTTAGTGCAAAAGTAACTCAACGCGGGTCAGCGGCTTGTTGGCGGCGGTACCTGCCAGCAGTTTTGCTCTGAGCGTTGATTTAGGGGAAATCCCGGCGTAATGACGTCAATGTGGGAAAGGTATATTTAAATGAAACCACGTAATAGCTTTGTGATAAGTGCGCGCGATTTCCATACGCTGCCATGTTCTAAGATGGTGACCGTTCCCCATTTTTAGTATTGAAAGTCAATATCGCACAAACTATCTTACGGACGAGATATATTTGGCATCAAATCCTATGTCTTTGGTCATTTGCACCAGCTGTATGAATCCAGTTTTAGCTATGCCATCCACTTTTGCCCGTGTTGGGATCAATCGATCCCTGCACTTTCTGAATCTGTATTTCCAGAAAACTTTGAAACTAACTTGATTGGGTGGCGTTGCTGCCTATAGCAGCAATGGCGCCCAGTCAAATTAGTTTCAAAATATTCAACACCATGGTTATTAAATAGTAAAGACATACAATTCGTACAATCGACGAACTATTCCAAGTTTATGACGGATTATTTCCGTGTCAATTACGATTGTGGATTGTATCACTGGATTGTATTCAATTACTTACCTGTATAATTTTCTGGAAATTGAGATTCAGGGAGTTCAGTGTTAGATATATCTCAACACAGGCAAATAGTGGGTGGAGCTTAGCTCGAGATGTGCGCGGCATATCTAGAACAGGACTCTTCCATTGGCAAACTAAAGAAAATTGACTAATGCGCATTGATACACGTTAGTATGTTGGCTCCAAAACACAGACCGGTATGATGACCCTATACATGCATGGGCGTATGTATTTAATATTACATACTAGCTAAGATTATGGGCGATAACTATAGTAGAGTCCATCTATGAACGTGAACTGTATTCCTGAATTTCGGATAGGCAAAGATGCCAGGTGTGACACTACTCGTGCTTAACGTGATACACCAGTCTCCAGCTATGCTTCTCCGGAGATGTTGAGCGACCGTGTGAGCAACTGTGCTCCTAGACCTGATAGCCCACCCTGTAGTTCAAATGTCTTGACAACGAGCAAGCGTGCGCGTTGCCATTCTACTAGAATGTATACGTGTTCCTGCACAGGTACTCTGTATTAGACCTATACGTGCGACTCTTTCGCTGCCTTTCAATCTAATTGTGTTCAAAATATTCAACAACAGAACATTTCTTTCATCGTATTCAAAATTGTATTAACGAACTAGCATGTTTCTGTTTTGGAAATTAAATTGTTTATTTATGAGCTGTACTGTATACGTCATTATGAATGTAACGTCAGGTAACGAGTGACGCCATTTATTATTACGTCAGATACCTGAGTGACAGACCAGATCCTCCGATTATCACAACAGGGTAACTATCAGATTAATGCGTTCGTCTTCGGTCTTCAGTCAACATCACACAATTCATTGCGCTTACTACAGTTTGACGTTAACCGGGACACTGCACCTGGTACAGGTTCCGGCGAACACTAAACAGTAGTAAACGCATTGCACTGTGGAAAGTTGGTTGGAGACCGAATAACGGAATTACAAAACACAAAACCACTGCTTCACTGCGTTGCGTTTGCTTTGTTTCTGTATCAATATACTTTCTTATTCTGATAAATATAGGTCTATGGCCGCTGCAGGGAAAACAACCTTTTGGAACTAAAGTATGGCAGTGCTTCAAGACAGGTGGCCGTAATACCATCTGTCTTAAATAAACGCGATATTTGCATTCCAAAAGGCATACCCTGTAGCAAATCACTTGTATTAGGAGACCACCTGTCTGCTAGCTCCATATACGGTTGTCTCTTTGGATATATTTACCATATACGATTTCATATATACAATCAGGTCTGTGTTCTTTGGCATTGGCGTTTGTTCTCCGAGAAATGAATTGTCTTTGATATTCTAAAGAGCAACGCTTTCTATATACGCGAACAATGGTCGAGAAACGATGATTATTAAACACTATATGGCCTCATATGCTATTTTTGATATATAGCCTGTGTGGAATAAATAAAGAAAACTGTTTTATGTTTTGTATACGGTATACGCATGCAATAACAGGAGAGAAACAGTCTGAACATAGGCTGGGACATGAACCACTAGCAGCTTTCTCCAAAGAGGAAGAGTTAACTGGTAGCCATTCTGAGTGAGAAAATGCTGTGACGATGCTGGGCCGATAGTAGAGCTGAACGATATACCGATCTCACATCGTAAATCGGTTCAATATGGCGACGGTTTGCAAACCGCCGTAATCATGCTCAAACCGAAAAACTCGAGCTTAATTAAATTTAGTGATTAAATGTGCATATTCACACCAGAATGCTTGAAAATAATTTTGTTTAATTGTATACTTTTATAGGCTTAAATTATGTGCCTATGTATAATGAAACGAAGTAAATCTTAACATATGATGATTTTTCCCCGTATAAATTAATATAATTTTTTAAGTTGCGAAATTGAAATAGAGGCCCGTGACTTTCAATTTCGCAACTTAAAAAATCATATTAATTTATACGTAATGAAATCATCATATGTTAAGATTTATTACGTTTCATTACATATATGCTCACAGTTTAAGCCTCTAAAAGCATATAATTTAAACAATTTTATTTTTGGTAATTTTGCTGTGAATATGCACCTTTAATCTTTTTTTCATTACAAATATTGTTGCTAATTCAGCCTCTGTGGTGGTCTTGAGAATTGCCAATTTGCCGACCTAACGAAGTCTATTTTTGAAAATGTACCAATGCAACGACAGGCTCGATAACGAAATCTGACATTCTAGGTACATTTTCAAAAATAATCTTCCTTTGTCTGTAAAGTCCAGGAGAAAATTATAAATATATTGACCAAATTTGTCGATTAAAGGGTTCTCATTTGAACATACAAAATTCTACATTTCCGTTATATTTTATTCTCACTAAATTGCTTTTTATGAATTGCACTCTGTCTGTAAACCTTACACTATTTTGAAACTAATGTGACTGCAAGATGCTGCAGTTGTTTGTAGCACCAGTCAAATTACTTTCGACATATTTAACGCACATGATAATATTTATAAAATTGGAAATGATTGACTTTCTATTGGGTTTTTTCGTAATCAGTGATAACACAATCTAATTGGGTATAAAATGATTTCTTTCCTTAATTCTGGTTCGCTTGACTGACGCGTGGTCGGTTTGTTATGTATGCGTCAGATGCTTATCACAATTCCGTTAAAATCACACGATTACCTATATCTAAAACTAATTGTTCTAACCCGCTATTCTAAACAGGTAGCCCACATCACGACTTCGATGGATTTTTAAATTGTCGTTATCCGGATATAAACTAAACATGTTTATTGACGCTGTATTTCTGAGCGACCGAGTTATGTAAAAACCTAAGCATGTGATGGGTTACATAGTTTTTGTGTGATACGTCTTTAAGGTTAAGATCACAAGTTAACGACCATCTTGACCAGTGATGTTAGTTTGCGTTATATACCGGTAATAGGCTTAATTTAATAGGTGTATGCTCTAATCGCGCCCCACCTCATGTGAGAAGTCTGTGTTGAAGATGATCATACAAATCTTCTTATTTTAGAACGCGTTGTCGATGACACACATCGCAATGGACCTTTCCAGTTTTGGCTATACCCCGCCCATCTCTAGCTAAGATCCACCCACACCTCGCCCGTGTTGGGATCGATCGATCGATCTCTGAACACCCTGACTATCAATTTCCAAAAAACTACACAGGCTCGCTATTGAATATTTTGAAACTAATTTAACTTTGTGCTGTTGCTGCCTAAGGCAGCAACAGCGTCCAGTCAAATTAGTTTCAAACTATTCAACAGCATGCTTATTAAATAGCAAAGAATTACAAAGACATACAATTCATGCAACGTGTCGGCCCATTTGAGATTTGGTGAGGGCCGATATGGAACCCTTTGTGACGTAATGATTATGACGTCATCACACAAGCGCTGAGCTGATTATGACATCATACGAGGTCTGATGATGGATGGATACTCTGGAAAGGTGAATTCCCGATGATTTGTGAGTGCGTGCGTGCGTGCGTGCGTACGTCCGTGTCCTCGTGCTTCCTTATAGTTTGTTCACTTTACTTTTGTTGGTTACATTTAACCAGCATTTATCAGCTAATCAACTGGTCAGTCTTAGAATTTTTAAATTGGAGCTTTGGAATCATAATATAATCAGAAATAATGTTGAAAATCCGGTCAAGTCTGGGAATAGAAGATTCAGCGCGGCATCCGGTATCCCGTATAGGTGATGCAGACCATTCCCTGCAAGCAATACTACGTTGGGCCAACGTAAGTTTATTCGTTGGGCCAACATAGTCAGTGGCGGCGGAGCTTGGGGGGGGGGGGGGGTGGGAGGAGGGGGGGGGGGGGGCCTAAAGCCACCACTAAAATAATTTGGGGATGGGGTCTAATAATGTCTTTAGGCCCCCCCCCCTCCCTTCCAATCGTCCTAGTGTACATTTTAACCGCGAATTATCACTCCAAATTCAGGAGATGACTTCAAAGAGCATTTATTTTTAAAGAATTTCCGGTGGAGGACACCCCCGCCACCCCACCCACGCAGTGTTGTGAGTACTGCGCATATATATTTCTATGGCACTGTCATTGTCCACTGACCAAGTATTGCTATTGCTCATAAATCTTATGTCAACGATATCTATGAACACATAAGCAGATCACTGATCACGACAGTCTGTGATATCATTAACCAGGCATTAACACCTTAACTAGACAGACCTTCTGAAATGATCTTGAAAAATGTCGATTTACACGCCCTGATTTGAAATTTTGGGATAGCAAAGTAGTCATTCAAGTGGAAGATTTCAAAAAATATTTCTTTCATGCTGTGTAAATAGACATTTTCTTAGAGAAAAATTCTCATTTTCCTGACAAATTTTAACCACGAATTATCACTCAGAATATAGGAGATGGCTTCTCAGAGCATCTAATTTTCAAAAATTTCCGGGGACGGACCCCCGTATCCCAACCCCGGAATAGGGAGGGGAAGCCCTCTCTCTGGCCAAACCCATTCACGTCCCCCCAAACACGAAATCCTGCATCCGCCCCTGAACACCCCCCCCCCGCCCCCCTGCGGAGCCACTCCGCCGCAACTGAACATAGTCTTGCTCGCTGTGTTTATGTTGGCCCAAAGTATCACGTAGATTTTCCATGGTAGATACAACATTGGACCAACGTATGATTTCGGATTATTTTTCGGTTTTCTGGTGATAATAATGGACGCATCATCTGTAAGTATTCATAATATCAATAATTTTCACATTCCCGACAGAAGTTTGAGGTGACAAAGAGCAGAAAAGCAGTAGTTACCCGTTATCGCGAGGAAGAGAAAGATGATACTGACGTGAATGATTATTGTTCATGAATATTTACTCTAAAATAAATGTTGCTTCGTTTTATTATTAGTGCAAACAATTAGCTAAATAGGTTGTTATTTAAAATACAAGTTTTCGATTTTTACATCACATAATCATCGAATGTCTAAGTATTCACATATTATGAAAGGAGGTACAAACTACGGGGTCAAGGTAGTAATTAATTTTCAAATTTTTTTTGCAAACATGCACGTTCGCGTATTGAGTTTAACCCATTTCGCAGGTATAATTTGGCATTTAAACTGTGTTATATTTTACCATGCACCATAGCCCATACATATACCATATGCCTCTAGTGGCCTCCCTGTATGCACAACATATACTGTAACTAACCATTCAGCCAAATAAATGCAAATTCAATTCAATTCACCATCCCTGTCCAGCCAGTTACTTTATTTCATGATTTTTATACATATAAATAAACTATAAACAGGCAGTCCATCGAAGGCATGTCCTATGGAGTGATGTAATCCTTACATTCCCCATCCCGCCAGTACTATTATAATATTGCTTACATAACAGATGGATACTCTACATACATAGTTTTTGAAAAATGGTTAGGGTATCCATTTTGAAAACAATTAAGCTTGCTGAAATCTGTTGAGTTTTAGCTTTTGGCCCTAAACTGGGATATGTATTTGGAGAACATCCATATAGTAGTAAGTTATTGTAAAATCGCTTAGGCAAGAACAAGAGGCCCATGTGTCCTGTATCGCTCACCTGAAACATAGGCATAAACATTTATATGTAGGTTCCCTATTCCCTACGTACCTCCAACTATAGCTGCGACCTACCTGCCACAATAATATTGTTACCTCAAAATGTCTTCCCAGAAAATTTGGACTGCTGGATTTATTGAATTTTAATATTTTTATCATATTAATTCAATACATATTTAGCAGAAACATCGTAAAAGAAACCCCAATCTCACACACAAAAAATAATAAATACCTACCGACCTATCTGAATTTTACCGAGAAGACATGTTACATTTTTCATGCATAGTAATTTTTGGCGGGAAAAATCCAAGATGATCACCAACCCGTTTTTTTCGACAGTTTAGAATGCATCCATACACCAAGTTTAGTTCCAGTATACCAACAACAGCTCCGTAAACAGTGCATAATACCCCGCCATGATGACAAATCAATGAATAACAGCTATCAGAAAATAGAGATTTCCTCCTGAGACGTAGACCAGGAGTGAATTCAGAAAGGCGAATGTTCGACGAAAGTTCGCGTTCTTCGGGGGACAGTGTTCAGTAAATGTGTCATCTACATTACTAAACTGAAGTATATAGTGAGTATACAACACTTTATTTGAACACTGTTACGTAACGGAAAACGTTTTTCGCTTTCATGAACACACCCATGTCTTCCTACGAACTTTCAAGGTGATTCATTAAACGATCAAGGAGGTAACGTCCGGAAACTAATTTTCAAGATGGCCGCCGATGGTTGATGAATTTCAGATTATCGTAAATTTCGATACGTTTCTTCACCAGATGTATTCCAACCACCCTATGCAGTTTCAAAGCGATCTGATAAATGGTAACAGAGATAATCATCCAGAAACCAATTTTCAAGATGGTCAGTTTCAAGAAGTTTCTTCCCCAGAGCGAGTCCACCTACCCTATCAAGTTTCAAAGCGATCTAATAAACGGTAACAGAGTTATCAGCCGGAAATCAATTTTCAAGATTGGCGGCCATCTTGAATTTCGGATCATTGTCGATTTTCATAGGTTGGTTCCCTACTCCAACTATGCTATGAAGTTTCATAGCGATCCGATAAACGGTAATAGAGTTATCATCCGGAACGGAATGGAAACCAATTTTCAAGATGGCCGCCGGTAGCTGGTGGCCATCTTGGATTCAGATCATTGTTGATTTTGATAGGTTTCTTCAACAGACATCGTCCAACCATGTAAGCGGCCATCTTGGATTTCGGATCATCAATTTCGATATGTTTCTTCCCCAGACCTAGTCCAATCACGCTATGATGTGCCAAAGCGATCCGATAAAGGGTAACAGAGTTATCATCCAGAAACCAATTTTCAAGACATTTTTGATTTCGGATCATTATTGGTTTTGATAGTTTTTTCTTCCCCAGACATAGTCAAACCATGCTATGAGGTTTCAAAGTGACCCGACAAACGGGAACGGAGTTATCATCCGGAAACCAAATTTCAAGATGGCCGTCGGTGGCTGGCGGCCATCTTGGATTTCGGATCATCAATTATTTTCATAGGTTTTTTCCCCAGACCTATTCCAACCACCCTACATGATGTTTCAAATCCATCCGACAAACGGCAACGGAGTTATCATCCAGGAATACATTTTTAAGATGCCGCCGATGGCTGGTGGCCGATATTACCATTTTTATCTGCGGGTAGCAGCTCGATAAATCACCGTGTCTCTTAGTCAGCCAGTCAATCACAAATGCATATGCCAGACTGTCGGTTCAAGAGTTTTGGGGATACAGTAATCAAACCTGCGGAAAGCCCACGGAAAGGTCACCCGTGGAGTCATGAAGATGGGTGATCATTTTGGTAGCAACAGGTCAACACCGCAGTCACGAGATTAAGACAATAAACATTTAGTTGTTACTCGAAACTACACGTAGTATACGTATGTCTGTCTATCAGTCTAATATATTGACATATCTGACCAAGCTGTTTCAATTCACGCGCTTATGACATAAAACACACCGGTAATCGACTGACACAGTTTGTTGGATCCTGATTGCATAACCTCTCCACATCAGTTGGGATTTCCCTGCAGCGTCGACACGAACACAAGAAAGGCGCTGGTTGTTGTAGTGCGGCCGATAGTGGCGCTGGTGCAGGTGCAAGATGCTGCTGCTGCTGCTGCTGCTGCCGCTGTTGTTGTTGTTGTTGTTGCTGTTGTTGTTGTGCTATTACTCTTCTACCGATATCTAGAATCAATGCTGGCTGCCTACATGCAATCTCACGTAGAATATCCCTCGCAGTTTCCAGGTTCAGGCTGTCGATCAGTTCATCCACATTTTCCATCCGTATTTGATGGAGTGCACCAATCCTCTCTACGTGTTCTGGGGCCTTGTGCACCACAAAGACGTTAGTTAGTCGGTCCTAAAACCTGCCATCTACGACCACCTAATAGACACATGTAACAATGTAATTAGAATCTGAAATATCAAATACAAAAATAAAATTCTTAGTGTAAGAAATCATGCGAATGAATATGTTGAAGGTAATTTGACTGCACGCTGCTGCTGTCATATTTTGAAACTAATTTGACTGGGAGCTGATGCTGCCTATGGCAGCAACAGATCCCAGTCAAATTAGTTCCAAAATATTTAATAGCTAACGTGTATGATTGTCTTAACATCTAGAGTATGCCGGGATTTCATATGGTTAATTCAAGTCCTTACTATTAGAATATGGTTTTCGTGCTCAAACATCACATAATGTGGTCGCATAGAACAGGTTTTACGAACGACCAAGAAATGCCTTTATGACGCACTAGGCCCCTAGGTGTTAGGCCCGTTTTATAAGTCGAACTTTCACTCGCGCCGCGCTAATGACGACTGGTTGATTTATATAGTGGACTCAGGAGAAGTTCGACGTATAAACCGGACCTTAGCAGGCCACGACCTCGTCCGCGAGGGAAATCCCAACTGATGTGGAGAGGTTATGCAATCAGGATCCAACAAACTGTGTCAGTCGATTACCGTGTGTGTTTTATGTCATAAACGCGTGAATTGAAACAGCTTGGTCAGATATGTCAATATATTAGACTGATAGACAGACATACGTATACTACGTGTAGTTTCGAGTAACAACTAAATGTTTATTGTCTTAATCTCGTGACTGCGGTGTTGACCTGTTGCTACCAAAATGATCACCCATCTTCATGACTCCACGGGTGACCTTTCCGTGAGCTTTCCGCAGGTTTGATTACTGTATCCCCAAAACTCTTGAACCGACAGTCTGGCATATGCATTTGTGATTGACTGGCTGACTAAGAGACACGGTGATTTATCGAACTGCTACCCGCAGATAAAAATGGTAATATCGGCAATTCCTTAAGGAATCAACGAAACAACCAGAAACCCGACATTGATCTGTAAGTTTTCAGAGGTACCAGCTTAGGGTTCAATATGTTGAAGTAAAGCAAAAATGTCTGGAATCTGATACATGCCCATGAAGATATGTACCTACAATTTCGAAGTCATAAAGGGTACAAGCACAACAGCAACAACAACAACAACAACAACAGCATCTTGCGTATATTGAATATTTTGTTTATCATACATGTGAGTAAGGAATGTTGTTATAGCAAACTAGGACTTCCATACCCTTTGTTGTGATCCAGATAATCAAGATTTTCTATACTCGGATCAAATTGCGGATCTGGATTCTTCAGAAACTATCAATTTGCCTCTCAAATTTCAACACAAAATTGGGTGTTCACATACAATATATTTTCTGAACACGGTTCGTGATCAGGGTAGGAATCCAGATTCAGCTTTTTTTCACATGTAAGATCCGAAAAATTGTGAAAAATCTGAAAAAGCGGAAAGGGCGAGCGATTACAGTCTCCGATTGCTATTGTTTATCATGTGTAGGAGTGATTTGCGGAAAGGTTTTGCCACTACCCGATTAACCAACCAGGGTCCTAGTCTAAGACATGGGCTAAAGACGGACGCAGCTTTACGCCTATTTAAGGCCTCAACGGTGCGCGAGGCTCCAGATTAGTTAAAAGAATACGTGTATTTAACCACTTATATTATGAAATTCAGATTCTGGATGTATTTAAAAAAAGGTGTTTTAAATTATTTTTGCTAGTTTTTGTTTTTAAGGCATAGCAGGAGACATGTCTAGTTACGGAGCAAAAGTAAAAATTATTTGGCAAAATTAATTTACTGTTTGGCTTCAGCCACTTTCGTGTTGGGCGTGTTTTGATTATAGCGTCAGCTAAAACATGACATATTTTGATTATGACGTCAGCTAGCATGTAATGTATTATGATTATGACGTCAACTAGCATGTAATATATTATGATTATGACGTCAGCTAACATGTGACGTATTTTGATTATGACGTCAGCTAGCAGGTAATCTATTATGATTATGATTTCAGCTAAATTGTGACGTATTTTGATTATGAGGTCAGCTAACATGTGACATCTTTTGATTATGACGTCAGCTAGAACATGCTGTTTTGATTATCATGTTAACTAATGTGTGGCATATTTTGATTATGACGTCAGATAACAAGTGACATTATTTTGATTATGACGTCAGCTAACAAGTGATGTATTTTTGATTATGACGTCAGATAGGCCCACTCGAATTACGGATCGATTCATCCATTCTACTCTGAATAATAAATGACTCGATATTATTAGCATAAGATATAAAGATTCGCTTGTCCATTACTTAACCCTTTCTTACCCTAAAACAAGTACTAATTTTGACAACAATACTTCTGGTAGCTGCACTCGGTTTCGTTTATAATACGGTTGAAACTAATGAACCTTCCCAGGTTATTCATTCATTATATGACGTCATAATCAACTACGTGGACGTGCAGGATGACGTCATAATCAATGACGTAGATAAGTACGTCACCACAGCATATATTGGTGACGTCTAAGCGTTGTTGTACGAATTGTATGGCTTTACTATTTAATAAATTTTGAAAATTTTGAAAAGTTACCATTAGAATGACTGGCTCGATTATCGAGCCACTCATTCCAGTGGTAAATTTCCAATTTAGGTTTCTCTTGGCCTACACATTGACTTTACTCAAGACCACAGCAAATGCCGACCTTGACAGAGATAGTTTGACGCAAGCGTGGTTATGTTACATCGTCGTCGTCGTCGTCCTCGTCGTCCTCGTCGTCCTCGTGCTATTTACACAATATTACACTTATTCTTTTTGTTTGTTGGCAAATGTTAAATATTTACATAGATACAATACGTACATGCTCATTGCATATTCGTAACAGCTCTTTGGTCTTAGACGGGGTTCTGCTTGTAAAATTGTAGTCAGGCATATATTTTGTTCGTAAATCGTTGTATTTTAAAGAAACAACATATATGGGTGCTAATTGACATGAGGTAACGACACAGCGAGCCCATTATATTACAGTGACTATACATACAGATTTATATAAACAGTGTGTTGGGATCGATTTATATATTTGAAACCTGACTTCCCAAAATCCCATTTTCAAGGTATCTACACAGGCAGGCTGTTGAATATTTTGAAACTAATTCAGCAGTAACAGCGGCCAGTCAAATTAGCTTCAAAATATTCAACAGAATGTTGTACTCACAAGGACATATAATTCCTACACTTGACGGACTTCTCACGCTTCATGACGGGGTAATGTTTGTCAACTATGATTGTGACACCAATTATATGACGTCATAATAAACTACGTGACGTGTAGGATGACGGATAATCAATTGCGTCATGAATGACGTTGATAAGTTCATCACGAACGCTTAATTGATGACGGACTAAGCGTTGTTGTACGAATTGTATGTCTTTACTATTTAATAAACATGGTGTTGAAAATATTGAAACTAATTTGACTGGGTGCTGTTGCTGCCATAAGCAGCAACAGCACCCAGTCAAATTAGTTTCAAAATCTTCAATAACTTAGCTGCATCGTTTCTGGAAATTGAGATTCAGAGAGTGCAGGGATCGATCCACCCCCACAGGCAAATCGTGCGTGGAGCTTAGCTAGAGATGAGCAGGGCGTAGCTAAAACAGGATCCGACCATTGATTATGACGTCAATACTTGTGTGACAGATCTAGTATTTCCAAAATATTCAACAGTACATTTTATTTTGTTTCGAAAGCGTGTTACTCTATTTCGCAGCTGTACTGCAGGAGCTATTGTCTCCTTCACAGAGCCTGAATCTATCCGGAGCTAAAGTCTGATTGAAATACAGTTGAGATCGACCACGCTTGACACATGCGATTCGATTGTCGATGTTGATTGAGACATTACAAAGATTTCATTGTCCTCAGGATCCTCGTATGATGCTGGAATATGACGGCCGATAAGCCAGTAATACATTTGACCGCCAATAATCGCACCGAAAAAAGGAACGAATGTTGGAATCCAGAACCAATTGTAATCTCTGAAACTGAAACACACACAAGACTATATTTTATTATACTATTTATTATGATCAAAATTAATCAATGCATTGCCATACATTTCTCCTTCTAGATCGGCTCCAATCACGTAGAGCAAACGATTTTAATATGCATTGAAATATACAACGGATATATCCGATCTGTCATTTAAGTATATGACGCCACAGTCAATTACGTAACGTGTACGCTGACATAACACTCAAAATGCGTGAATGAATGACGTATACAGCTCCGTCATGAACATTGAATAGTCCGTCACGGGTATGAAGTGTATGTCTTTACTATTTAATAAACAGTTTTTTGAATTTTTTAAAACTTATTTAACAACAGCACCCAGTCAAATTAGTTTCAAAATATTCAACAGCTTATGTATATAGTTACATTGATATTGAGGTTATGTGAATTCAGGGTTCGGGAAAAGTGTTTGTGGAGCCTAGCTAGAAATGGGCGGGGAATATCTGGAAATGCGTATGACATGAGAGTCTGTTAAATGCACCCCACCCCCACACACGCTCTCAAATGGCTTCTCCTGCATTTCGACATGTAAATTTGGGCAATCAATTGGCTGTAAAATTATTCTATTTTGAAAATTTTATCATTAATTTTCATGGCTAAATAACGTAACTAAGTGTTTAAATAAGCAATACTGTCTCAAATCTTAAAATTTAATATAATTTATGATGCCTTTGAAATTGCAATAACAAGAATCTTGATGAACAAGCTGAAACTATTTTTTACAAGTCTACCCAATGGTAGGAATTTACAGACCAAAATCACGGACATGTCCAGGAAAATATGGATGTATGATAGCCATATCAAATAGGACCCAGTTCCTCTCACACTCATATTCGAAAAATTATTTTACAATTTTGACCTACCGGGATGACATAACCCTTTGTCATTTTCGAACCATGAATCACAAAATTAACCATTGAAACTAGGAGGTGGGCGGGAATTGAAAGATGTCAACCGTTATGTGAAAATTATAACTGCCTAAACGACGAACTGCACTTTATCTTTAACTGTGTAAAATACAGTAGTGAAAGAAAAAGATATATCCCTGATTATTATGTTATGAATAATCGAACCGAAAAAGCCAAAGTACTCCTCTGGATATGTAGCAAGTCTGCACTAACAAAACTTTGAAAATATCTTTTAACCTCAAAGAAGCAAAAGAACCATTTTTGATACATATGTACAAACTGTCTCTCTATTCCGCATATTTTTTCAACCTGACAGCCATGAGATCAAATGTGGCTATTTGTGTATTTTTACATCGCTGTAAATTAACATTTTGAGTTGAATACCATCTTGATAAATGTCCATTTGCAGGCTACTAGAGGAATATTTTTTGGAAATTTACCACTGGAATGACTGGCTCGGTAGCTGAGCCAGTCATTCCAGTGGTAAATTTTCAAAAATGCTCTTCTTGGTCTGCAATTGGACACTGGCTATGCAGAAATTTGAATTTTCTTGACCATTACACTTTTGATGAGTGTCTTTTTTCTTTCTTTTTTTTTCGTTCGCTGATCATACCGCCAGTCCTGTAAGTGACTGTCGACATGATCATAAGCGTTAAGTGCGTGGATCCATGGTTTATTAGAGTGCGCCGTGCGGCCTGGAACCTCCGTCTTCAGCACTCGAGGTTTCTGTCAGGGTTACCTCACCCTTACTTCCTTTAGTCGCCTCTTACGACACGCAGAGGATACGGAAGGTGTATTCTAAGCCCCACCTACAGGGCCAGGATGATTGTCTATTTGACGGATAACAGAAATTCATTTTTTCTGTGAATTATCGTTATAAATATACAAAAATGCTCTTTTTGGCTGCCAAAATCAAAATTTCCTAGAACGGTATTGTCAATTAAATGTTTAATTGAAATAAATAGCATTTTGAGTGCTTTAAGGCGCCGTTGACACAAAAGGGGGGTAAATGTATTGTGTTATATTTCGGAATGTTAACTAGATATTTACTCTCGTCAAACTTAGGTGGTAGGTTGGTATTTGCTGTCAGAATTTCTGTATTTATACCTGAATCTCTGCCGTAGTGAATGGATTATTACCACACGTTCAAGGCCGAACTTAAGGCAGTGTAACATGTGCATTTGCCCAGGGGTCGCCAAATTTCCAGTGCCCCAGAAAGTGCCACACAAAAATGTAGTTTGTCTTAATTTTTGGGGCCTATGCAGAATTTCCAGTTAAACGCATAGACCTATAATACAACTTATAAATATGGCAATATGTGTGCAAAAGAAAACAATTTGGAATACGATGAAACATTTTCTGTTAAATATTTTGAAAATAATTGGATTAGAAGACATTGCTGCCTTAGGCCGCAATGTCTTCTAATTCAATTATTTTCAAAATATTCAACATTATCTTTTAGATAAGTTATTTCTGAGCTGTACTGTATAAGACCGATGTGGTAATATCCCACAGTCTTCCGACCTCATGGGCCCCCAGCAGCATTACTGTTGAAACCGGACCATAGCTTCTTGGTGATCTTAATGGACCCATGTATGAATTTCAGAAATTTTGCACACGACCCCCTGAGACACTGCGCAGGTTCAGTATAAGGCTACACGTGAGATTCCGAAGAAGCTTGGGTTTTTTGGAGTCACAAGGTCAAATATCACGGGGACCTCGTTACGGAAAGTTTGCGGTGTGCCTGGATGGTAACTCCCATCAGACTGAGGTGAGAGATTGTTTCAGAAGAAATCCTCTTGATTTCCTGATCGACCGACATAGAAGATATAGCAATATCCATGTGTGAAATTGACATCTACAGAGACCAAGGACTTATACTAACCTGAACACCTCGATTCCCCAACCTCCTATTAGCATAAATAGTCTGGGACCGAGATCTCTGGATGGGTTTATGCCCCCTTGGCAGTTATGGACCATTGATACACTGAGCAGCATCACCAACAATCCAACCAAGAAGGGCGCGGTGCTTTTCGGTATATTGCTGTTGTTTCTATCAGTCAGTACCATTAATCCAAACTGGAGCATACCGGTTCCAACCAGCTGAGAACATAAACATGCATAGCATAGCGATATTTTTCTAGCTAAGCTCCGCCCATTTCTTGTTAAGCTTCGCCCACTTTTTACCCGCTTTGGATGCGATTTATACAGTTTGATTCCTGAATTTCCAGAATTTCAATTTCACGTTAACTGTACAGATAAACTATTGGTTATTTTGAAACTAATTTTACTGGGTGCTGTTGCTGGCCTATGGCAGCAACAGCTCCCGGGGAAATTAGTCTCAAAATATTCAATAAAATGTTTATTAAATTGTAAATCCATCAAAGACATACACGTTGTATACTTGACGGACGTTCGAGCTTCATGACGAAGCTATACTACGGCATTAAGATTGTGGCGTTATTGTTTGTGACGTTAGACACTTGATTGGCAGATCGGATTCCTCTTCTAGCCACCCCCACCCCCACCCCCACCCACCCCCACCCCTGAGTCAACTTGTGTCAATGAGCATTTTTATAGTGATTCGGTTGGAAAACATAACCTTAAAGGCTATAATTCCCAAGTAAAATTATAATAATGGCTTATGAATAAAAGCGCCGACAAGAGCACGCCGACAAGAGCACTCAGAGACCCTCGCGCACCAGTTTTTCGTCACATTGTAAAAAGCTTTCGGATTTTCCAGATTTTTTTAGGATTCTCTAGATTTTTTAGATTCTCATTTTTTTAATAGGATTTCGAGACTTTTGCAGATCGCGACCAAAGTTGTGGAATCCTAGTGTATCATTATGCTCTTTCATCTGTTAAGGTTTCAGTCAGATCGGACTAATAGTTTCCAAGATATTCACAGATCCAGAATTTGATCTGATACAGATCCGGGTTATTGTACCCAGATCATGGCCAAAGTCTGGAAACCCTTTCGCATGCGACTGACCGACAGACAGACAGGCAGGCAGGCAGGCAGGCAGGCAGACAGGCAGGCAGGCAGGCAGGCAGGCAGGCAGGCAGGCAGGCAGGCAGACATACATACATCCAGACAGACAGACAGAGAGGCAGATCACTATACCTGATCTATAACAGCACCGCGTGTAGATAGCCATTCCTCAGGAAATGTGGAGAATATGCTGGCTGTGCCATTGACACCTACCACAGCACGAGTTCCTCCGTCAAAATGGTATAAAGCATCTGCAAGGAGTAAAAGAACATCTGGTGACTTAACTGGATCTATCCTTAGGACCGTCTGGGAGTGTTTCTGTGAGTAGTAGAATGTTTCTGGTGACAATTGCGTAGAAAGTGACGTCATTAACTCCTGTTGTGTATGGGCACAAAGACCGACCTACCGACCGACATGCAGACAGACAGACAGACAGACCCAATCGTAATACCCTCACATTCCGAACAAAAAATCCTAAACAAACACATGTTTACAACTTGTTAAACTATGGTGCAAACCCGATTTGATACGCCCCGCCATGCTGCATTGTGTTACTGGCCATATCAGTGTCGTCATGCGCAGACATTGCACGAGCTTTATAAGGAAGCTGCTGTTTATCTCGAGTTTCCTGTGCCACTAAAGAGTATTGCTACTCTCCTTGCACACAATGTTGGTCTATCCCAGATAACTGCCCGACCTTTTATACTGGCACACATTTATAATCCAGTGTAGAGAGAAGACGATAGCCGAAAGGGGGTTGAGCAAGTTTCCCATGCTCGCCAGATGGCAGACCTCAGACCAGAACCCGGGTAGATTGTGTCATGGATTAAACCTGAGCTATAACATCTTGGTTAATGGGCATGGTGACTCGAACCGTCGACAAAATTAAGCGCTCAAAGATCCTAGATGTGCAACACCAAGCCAGTTGCAAATAAGATGAGCTGCAACTAGTAGGACTACTACTTGCAGACACCAAGCTGAAGGTACAAGTCACGTCAATGAAGTCTACAGAGTTTGAGACATCAACCCCCTCCCCACAGGCAGATGCTCTGTTCCCTGTGCTTTTCACCCGTTGCCTTGCTGGTGCATTGAAATCTCTGCGAAAGAATTCCACTAGACCGAAGACCCCAGTGCCCATGCTGGGCATACCGCTAGAGATGGAATACGCCGGCGATGTGGACTTTATAGAGGAGGAAAAGAAAACCCTTGACGAATATTTCTAATAGCTGCAAGTAAACTAGAAATTTAGAATCGCTTTATGAATGAATCCAAAACGGAGTTTACCCATATATACATATGGACAAAGCATGAAACTAAAGACAATAACGATCCGCGTGGCATTTAATCATCATCATCATTATCATCATCATCATCATCATCATCATCATCATCTTTTGCGACGTTGAAGGCCCTAGTAAGGCCTATTGCCGATCTCAACTTAAATACGTATTGCGTATTGTTGCGCATACGTGGATAGTGGATGCACAATTTACATATGTATGTAGGTTAGTAATTGGTAAAATCAGGTTGGTAGGACATGCGCACCTATTCAGGTTGGATGTACAGAGGTATATACAAGATTTACAGATGCTGGTGAGACATGTTCCTCTACCTTGCTTTGGTGCGCTTTGGCTATTTACAGGTGTGCTAAACGTTGGTGGGTCTGGTAGAACGCCCTCACCTGGCCTGGTTGCATGTAGTTATATACAGATGTGGTCGACACTGAAGAGGTTGGTAGGACAAGCCCACCTGGCATGGTGCCAAGCACTGGTGTATATTTGATGACGAGGGTGGTAGGATGCCCACCTGCCTGGTTGTGTGTACATACGCTATGTATGTAAGTATTAACTGCTGTGAGGTTGGTAGGATATACCACCTGGCCTGTTTGGATGTACAATATATAAAATATGTACAGTGCAATACGGTGCGATAGACGCTGATTGGAATGGTAGGACATACCCACCTGCCCGGTTGCATGTGCATAAGATTTATCTATGTGATAGTAGGATGACTGTTGAAATGATTGAGGTTGGTAGGACACATCCACCTGGCCTATGTAAATTTTGCTGTGGGCTAGTCGTAAAGGGGTGGCTTGTATGTGGATTGAGGTGGTGCAGTGGTTGTATCTTCCTCTTGCTGGCACTCTAGTTGGGTCTGGCTTCTAAGTACAGGTGGGAGGTCAACTGTGTACACATAGTGAGACCAGAACTTGTGGACTCTGTTCTTGAAACCATTTAGTAAGGGTGCTGTCACAACATTTTCGCTTAGAGAATTCCAGTTATTGACACCCCTGTTACTAAATGTGTGTGCACGTAGTGACTGGTTTGGATTGCGTTTCTTTAGCTTGTGGCTGTGGCCACGTGTTTTGGTTGACGTTTCTAGTGCCAGACCCTGTACGTCCATGGTATATTTATTGTGAAGGATATTGTACGTTTCAATCATGTCACCACGGATACGTCTATATGTGAGTGTCGGG
The DNA here is from genome assembly GCA_034401795.1 of Chaetoderma sp. LZ-2023a. Lineage (NCBI taxonomy): Eukaryota > Metazoa > Mollusca > Caudofoveata > Chaetodermatida > Chaetodermatidae > Chaetoderma > Chaetoderma sp. LZ-2023a. Next base: position 113,258,546 of record CM067360.1, on the reverse strand, counting down.
AGTTTTAGAATGCAGAGCCTTTCCTCATATGCCTTATCATAAGTCCTGGTGGTAACTTGGTGGCCCGTCTCTGGACATTTTCTATATGGGTTATGTCCGTCTTGAGCCGTGGACTCCATATTGTGTTGGCATATTCGTGCAACGGTCTCACTCTTGGCTTAAAAAGTAGTCTGAAGATTTCACCGTCAAGGTAGCGGAAGGAGCGTCTGATTAGCCCGACTACTTGGTTAGCTTTGCTGACTGTCATCTGGACATGCTTATGGAATGTTAACTTGTCTTCGAAGTCGACTCCTAGGTCTTTTTCACATGTTGTGATTTCCAGTTCGGCCACTTTCTCCCCTGCTTCGGACATTGTGTAGATGTAGTCAGGATGGCCAGTTCTGACCATAATTGTAGACTACCTATATCGTTTTGGCGTATACTGCAGTCCTCTGCTGATACAATTTCGTGGTAGAGTTTGGTATCGTCGGCAAATAGCTTTATGACACTATGGGCTACATCAGGTAGATAATTGGTACAGATCAAGAACAGAAGGTGAGGAGTATTATCCTCGTATGGACAATCGTTGCTGAATCCTTGCGAGAGGCAAGTGCCTCGCACAGGCCTCCGTCATGGGAAAACATCGCCACTGCTTAAAGCGGGAAAGAGTAGTAGGCAAAAATGGGCCCACTCTAATATTTAACCAAAATGCTGAAAGGAAAAGACCATACCTAGTGAGATTATGACTATAGGGTTGCGTGCTGTTTTACGTATAGACGGGACGAACGAGTCCCAAGGGATTCCCACGTCACCGTCTTATGTCATTCTTAGTATGCTGAATTAGTGGTTGCCACTTTATTTATGCGGGCCCTCTTCTATGCTTAGCCTCACATTTAAGTTTTAGAGAAAAGAACTATTTTAGGCCGCAAATGGTGGGCGGCTACCTAGCTGTTAGATATGGCTGTCATTGAGAATGGGTGGCCTAAGACATCAATACTGAAGACAGCGCTCATACATGTTACTTAGTAAGATCTCCGAACTGGATAAGAATCCGGACATCTTGCTCCGTAACCACATAAAACGTCACAAGACACTGGTTTATTTTCACAAAAGCATTTTAGGCAACTGATCTATCGTTATGGTGGGGGTAAGAGAGACGAATACCCACCGTAAATGTCCTTCCCGTCAGGGCGTGGCAGATCTAAATATCATGCCCAGACATTCTTTACGGAATTCGGTGGGGATACGCATCTCGCCCGTCACCGGGTTCTATGGAACTAACCGTTTAACCTGTCGTTAGGTTTATATACAAGTTGCCCAGTTTTGCACTGTGGTGCGGGAGGATTGTTCAGCAAAATAAAATAATAATTAAGATATGTTTTCGCAGTGCTTTCCTGCATTGGCAAAAGTACTATCTACTAAGTATCCGAAGATATGGAGGGAATGTATGTGGTACCACACCTTGGCCATCACCGCTCGGAAACCCCAACAGTTTCCCAGGGTCGGATCAGCCCATGGTGCGGATAGGGACATCCAAACAATTAAGAAGCCACAAGGCTGAGTGGAACATGAAGAGCGACACTATCTTAGAGATATGAGTCTTACCGGAGTGCGAGTCTAAATTATCGCAACTACCGGAAGAGAGGAGTATACTACAGATTTCCTAACGAAGAAATTGTCTCTAATCATATTAAACCTATCCTATCGAGCTGAATAGAAAAGGTTTTAGTCGGTGGCATGCCGGGCTAAACAGAGTTATAGCACGGACAGCGACCTCAGTGAAAAATTGTTGGTGGCGGGAGAAAGTGCTGCATATATAAGTGTTGCTGTATGGTGTTTCCTACGTGCACTGCAGTCCTAAATTTTCTATAAATAAACAAAACATGTGAACTTTTGGCCACTGGCCATATATATATATATATATATATATATATATATATATATATATATATATATATATATATATATATATATATATATATATATATATATATATATATAAACTAACCAGAATAATCAATACAGTATAAAATGATCAGAATTATATATCTTTAGTACAGGTTAACGAACGTACTACGGTGCGGTTAGTGAAAACACCTTACAGAAAATGAGAATAACTATAAACATATACAGAAATTATAACTGGCGGTCCTAAGACCGTTACGGTACCTTTTAGTCATCGGGACCGTTTATACGGGTACAATATAATTATCAGAAATATAAGTAACGGAATAATTAATATGTTAAGTATAGTTACTTGAATAATCGGTAGCCATTCTTAAGTCTGAACTATCGTGTTAATGAAATTGATACGTCACTCTTAGCTTGACGTGAGTTGATGCATTCCCTGGAAGCTGGAAAGTTCCCGCAGGCTGGTTTTGGTTCCCACAAACAGGATTCCCGCAAGCAGCTTCTGACGGGAGCGGATCGAACTCAGGACTGTAATCACAATATAGAATGTCTAACGAGTAGTCAGTAAGAGATACAATAGGACTACTGCTGTGAAGAGAGTTCCCGTACACCGATGGTACGGATGGAAGTTGACAACAATCCGATCACAAGCAGGCGTTGTTAGATGCAGATGAAGATACAAAACAAAGCTTAACGGTGCGGGGTATGTCAGCCAGCTCTGAAGACGTACCGGGCAAAGTTTACTTGCTGCTGTCGAAAGTTAGAAGAACCTGCACGACATCAGTACGGGGACAGTTAAATAACCACTTTTTGGCGTGGCCGGCAGATCCGGCGAGTCATCCACCAAAGAACATCGCTGCCTCTACATCTGTAGAATCACATTTTTAGGCCGTAAAGGCCTCACCGCAAGTTCGTGCTCCGAAGTAGCTCTTAATATTCGTGAACAATAAGTAGAAAGTTCCGAATTGTTCCCGCAAGACGGGAGTTACAAAATTGTTTTAGTGCAGTGGGTTGGATAACTGCTAGCTACGGGAGAAAAACCAACAGAAAGCGAAGTGATCTGTGTCTTGTCGATAGTAGCTGGTACAGGTCCAACCTAATCGGCCCCTGACCGAGGATGCTCCCGATCTCTGGATCGCGTCTCCTTTTATACTACTCGTGATGTCACAGGCGCAGGCTCCAACCAATCATCGTTCGAGCAGCAGCCAATCAGCGCGCAGCTAATAATAATGCAGTCGAATGTTCTAGAACATTCTAGAAATTCTGCGGCCACGTGGTTATGACGTCACAGCAATATTTTGAAGATAATTAAGAAGTGTTTTCTGTGGATAACTCAGCCATTTCTTAACCGATTTTAAAATGGTTTACAGATTTGAAAAGCCCGTCGAATTCTGGTCTTGATTAATGCCAGATTCGACGGGAAAAGGTAACTAAAAAGGATTACAAGGTACCATCTTGGTACACTAAAAGTGTCATCCCATCTTGGTCATAAACTACATGCTCTATCAAAAATAGCATCTAAGCATGCGCATGCGCACTATGCGCTTTAACGAACTTAGTCGTTTTTATAACGTGATCTCTCTCATAGGCCCACATACGCCTATGTCTCTACCCAGGGGGCCGCGTTCAGGTATTGAATCCAGGACGGGCGGCGCATACCCAGATTAGCTGGTACGGCCGGTACTCTCCCGGTTGATCTGAACTACACCACCCTCTCCTAGTTTGACATCCGTGGCAAACGATCGCGCATAGCAGATCGACGCATGGACGTACGCTAGGGAGGAATTATAGACTTCCCTGGTAGGCGCGTGGCCGGAGAGGAGTAGTGACACAATAGATGCGTGTTCAAGAGACAGAGCACATAGAGGTGCCAAAGAGGAGAGGGGAGGCATACTTTTAGTTTTCAATTTTTGACCTGGAATTATTTTTCCAGGCCTTTTCTTTTTTTTCTTTTTTTTTTGTTTTAATATTTTGGTGCGTGCTGCAACTTTATTTGGTAAATGATCCTAAGCAATAGCTCGTATGGGTGTTCTCTTTGGGTGGGGATTATTATTATCTCAGCAGAGGACACCCAAGCTCCAACGTACCATAATTTAAGTTTTAAATATATAATAACATAAAATATACATGTATATATAAAATATAAGATCTCCATGTGACATACACTTATGGGGTATTTAGTAAATTACTTTCGAATTACTTGCGCACCCCGGATAAATAAAGGGGTACGCAACACATATCTCTTATTAAAAATATATTTGCGGCCTGTTATAGCAGGTCCGCAACGGGCAGCTCTCACTGACCCCATGGAGGACGACTCTTGTACATTCAGATCAAGAATAGAGCTGAGGACGCTATAGATTTTGGTTGAGGAGGAGACACAGTGCTCAGAAGCGACGCAGGAATGATTACAGTTGTATGGTGTTTCTACTACAACTTCCACAGAATACAGTAATCATCCTTACATTCATACATACAAGCGCAAGGATTTATGAGGAGTTGGCTGAAAACGGAACACACAACTATGTCATAGCCCAGTTTTAGCATGTTACACAATTGTACATGGATAGTACTATATGGTACCCATAGGTAAACATCTCAAACAAATCTGTCTTTGCTTTGTGAACATAATAATGTGTCCGTTACTAACTTACCACTGTAAACAAAATTCACGAGAGCTGCAGCAAGAAATGAACCAGAGATTTGTGAGACCATGTACAGCGGCGCTTTATATAGAGGCATTCTTCCAAGTGACGCCAGACCAGCTGTGATGGCGCAGTTTAGATGAGAACCTAAAAAAGTTAAACACAGTCAAATAAATGGAGTGCAGTCCGTGAAATTACTTTTCTCTCTAACAGATGGTGGCTCTTTAAACACCCCTGTAACAGCTTAACCTATGCTGATCAATCGGGCCTCTCCAGTGCACGTGAGCAATGTCTATTCGCAGTCCAAAGAAAACTACTTTAGAAAAAATTCCACTAGAATGACTAGATCCATAACAGAGTCAGTCAGTGGTAAATTGAAAAAAAGGCTATGTACAATACACTAGTTTAGCATATCTAAGAGCTCGTACATATTTGAAGCGAGACATTAGTTGATTGACCATGTTAATAAATCACTTTTTGGTCTCTCAGCTTACAGCACTCTTGTTGTGGCTCACGCAATGCTTAAGAAAATCGCGTTAGTGAGGACAATGCCTCTCGCTGATTGTGTACATACATTCCGAAAAATATACAGACGGACATAGCTTAAATGGGAAGTTGGATACTGGTTCGATGACTGTCATGACCACTGTACATGATAGGTTCTATTTCTTGGATCGTGTACGAATCTGTTATGCTATTTACGAACTCATGTGGTAGATAACTTGTTATACCTATAGTTTGGGAAATGGATGCCTGTGTCATCTGAGTTACAGGGAGCAGGTTACTGGTACCACCACACAGCTGGCCTCCCACTGAACTGGCTAGAGTTCACCAAAAGACACCAGGCATAAGGAATAGACCGTGCTGTCTGTAGAAGAGGCATGTAAACACGTGGAGAATAGAGAACAGTGACCGAATTTGTAAAATCGTGCAGGATACGCCGCACTGATGCAGGAATATGTGAGAGAACAGAACGATGGGACGGGTGTTGAAAAAAAGTAGAGACAGTTTATGGAACTTGGTTTTGTAGTGCGGTAGTAAAAGGACCTAGTAATGCTATGGGCATGCCACTGGGCAGGCTTCTGGCCAGGTCACACATTGTTGAGGTTAATGGGTTTGCAAGTAAGAATTAACTGAGACGACCTGATATTTTGGTAAGGAGCTAGGAATCTGCTGGTGGGCAGAGGGTCACACAGTGCCTCGCCTGTACGTACATCACAGAGAGCACGGATTTCACAGCAATTATACCTAGTTATACAAGGAGTCGTGTCATTACGGTATATTGGCATTGACAGGGAATCGAACCTGCGAAAGCGCCAAGCAACATAGTTCACAAACACTGACATGACGGGGCAAACACCAAACCCGCAATAAAAAAGTCTTGAGAAGACTTGATATTTCGGTTAGGTTTGCTTAGGTAAAACTACGATTTGGTGCATACGGTAATTATGGGGCGCAGGAAAAGCATAAAAGGAATTAGACAATAACATTAAGATATAAGTTTCCGCTATAACATTATAAAACAAGGGCATGCGAATAAAGCACCACAGTGTCATAAACTGCAGCGAGAATGAAAGATTTAATTCATGGTTGTTTAAATTCGGACTTGCTATTGAAGGTTCCGGCGAAGTGCCGTCTATCAGTTTTGCCTTATAGAGTACCAGCGCTCTCATTAGGAGATGATACATTTCTGAGAGCATCATACATGATATATTGCTGTTGCCCCGTCATGTCAGTTCAATGTCCTGGAGTTGTTAGATAGTGTCCTGGTTGCTGAGACGCAGGGTTGCCTCACCTGTGGGATCTGCACCGCCAGATCATTACTCTATAGCTTGAATGTAGGCCTAGAGATCTCGGTATGTTGCGTAAGTGTCATTATCCATCGTTTCCAGCAATTATTTCAATATGTACCTAATATATATTCCACTATTTTTTTAGAATGTTGCTTTTTCCGAAAATGGAGGGATCCAATCTGTCAATCAAGTATCTGGCGTCATAATCAAATACGTCACATATAGCTGGCATCACAATCAAACTAACGTACAGCTCATTGTCAAGAAATTAGAAAACTCACCCGTTTAAGAAAATTAAGATATTTTAAACGTTTTAAGTTAATATGAATTGCTCATTTTACACTGGTCTCGAAAGCTGAATAATGTCCGCTACAGTATCAAAATTTCTAAAGTTAAAATGCGACCGTGATGAAAACGAGCTGCTGATGTTAGCTTTGGCCTATCGACATCAAAAGAAAACCCAGAAAAGAAAACATAAATCAAAGAGGTAGAACTGGATGCAGAACTATTTCAGGATTATTTTCGTCTTTAGTTGGCCGAAATGCGAGGATATAGGTCTGTGTTGACGTCATGCACGAAAACCCCGCTCCGTTTTCTTGTCCGCATATGCAAAATTAGCTCCAATGACCATTCAAAACCGGAGTGCGGATGCAGAGAGGAAAATGGATAACGTATGCGGACACATGTAGAAGCTAAAGCTGGCCATCCATTTGTACATGATCCGTGTTCCATATCCATGCCCATGTCCATCAATTGCGTCAGTATATGCGTGAAGTTAACATCCATATAGCACTTAAAACGTGTGCATCCGTTCATCCGAATGTTGGCTTTCTGTTATTAAAAGGGGCATTGTCCTGTCAAAATAACACAAATCTGACAAACCCTACTACTAATTGCAACACAGATTAAACCACCTAGAATCTGTTCAGTATGGTCCCCTGAGTGATATAAAGAATCTAATAAAATTTTGAGTGAAACATGTTGAATTCAAGATGGCTGCCAATCGAGCATAATATGGCATATATCTCGAGAATGGTTCATTTTAGACCACACAGAGGAAATAGAAACATTCGCCTAATCTAGCGAAAAATTATGTCGTCTACACCCCATGACCACTCTATAACGTTACAATGCAACATTTGACAGCGAAGTTCGAGGTTTGCAAACCATTTCTACATTCACTGGATTCGTTCTTATTATCATCCAAATAAAAAAAGATGACAAAGAGTAGCAGTTACCCCAGGGCAGTAATTTTAAGACCAGTTCGTATGTATGTATGAGTACTGTATTCTGCGGCTGTAGTAGTAGAAACATCCTACAGCTGCAATCAGCCCTTCTTCGCTTTTGCCCACTGTGTCTTGTCCTCAGCGGAAATCCTTAGCTTCCTCAGGTCCATTCTTGACTTGAGTGTACCGAGTCCTGCTTTCTTGAGATCACCTCGTAGCACGCTTAGCAGATTTATGCAATGACGTCCTCTCCTGGCTTTGTATTTGCTGGCCCCGAGTAGGCCGAATTCCAAGGCTCTCTGTGCTGGGGTCTCTTCTGGCATCCTTAGCACATGGCCAAACATGGACCATCTTTGCTGGGCGACTTTTACAGATAGTAGCGACGTATTACACATCTTGTATAGTGCATCGTTGGAAATTATGCTGTCTGGACATTGGTGTCCAGTGATGGTGCGTAGGTGTTTGTGGTGGCAGGCATCGAGTTTGTCGAGACCTGCCTTTGGAGCTGTCCAGCTGTTACAGTTATACAGCATCAAGGATACGCATGTTGTATTGTATAAACGTATCCTCTTTATCAAGGGAATCTTTGATCTACAAATCCATAGCTTCCAGAAGGACTGGAAAGCTATGTTCCCCATGACGCAGCGTGCAGCAATGTCAGCAGTGCTGCAAAGCAGTGAGCTCAGGATTTTACTTTTCCTCCATGGTTCACTGCCACGAAGTGGGTCGTCATTTTCTATAGTTTCATGCGTTGTCGATATGTATATGTGGATGAACTCTGCTCTGGATTCATTCATCAAGAGATTCTCAATTTTTAGTTTGCTTGCAGTTATTGGGAGAAGTTCGTCAAGGGGCTTCTTTTCCTAGTCTATGACGTCCACATCGTCGGCATATTCTATCTCTAGCGGCATGACCAGTATTGACACTGGGGGTGAGGGTTGGTGGGGTGGGTGGGAGGGGGTTGGTCTTGTGGAACTTTCCCGCACATGTTTCAATGTGGCAGCAAGGTAGCAGGTGAAAAGCATCGGAGATAGACGATCTCCCCGCGGGGAACCGATTGATGTCTCAAACTCTACAGACTCGTTCGTATATCTTATTAATGACATGCTACAATTTGCCTACAACTTAGTCAAGACGTTCTCCGACGATACTAAGTTACATTCACGAATCGCTACAAAAGAAGACCACGCCATGCATACCTCAACAGATTAAAAGAATGGGCAGATACCTGGCAAATGCGATTTAATGCGTCCAAATGCAAAGCAATGCACTTGGGTAGATCAAATATGATGCCGATGTATACCATGTCAGAGAACAGTCAGGAAATCACTCTAGAATACACCATCGGTGAAAATGACCCGGTCGTTTGCGTTGACAATAGTCTAACATTCAGACAAGACGTGGAGACACCATTTAACAAAGCCAACACGATACTTGGTATGACAATGAACCTTTGTCTGCCTGGAGGTTAACCCACCGGTGCTGCTGTACAAAAGGTTGATGAGACCACATCTAAAATATGGGAATGCTGTGCGGTCCACTTTTATACACGAAAGATATCTGTCTAATAGAAACTGATAGGAGGATTGAAAGACAACCCATATGAAGACCGCCTGAAGGCACTAAAGCTGCCAAGTTTGATATACGGGCGTTTGCACGGCGACCTAATTGAGACACACAAGTATGATGTAAATTATGAGTATCTGTTGCCATCCGAGTACGTACATTGCACGAGAGACCACAGCTACATGTGTACAAACTAATAAAGCAAAGGTTAAAAACCAACACATGGAAGAGATCTTCAGTATTCGTGTGACATATTACTGTAATGGCCTACTGGAGTAGGTTGTTACAACTCCTACGCATAACACCTTCAAGGGAATACTCGACAAGTTTTAAAAATGACCAAATTTTCTTACTTTCCCATCGAGCTTGTCCACACCCAATCACACGTGCTACAGGTACAAGCAGAACCAACTGAAGACGTGGAAGAAGACAATGCAGATCTGCTACATGCTGTCTAGCCTAAGTAGCAGAAACGGACTATATAACTATGTAACTAAGTCATCATTTGATATCGTTTGACAAATGCATCTGCATCCAGAACAAGCTGGCGAACGATCAGTTCCATAACCATGGCACCCGCACATAGTTCCAGAGCCCAGCTTGCAGGTGCATTTCCTCTGCTCGATAAGGGACTCTGGGACTGGGCATGATCCAAGTCCGAGTGTAGTGCTGTTATTGTTCTTTCAGAAACATTCCAGCGCCATTCCACGACCTCCAAGGTATTCCGCTTCCACTGTTGGATCTGATGGAACACTCGGAGACTGTGGTACTTTATCAGCGCAGATCTTGGTGACATGTTTGGGTGGATGGCCTTTATGCTGATAGCAAGTTTGGTAACACGCTCCTTGAAACTCTGATGCCTCATCGTATCAAGATGGTCATTCTCCGTTCTTTTATGCAAAAGGACCATAGCCCTCCCACCAGCCGCTAGGAACTCGTCCTTCGATGATTACTCACTTCCGAATATTTTGGCCTGGATTCGGAATAACCTGTCACTGATGAGCTTCAGTTCGACAGTTTTACCGATTCCTTACCTTACCTTAATGCCTTACATGTTTTATCGCGCCAGAAGAAATCATGTAACAAAGAATATTCTTGTAGACGTTCCTCCCTTGTATATGCCTGATTGAATTGACACTGCAACATTTGAGAGCTGCTGCTTTCTTTGGTTCAAGGCGGAAATAGACATCATGTTTGTTTCCTTCAGCAAATGTATGTCAAATGATGACTCGGCTGATAATAAATATGAAACTTTGCAGGTGAATGTAGAAAAGGTTTGCAAATATCGAATTTCAGTGCTAGCTAGTGGGTTGTGACGTCACAGAGTGGCCCTGGGGTGCAGCAGACATAATTTTTCGGTAGCTTGGGGGCATGTTTCTATTTACTCGTAATTCATTTATGTAGTCTAAAGTGAACCCTTCTCGAGATATATGCCATATTAAACGGCCATCTTGAATTCAATATGTCCCACTCAAAAGATTTTCTTATATTTTAGCCATCATTTCTGAGACCTAAATACACAAAAAATGGTTTCATTACTGTTGCAGTTAGTGGTGAATCTAACCCTAGATTGACTGGACTATTATCTTCTGGGTCTCCGAGATCTTTCTCCTAGCGAAATGAAAGTACTAGCTGAACCCAGGACCAGAGATGTGGTGTCTCCGCCACAGACACAGGACTAGAAATATATGAGTGAAACGAGTCTTTTCTATAGATACTCGATCGTATTTCTCTATATTGCCTTGGTGTTTGAATTAGTAGCGAATTTATTCTTTAACCACTGTTGTGTCAACTTAACCCTTTAATGGCAAAACTGACCAAAAACCAACATTGCTGTGGTCTTCAGACATGGCTATTTGAAAGGCCGAGAGAAGAGTATTTTTGAATATTTACTACTAAAATGTCTGTCATTGTAGTGGTACATTTTCTAAAATACTCTTCTCTCGGCCTGCAGATAGACATTGGTTAAGTAAAAACTGTAATTTTCTTTACGATTACCCCTTTAATGGTCAAGCCTACGAAACAAAATTGAGTGGTAAATTTACAAAAAATAGTTTTCTAAAATTAAAATATCTTGAAAAGATTGTGACCATCAAAATGTAATTAATATATCAAGTAGTATTTTGAGCGCTTTGAGGCGATGTTGACACAAGCCGGGTTAATTTCTGTTCTACTCTGTGAAATTTTGACGAGCCACACCCAAACATTCAACAGATTACCTGTATAGTTAGCTTGGTATGGGCGGAGCATAGCTCGAAATGGGCGGAGAATAGCTAGAAATGGATCCCTATATTGTAGCTTGTTTAATACAAGATTCAAAACGTATCAATGTAAGCAATTTATGCCTATTTTATATATATATATATATATATATATATATATATATATATATATATATATATATATATATATATATATATATATATATATATATATATATGTGTGTGTCTCATAGTCGTCTTGTGGGTCACTGCCAAAAATCATGGTACTTTATGGGTCACTGTATAATGACCCACAAGGCACCATCTCAAAATGTGTTCTAAATGTTAGAACTCGTCGAAATACGCATTTCCCCACACTTTTGTAATTAGTGACCCACAAGACCAAATTGACCAGTGACCCACAAAGCCAACTTTTGAAAGCCGCCTTCAGCCATACTTCAACTTTTTCCGCCAAATGCAAGATTCCGAAACGGTTGTAGATGACCCACAAGTAACTGCTGCAGATAACATGGAATTATGGGTAAATAGATCACGTGTTCCTTTGAAATCAACATGGCCGTGTTCATGGATGTACAGAGACGCTAGAAACATGTTTGTAAGTTTTACTACTGTTTTGTAATGTGTTGCCTTTTGCTGGTAATATGTTTATGGATGTTTAATGTTTAATAATTAAACACAAGAGATCTGCGGTTTAGTTATTGGAGCGTGCATGTTGAGCAGGTCTATGCGACACGGCATGCCTCAGAGAAGAGCACGCATTACCATATTACGTATTTCTATATATTACAAAATAATTTACAGATTATTGCTCTATCCCTCTACGCTAAATACAGGCTTAAAAAAATAATGTGTGGGCAATTGGCGATAAAATATCATTGGTCACATCATTGTAGTCAGTATTCCCTGATAATCTAAATATGTGACCCACAATTTGTGACGTGTAATATTATTAATATTATACATCTGCAATGGTGGATGATAGCGGGGAGAGGGGGGGGGGGGCGGGGGGGGGGCGGGGCGGGGGGGGGCCCCAACGCATAGTACACGTAAGACGTCATTTAAAATATAATCATACACGGTCAGGCGAAGAATTCTCCCCCCCCCCACCCCACATACCTTTTACCTAGGTTTATCTGATAAATGGTCACGAATTTCGTGACAATTTTATTTAGCAGAATTTTGAAATTTGTATTCGAAATATATGGAGGGGTCTGGGTGATAACAGCGAGGGGTGCTTCCCCAGTCCCCACCCACCCGCTCTAGACACTCCCATAGCTAGGCCACTGAAGCCACGCCATAAAAGGCATAAACAAGTTGGTTAAATTTGGATTGAGCGCCGCGTCATCACCTCGCATTGCTATCGGCGGTGTTCTTGCGATTGTTGGTGTCGCCGCCGTTATCGTCGGCGTCATCGTAGTGTACGGCTGTTTTTCAGAGCAAGAAAGATAAAGATAATGAATAACTCGCAAGTATATGTAAAAATCTGACGGTTAGTTCACATCCATGTCTACTATATGAATAGTTACTTGTCATGTTAATGATTGCTGTTGACGACCAGTTTGCAAGGGAATTATCCAATTCCGATAACGAATTAGTTATGCTTTTCAATATTCTTCGAAAGTGGAAAAAGAGCAGATATTGAGAACAGTGGATGTGGTGGGGCACTGGGGTGTCAAATGCCAGAAGAAATGTCACCTTTCTATCCACAATATATAAATCACAGTAAATTTGGTTGTATCCAAACAAAGGCCGCGAAAGGGTGTCAGCGAAGATGGCCAGATGGAGAGATAGGTGAACAGACAATCATGCAATCAGTCCACATTAGGGGGTTCGTAGGCCATGTACATTCTTCAATTGTAGGCCCATATATATTCTTAATTTCTAAAGTAATTTCATTTTAGTTTAAACAGAATTTATTTTTAGTCTAAGCGGGAGCACGATAAGACATACGTCTTATGTCCGTGTTTCCCACATAATATACATGTATGATACACACAATACAATTTAACAAGTGGCTATTCGCAACTAGTAGCCCTATTAGCTTGCCTACCTGTCTGTCTGTCTATATGTCTGCCTGCCTGCCTGCCTCCCTGCTTGCCTGTCTGTTGTTTTGAATTTCTAGCAAAGCTGCCCCCATGTCGCAACTATTAGGTATATCTTCGTATTTGCCGAACTCTAGTGTAATTTTGTTGTAATATATATATATATATATATATATATATATATATATATATATATATATATATATATATATATATATATATATATATATATATATATATATATATATATTTGTATAGCTGCTGCTTTAAGGCGTACTCAGTGACGGAACCAGGATCTCGATATTTGTGTAGGGGTAAGATAGGTGATTGGTCTCGAAAAGGTCATCACACGAGATGTTAATGGGGGTGTCGGTGGTTGTCCCTGAGATATTTATGAAAATTTGACTCTGTGGCAGCCCGTTACTTACTTTACATTTTGATCATGCCATTAAACTGAAATAGTGTACAACGCACACATACACATGCAAACACACGCACGCGCGTGCGCACACACCACACACTTTTTTCTTTGCAGATTTGGATGAACACCCGCCCGCCTCCCACCCCCCCCCCCCCTCTCCCCTTCCCGTGTGGCTATGCCACTGCTACTCTTTGTAAATCTGCAATCATAATTTATTAAATTACATTAACAAAGAATCAAATTGAATTTTTTTGTATTATATCAGAAATGCATGATGTTGCATGCTAATTGAACATATACATAAATATTCTACTGCGAGACAATTAAGCAATAGGCCTTTTATGTTCAATATGGGCGGCTATATACGCGACATCAACTTAACGGTTCTTGTCTCGTAGTAACGCGTGTGCAATCTGTTGGTCGGGTGTCTCTACCACGTAGGCGTACTAGGGTAGGCATATTGCATACATCAATTTTCTAGTAGACATATGCTGTTTAACAAGAAATGATATTGTACCTCCATTTCTATTACACATATCTTTATTTGACATGATCAATCCTGTGTTACCTCTTCGAAACCTGAATTTGAGAAAAGCATGTTGCTGGCATCATACTAGATAACAACAAACTTAAGTCAAATTAGGTTCAAAATTCCTAACGCAATATTTATTTAATTGTAAATGGCAGAGTCCACGAAAACCATATCACGTGTCCGTCAAAATTGTGCGAGCTACAGTGGCGCGGAGCTGGTTGGGGTGGTGGGGGTGTCTATGGCCCCCTAAAATAATTTGTGGGGGTGTGTGCTAATAATGTCTGTACCCCCTGTCCTAGTGTAGATTTTTTAACCCCAAATTGTCACTTAAAATGTAGGAAATGACTTCTAAGAGCATCTATTTAACACAATTTCCGGTGAAGTCCCCCGCCACCCCACCCCCAGGCAGTGTTGTGTGTACTGTGCATACATGGATTTATATGGTACTATCATTGTTCACTGACCACGTATTGCTATTGCTCATAAATCTTATATCAACAATATCTAGGAAGACAAGCAGTGATCACTGATGGCGACACTCTGTTATATCATTAACCAGGCATTAACACCTTAACTAAACAGACCTTCTGAAATGATTTTGAAAAATGTCGATTTACACGCCCTGATTTGAAATTTTGGCATAGCGAACCAGTCATTCAAGTGGAAGATTTATAAAATATTCCTTTCATGCTCTGTAAATTGACATTTTCTAAGAGAAAAATTCTCATTTTCCTGAACAATTTTACCCACGAATTATCACTCAGAATACAGGAGATGGCTTCTCAGAGCATTTAATTATCAAACATTTCCGGGGGAGGACGCCCGAACCCCCAATATTAGGGAAGGTGAAGCCCCCTCCCAGGCCCACCTCCTTCACGCCCCCCAACACGAAATCCCGAATCCACCCTTAGCAACCCCCTGTTGCCGAGCCACTCCGCCGCCACTGGCAAGCCATCAGAAGTATTAAAATAATCTTAAGTTGGAAATCTGTGCCTCTATTTGTACGAGGAGGGCTCATTCTATCGCGCGAAACAAGGATAGTCGTCAGACTTCAATACTTTTATTTATTTTTCTTATTTTATGTGTTAATGTAATGTTTTTTTGACGGAAACAACTCCCGAGTCAATTAGAAGGGTTGACTGCTGAGAGCTCTGGTGAACCATAGCTAAAGCATCTTATTTGTCACAGGTATAGTTTCTAAAAGAGCAGTCTCTTGCATGCCAGCATGTTTCTATCACTGTCACATTTACTGACATTAGAACACTCCCTGATTAGTGGGTGTTAAAATCTATAAATGTCTGTTGTTGCATAAATTGTAGTAATTTAACTAGTTTCATCCATCCAGTATGAATAAATTAGAATTTATCAGTATCAAAGAATAGTCTAAATGGTTATTCATTGTTTCTAATGCCATTTCTGTCAAAATAGTGTAATGACATTAGCACACTTTCTCGACTCAGGTGCAGCTTAGACTAGCGAGCACATCACATTGCTGCCAGCCCAGAGGGGCTGGTCACTGTTTAAAGACCAAGTACTATACGCAGCGAGATTTGTGTTCTGATACGTGCAAATAACGCAACATATACTGACTAAAAAAAATACAATATCATATTGTCATAGGATACAGATAATTCTGTAAATACTTCGTCGAAAGTGCCCATTTTCGTACCTTCCCAAAAACGAAACTGAAACGGAAGTACTAGCGTCAAAACAGGGATGTGACGTCATCGGAGGCACCTTCATTTCTGTTACAAAAACTCTTTCATCGCTGAAAATGGAAATTTACTCAAACAACGGGAATATTTGTCGGCATATTCTCCAGGCAGCATTCACTAGAACGAGTATGAACTCATATCTTAGGGAAATAGTGACTCCGGGCATGAAGATGGCGATGAAGTGCCGAATTTAGGCGTAGATCAAACCAATTTGAACCGTTACCAGATTTCGAACAGGCACTACTTAGCAGACGAGTTGAACTGGCATGGACGACAGAAATGCGTGACTTCAGAACGTAGACTGGTCAGTAAATTACAAACGAGTTATTGGTTTTTCTATATGAGCTAGTATTGTATTATATCTGCCGCATTAAATTATAGAGTATCTATATATAGGCTGCGTATCAGAAAATAGACAATAATTTGCAGTTTGTTTTAGTTTACTAAGTTTTAGTCAAAACTTACAAGTTGTGATGGGACAATGCTTGCTGTTGTAGTGACAAATACAAAACCTCCATACATGCAAAGGTCATGCTTCATTATTACAAACCAATAATTAATTAATTGTTTACAAACAGAAAACTCGAAGCAGTCCAAACGTGGCCTGGGAAGTCGCTACGCTTTGTCTTACTACGATTACTGAAATATAGATATACTGGAGCCATACGCATGTTCAAGACAGATGCTGTCCCGACTGGTTAATCATTTGTAGCCGAGCATACCTGAAGTCTGTGTAACCGCTTAGGCAAATCTGCTGGAGAAATCGCCTTCAGATCCAGTATTTGAATCCACATGTGTACAACCGTTTATACGAAACTGGCAGGGATTGTCAGTACCTAGTAGAATGTATAGCCTACTTTGTTTCCATGATTTAAGCACAGGTGGACATGTGATTTTCATGCGCCTTGTACTGTCTAGAAGTGTAAATGTGTATATATGTATAATATGTTATTATGAATACATAAGATGTATAGATATATGTATCCATCATATCTACATGACACAAGTCACAAAAGTTTATTAACCTTAACCGGAAATAGTGATGGTTAGTTTTAAGCTCAAATATTTTGACCAACAAAAGGCCATACAGGCCTTATACTTCGTAATGATTCCGTAACAAAACCGTACCGGTCAATCCGTACCTAACCTATTGGAGCGTCCATAACCTAAATCTGGTTGATGATGATTTGGGTGGCTAAAAAGGACAAAGAGACTGTGTCATTAAAACGGACAAAGAGGGCGTGTCATCTAACATAAATCATCATCATCTACGAGGCATATGACAAAGACATTGGCTTGTTATGTCCTCGGTTGTGTTTGTCATCTTGTTTCTTTATGTTTTATCATGCTGTCACTTTTGCTGTGTCACTGTGATAATAAAACTACAATCTACATTGACACTCACAGGTAGGCCTACTTACCAAATATAAGAATTTTTCTGTCCAATGCATAATACCTAAAATTATATTCCGTTGAAGAATTTGAAAATAATTTAACTGGAAGCCATTGCTGCCTTAGACATCAATGCCTTCCAGTCAAACCTTTTCAAAAATATTCAACAGATTGCCTTTATTATTGACCTAAGATTGACAAGGATTGTCACGGTCAGCATAAATTTGAAACCATCATAATCAGCATCATTATTTCTATCATTGTCCGCCATCATTATTATCTTCATGGTTACTTAAATCTTGGTCACCATAAAACTATAACTATCATAATTGTCACAGTCACCATTGTTAGGCCCATCATTACGGATGACTCTAATCTGTCGTTCAAGTATATGGCGTCATAATCAATTACATCACATGTAGGATGATGTCACAATCATATTTGAGATAAATACTCCGTCATGAAGCTGGAATAGTCCGTCAAGTGTCTGATAGATGTACTATTTAATAATCATTCTGCCGATTCTATTGAAAATTTTGAAACTAATTTAACTGTGCGCTGACTATGGCAGAAACAGCACTCAGTCAAATTAGTTTCAAAATATTCATCAGGTTAGCTGAGGTTATGTGTGTAGGTAGGTACCTTGATAATGGTATTCTAGGAATTCAGGGTTCGATCGATTCCAACTCAGGCAAATCATGAGTGGAGCTTACCTAAAAATGGACACGGCATAGCTAGAAATGTATCTCTGTTATTGGTACTATTATCTCCATCAGCCTTTTTACTGTCATTATCGGTCAACAGGGCCGTATTTAGATATGTGGGGGCCCTGGGGCAAAGAATGAGTGGGGGGTCTGGGGTTCCTCCCCCATACATTTTTTTACATCTAGGTGCTCTGAGACGGCCAGACAATCTACTTTTAGGGTGAATTATGGCGCTTTCTTTCGTTGTAAAATTATTTTATTTTGCAAATTTTCGTAATTAACATTGTTGCCGAACACCAAGCAAGAATTGGGGCCCCCACACATATTAGAATAGAATTATTAAGATTAAGATTTCTAAACTAATAAAGTTTGCTTTAAATGTCCTATAACTTAAAAAAAGTGCATAATTTTTTTTCCATTTTTAAATTGTGGGGGCCCCTTGCTTGTGGGGGCCCCGGGGATTTTGCCCCACTTGCCCCTCCCCCCCCCCTTAAATACGGCCCTGTCGGTCACAATCAACAGTGTAAGCGCCATAATTGTTACTCTCATCATGTCACTGTTGTCATCACCATCATTGTCACTCATCATCATAGTAAGATGCAGTCATCACCATCATCACAATCATTGTCACTGCTATCGGTCTTATCATTATCATTGTTACGCCATTGATAGAACTTTACTATCATCACCTTCATTGTCACCATCATTATTATTATTATTATTTTTATTATTATTATTATTATTATTATTATTATTATTATTATTGTCGATACTAACACCGTACACGCATTGTGATTTAGCTAATAAAATTGTGATTTATTTATTTCAAGCGTTTCAAGCCATTGGTGTGAGTGTGCAACACGTGTCACTGTGTGTGTGGACACAGTAGATGATTAGGTGGTGCTTTGGACTTCGGGGGATAACAAAGTGAGTTCGGATTGGCTGCTCATAAACCAGTCAGTCATTCGTTCGCTCTTTAATTTCACCTGGATTCACTTTCTGCAGAGACTACCAAGTATCAGAAATGAGGTCGGTGCCAATGACTCGGGTGTGCGTGCCTGTCATGATGTTTTATCCTATTATAAAGAATCATTGATTTAAATAAAATGATTCATTGTACCTCTCTGTTTTCTTTCATTTTCTCTAGTATTGGGCTCAATGAGAAACAATATTACCATTGTGGCACGTTTGGCCATACTTAGAGCTATTGACTTCAAACTGGGTGAGTGAGTACCTCTGGGCAAAAGTTACCATCCATATAATTACTAGGTCAGTCTGATCTACTTTCTGAATAATATAGGTGGCTAATAAAGGTTTATGCCGTATATTTCGATAACTTCATCACAAATTAACATTATAAATTTAGTGATTGAAATGATGATGTCGGAAACAAGATGAATCAAGAAACAATGTAACAATTGGCGTCGAGTATGCGCATAGAACGCAGTTGTTACTTTCTATTTCCTGGATTATAATCAGTTTCAAATTGAAAGGAATTAAGAGTTTTAGGACACAGGAAGTTTATGTCAAGGAAATATGCAGCAGTATTTATTCATGTAATTAATTTTCATGTTTATTCATTTCATACGTTTCTTCATATTTCAGAGTGATAAATTGACAAGATGCAACTTGGAAATCAAGGACAAAATATACGCCCATGATATTAGGCCGATAATAAAGACAAACTTGTTTAGATAGCATGGATTGGCACAGATTAGCAAATGCTTAGCGAAAGATGAAAAATTTAATGTTTATTTGCAAACTAAGATGACTATTTTTAACAATTTACCAATGATATCACTGGTTCCATAAACTAACCAGTTATCTCAGCGGTAAATTTTCAAAAATAGTCTTGGTTTGCAAATGGGCATTTATGAAGAGGACTACTGGTACACAAACATTAATGGAAATATTGCAACATCTTTTAGTATAGGCTATTGAGAGCAATACATATTGGGGTTGCCAGAGCGAACTGGGTCATATACAGTGTATGCCCATTTGCTGACCAAGATTCCAGAAGAAGACTACTTTTGAAGATTTACCAATGAAATGACTGTTTTGGTAATCTAACCTGTCATTCCAGTGGTAAACTTTCAAAAATAGTCTTTAGTTGGTCTGCAAATGGACATTATCGAGGCAACTACAGACATGACAGAATGGTGCAACAGTAGAATCTTTTTATATATTTATTCACACTATAGACAACAATATATATTGGGGTGAGAGAACTGAGCTATAAACAGTGTACTGGTGTGTCCATTTGCTGACCAAGACTCCAAGAGATTACTTCTGAAAATTTACCACCGGAGAGACTGGTTTTGTAACCAACGAACCAGTCATTCCAGTGGGAAAATTTCAAAAATAGTCTTGATTTGTAAATGGACGTTTATCAAGACCACTGCGGAAGCGCTAATGATGGAAAGGTTGACCAGCATCTAGCATATTTATTCATCATGAGGCAATGAGCACAATACACTTAATTAATACATATATTGGGATGCGTAAAATGAGTTATATATTTTTTTAATTGTTCATAATACATTGTTTGACAATTAGGGGACCCAGATTCTGAGACTGTTTTTTTTTAATTTACCACCGTAATGACTGGTTCGGTAATCTAGCCAGTCATTCCAGTAGTAAATTTTTTAAAATAGTCCTCTTGGCCGGCACAAAGACATTCCTCAAGAGCACTTCAGATGACGTCTTTGACTGCCTTGAACATTAAAGGGTTTGCTTTAGCTATTAAATTATTACTAGGCCACCGAGTTGTGGTCAGTCACAAATTCTACTTCACACTTGTCAATTTGTACTAGCCTTGGGCTAACAGTGGTAACAGGCTAGTGTTAATTTCAGTAAATGACACATGTAGGTAAAACTTTTCTCACTTTGTGACCAAGGATGCGCCACATCCACCTTGCAAATCTCCTCATGCCGTGGCGACCATCCGCCATGTGTCTGGCAACTTTTGCTTTCAGAGACAACTCCTCATTAACCACTTGGCCGATTTCAACCAAATTTGGCTGGAAGGACCCTATGGTCGTAGGCTCCAGAACCACAGTTCAGAATTTTTATTCCTCAATCTTTGGGGTGAAAATCTTTGATTTTATGAAAAATGTACCAGAAATTGTCAAAATGATAAAACATATACTTTTGTGAAAACACAATCTTAGATTTTATGGAAAAAAACTATAACTGCTTGGCATATTTCAACCAACTTTGGCTAGAGTGACCCTATCATGGTAGAATCCAGAACTTCTATTCTGAATTTTGATTGATCAATTTTATGGGTGAGTCTTAGATTTTCCAAAGATTATCCATCATGTCTCTTTAAATGCAAATGGTTAACGTGCTAATAGTCCAGGTGAGCGCCACAGCCCCTTGGGCCTCTTGTTTTTTAAATTCTGGATGTGGTGTGGACTGTTGGTGAAGCGAGGTGTGTGTGTATGTGTGTGTTGAAGGGGGTTGGGTGGGGGTTCTGACTTGTCGGTTGTTAAGCCTAATTTTCCTGGCAGCAACCAATTTGATTAGGATCAGACATACTCAAACTGATGATCAGTGTAATATTTTATTACTTAACAGAGAGGTCAGTGGTCTCTGGGAAAAAAAAAGAGCGGAAGTATGACCACTGCACAGGAAATCTGTTGAATATTTTGAAAACAGTTTTACTGGAACCTGTTGCTGCAACAGCTACCAGTCAAATATTTTTCAAAATATTCAATATGTTTAAATTCTGGTGTTCTCCGACTAATAGTTCACAATGCATAATTATGCCCCTCCCCCTCCCCTCACACCCGCGTTGCATTACACAGTGCATTGCAAACAGATAGGCGTAATATGTATGTCTCTGACTCTGGCAAATGACTAGACGATTGACCTAATTTACTGGTTTTGAACTAGATAGACTAGCTAGACAGCTGTTAATAATTCTTGATGTAGTGATTTGACGTTACCCGGCCTTATATTTAGACAAAGGGCGTAAGTAGTAGTAGTAGTAGTAGGCCAAATAGTATTTTTTTTATTCTTGCGGTTTTTGTTGGCCTTTATTAGACCTAATGGGGTGCGCATTTTTTCATAATTAATCTATATAAGCATTCCAAATTATGTGTATATAATAACCAGTCAGTAGTGAGTATAGCCATCTGCGCTTCTACTCGAAAACAATCTGCGCCCAAATGCAGAGAGCGACGACGGCTGTTGTACTGAGCCATCTTTGGGTTCGCGGAAATCGGCTCTCTTTGTATGGAATTTACCGACTGCACCCTAGCCTATAAATTTTATTTGTTCGGGAAAATATGCAGCGAAATTCCATTTGTTTGGTTTGCAGTATAACCGCAGCTTCAAGCCACACAACGGTTAGGCATATTTGACAACAATCCGCGATCGCGCAACAGGGTCACAATGACTTATTAGCACTGCGCCTCGCACGATAGCGATAGGTCCCTCCGATGACGTCATACAATATAGAGCGTTTCTATTTCGTTTTTTTCGAGTACAACACAGAATTGCAAAATACAACGTAAAACAGAGTAATATTTTTAAATACAACATTTTATTATATTATTTATTGCACAATCGTGTATATTAAAGCCACTTTTGCTACCGTTGTGCTTGGTCTTTAATTTCTATCCAGCTTATGTGCTTTAGTGATATCCTTTCTAACTTGATTGAAATGAAGATTTGATATTGGATTTCTAACCTTCTCCTCACAACATTTATAATAGAGGGCTCTTGCCTGTATATGGTGTTCACGACTGTATTCCCGCATGTGGTATCTTTTCTGCTTATCAAGGATTTAAATCCTTGTGGTCCTTGTTGTTTTGTATTTTGTTCATCGACCCTATTCTACTAGCCTACTAGTATAGATTAAAATCTACTAATATCGATTTAAATAAAGTATAGCACTTGAGCGCTCAAACACAATTAAGCGCTCAAACACAATTAAGCGCTCAAAGATCCTAGATGTACTACGCCAGGCCTGTTGCAATGAAGATGAGCTACGACTAGTGAGACTACTGCTTGCAGATACCAAGCTGAAAGTACGAGTCCAGTCAGTGAAGTCTGTAGAGTTTGAGACATCAATCGGCTCCCCACAGGGAGATGGTCTATCCCCTGTGCTCTTCACCTGTTACCTGGCTGCTGCATTGACATCCGTGCGGGAACATTCCACAACACCCCCACCCCCACCCCACCCCGGTGTTAATACTGGACATGCCGCTAGAGATGGAATATGCCGACGATGTGGACTTTATAGATGAGGAAAAGAAATCCCCTGACGAACTTCTCTTAATAGCTGCAAGCAAACTAAAAATTGAGAATCTTTATGAATGAATCTAAAACAGAGTTCACCAACATATACCTATCTACAAAGCATGAAACTAAAGAAAATGACGATCCTCTCAGTGGCGGCGAACAATGGAGGAAAAGTAAAATCTTGGGCTCACTGATTTGCAGTACTGCTGACATTGCTGCACGCTGCATCATGGGGAACATAGCTTTCCAGTCCTTCTGGAAGCTATGGATTCGTAGATCAAAGATGCCCTTGGTAAAAGACTACGTTTATACAATGCAACCTGCGTATCCTTGATGCTGTATAACTGCAACAGCTGTGCAGTTCCAAAGGCAGCTCTAGACAAACTTGACGCCTGCCACCGCAAAAACTGGGCACCGCTGGCTAGAGAGCATAATTTCCAACGATGCACTATACAAGATGTGTAATACGCAGTCGCTGTCTGTTGAAGACACACCATCAGAGAGCCTTGGAATTCGCCCTACTCGGAGCCCGCAAATACAGAGCCAGGAGAGGACGCCATTGTATAAATCTGCTAAGTGTGCTACGAGGTGACCTCAAGAAAGCAGGATTAGGTACACTCAAGTCAAGAATGGCCCTGAGGAAGCTAAGGATTTTGGCTGAGGACAAGACACAGTGGGCAAAAGCGAAGAAGGACTGATTGCAGCTGCAGGATGTCTCTACTACTACTACTACAGCCGCAGCATACAGTAATCATGCATACATACATACATACATATAGCACTTGACTTAGCTCAAGTGCATTGACCATCGGTCATTCATTTTATAAATTCATTTTATCTAAGGAAATAGGAGTGTGTGTGTGGGGGGGGGGGGGTGGGGGGAGGGGCGGAGGGAGCGAGGTTGTCGACACACCTCAACTCTGGTGGAGAAACTATATGATGGAACTGGCATGATCTACTAGCCGACTAGCCTAGACTTATAGCTTAACCTACCAGCCTACTAGCCTAGACCTCTAGCCTAGTCTACTAGCTTAAACTTATACCAGGTAGTCTACTAGCCTAGAAATCTACCGTAGTCTACTAGCCATACTAGTATAGTCTACTAGATTAGATTTGTAGCATGGCCTTCTAGCCTACTAGCCTGTATTGCTAGCCTAGACTTCTGGCCTAGAATTCTAACCTACTCTACTAGCCATTGGCCTAGATTTCTATACTAGACTTCTTGTCCAATATACTAGCCCACTAGCGTAGACTTCTATCATCGGTAGTCTACAGCGTTGAATGATATGCAGGTGGTCAACTAGCATAGAGGTCTCCCCTAGTCCATTAGCCTAGACTTCTAGTCTAGTTTACTAGTCTAGTGGCCTAGACTTCTAACATTATCGCCTGGTCTACTAGTCTATGATTCTAGGCTAGCCTTTTACCATCGTCTAAGAGCCTAGTAGTCTTGACTTCTTGCATAGTCTACTTCTTTAAACTTCTAGCATAGACCTTTAGCTTAGTTTACAGTCTTGACCTCTGCACAGGCTGTCTACTAGCCGAGACTTCTAGCCTAGACTTCTCTCCTAGTCTACTAGCCTAGACATCAACCCTATTCTACTAGCCTACTAGCCTAGATTTCTAACCAAGTCTACTAGCATAGTCTGCTAGTTTACTCTACTGGCCTAGGCGTATAGCATATTCTACTGGACTACAGGCATTTATTTCTAGCCTGGTCTACTAGACCACTAACCTATACTTCTAGCCCACTCTACTAGACTTCTACCAGTCTACTAGTCTAGTAGTTGTAGTTAATTTAGAATTCTAGCCAACTCACCTAGCCTGTTAATCTAGACTTCTAGCTGGGACATCTATCCCAGCTTACTAGCATATGCTTCTATAGACACCTAGCTTAGATTTCAAGACTAGACATTTATCCTAGTCTAAGCCATATCACTAGCCATGTAGTCTCTACTAGCCAAAACTACTAGACTACACTTCTCGCCTCTTCCGCTATCCTACTAGCCTAGTCTACTAGCCTACTAGTCTAAGCTTCTAGTCTAGTTTACTAGCATATGCGTCTAAGTTAGTCTACTAGCCTAGATTTACACACGGCACTTCTAGCCTATTCTACTAGTCCAATAGTCTAGACTTCTAGCCTAGCCCCCTAGCCTACTGTGATAGCCTACTAGCCTAGATCTCTAATCTGCAACCCAGACTTCTACACATGTAGTCCTCTAGCCTAGTCTACTGGCCAATACTAGCCTAGAATTCTAACCTAGTCTACTAGGCTAGCATTCTAGCATAGTCTACTAGGCTAGACTTCTATCCCAGACATTTACCCTAATCTACTAGCCTAGACTACCCTTTTACCGTAGTCTAGTAGCTTAGACATCTAGCATAGTCTATAGTTTAAACTTCTAACCTAGACGTTTAGCCTAGCCTACAGCCGTGACTTCTAACCACATTGTCTACTGGCCTAGACTTCTAGCCTAGACATCTTGCTTACTCTACTAGCCTACTCGCTTAGACATCTGTCATATTCTACTGGCCTACACTTCTAGCCTAGTCTACTACCATAGTTTTCTATTCTAGTCTACTAGCCTAGCCGTCTATCCTAGTCTAATGTTTGCACACATAGATTTGTAGCCTAGTCTACTAGACCACTAACCTAGACTTCTAGCCTACTCTACTAGTCTTCTACCAGTCTACTAGCCCACAAGTTCTAGTTAGCCTAGCATTCTAGCCGAGTAGCAGTCTATTAAACTAGACATCTGGCTGAGACATCTAGCCCAGCTTACTAGCATGCGCGTCTAGCATAGAATTTTAGCCTAGTCTAGTAGCGTAAACATCTAGTTTACTTTTCTAGTATAGTCTAGATGTTTAACCTAGTATAAGCATTGTCTTCTACCAAGGTAGTCTAATAGACTAGACTACTATTCTAATCTATTAGTCTAAACTTCTAGTGTAGTTTACCTGCCTAGATGTCTACGGTAGGTAGTCTGCTAGCCTAGATTTACACCCTATACATCTAGCCTAAACCTCTAACCTAGTCCACTAGCTCAATATCCTAGACGTCTAACCTAGTCTACTATCCTACGCTTCTTGCCTAATCTACAGCATAGACTTCCACACAGGTATCCTTCTAGCCTTGTCTACTAGCCATACCAGCTAGACTACTTGGCTTTTATTCTAGCATTGTCTATTAGTCTAGACTTCTATCCTAGATATCTACCCTAATCTACTAGCATAGACTAGCCATTTAGCGTAGCCTAGATTTCTAGCATAGTCTCCTAGTTTAGATTTTTATCCGATGAGATTAGCATAACCTATAGTCTTGACGTTTAGCCAGGTTTTATACTAGCATGTACTTCTATCCTAGTCAACCTGCATCTAGCCAATACATATCGCCCAGGCTACTAGCATAGACTAATAGCCTAGTCTAGAGACGAGAGTTATAGACTAATCTACTAGCCATGTTAGCTTAGACCTTTAGCCTACTCTACTGGACTAGATATCTAGCCTTGTCTTCCAGCCTAGTCTGTTAGTCTGCGAGCATAGACGTTTAGCCTATTCTACTAGCCTATTAGCATGGCCTTCTGCTCTAGTCTACTAGCATACATTTCTAGCTGAGTATACTAGCCTACTTGCCTAAACTTCTAGATTGTAGTCTAGCCGTTTGCCGTAGTCTACTAGCATAGTCGTACAGTCTACTGGTGTAGTACTCTAGACTTCTAAACTACATGTAGTCTCGTAGTTTAGACTCTTTAACCTAGCCATTTAACCTAGTCTGCAGCCTTGACTTCTACCCAGGTTGTCTACTATCCTAGAGTTCTAGCCTATTCGACTGGCCTAGACTTTTATCGTAATCTGCTAAAAATAGTCTTCTAGCCTACTCTACTGGTCTCGAGCTCGAGCCCAGTCTACTTAGCCTACTAGCGTTTTCTAGCATAGTCTACTAGACCACTAACCGAGACGTCTATCATGCTCTGCAAGGCTTCTAGCTGTATGCTATCCTACTAACCTAGAGGTCTAGTTAGCTTAGAATCGTATCCAAGTCTACTGGCATATTAACCTGAACTTCTAGCCAAGACTTCTATCCTAGCCTACTAGCATATGCTTCTAGCATAGACCTTTGGCCTACTCTACTAGCCTAGTAGCCTAGGCTTCTATTTTGGACTTATACCCTCGACTTTTAGGCTGGTCTACAACCTTGTCTTCTACCCATGTAGTCTACTAGCCAAGCCTTTTTGCCTAGTCTACTAGCCATGCTAGACTATACTTCTAGCCTAGACTACTAGCCTACACTACTTGACTACACTTCTCACCCATTCTACTATCCTACTAGCCTAGACTTCTAGCCTAGTCTCCTAGCATGCTAGTCTAAACCTCTATATCTAGATTACTTACCTAACCTTATAAGCTAATCTACTAGCCTTGCTTTACACCCCTAGACCTACATCCTAGATTTTTAGTCAAATCTACTATCCCAATAGCTTAGATTTCTAGCCTAGCCCTCTCGCCTAGTCTACTAGCCTACTATCCTCAGCGTCTAGCCTAATTATATACAACCTAGTATTATACACAGTCAGCCGTCTAGCCTTAGTTACTAGCCATACTAAGCTATGCTTCCAGCCTGAACTTCCAACATAGTCTACTAGGCTTGCCTTCTAGCATAGACTACTAGGCTAGACTTCCAACACAAACTTCTACCCTACTCTATTAGCCTAGACTGCTAGACTAGTCCACTAACCTACTAATTGAGACAAATCTAGCAAATATCTACTAGCCTAGTAGCCAGACTTCTAGCCTAGTTTTGTAGTTTAAACTTCTAAACTGGACTTGTATACTAGTCCACAGCCATGATTTCTACGCAGATAGTCTACTAGCCTAGATGTCTCTTATTCTACTAGGTTCGCATTCCAGCATGGTCTACTAACATAGTGTACTTTCCTAGTCTACTAGCTTAGATTTCTAGCCTAGTCAACAAGCCGACTAGCCTATAATTTTAGCCTAGAATTCTATCCTAGCCTACAACATAGACTTCTGCCCAGGTAGTCTACTAGCCTAGTTTACGAGACATACTAGGCTAGACTTCTAGCCTAGACCTCAAACATATTCAACTAGACTTGGCTTCTAGTCTAAGCTTCTAGCGGTGCCGTCTAGCCAAGACTCTACCTGGTCTACTAGCCCAGACGTCTAGTGTACTAGCCTACTAGCCTATTCTACTAGCCTCCTAGCCTAGTCGACTAACCTGGTGTTCGTTCCTAGTCTACTAGTCCAAATTTCTAACCTACACTCCTAGCATTCTCTACTAGACTTCTACCAATCCACTAGCCTCGTAGCCTAGAGATCTAGTTTGCCTGGATGAGTCTACTAGCCCACTAGCCAAGAGTTTTCACCTACACTTCTAGATTAATATACTAGCCTACCCACATAGTCTAGACTTTTCCCATCGTCTACTAGCCTGAACCTCTAGCATATACG
Organism: Chaetoderma sp. LZ-2023a; assembly: GCA_034401795.1. Lineage (NCBI taxonomy): Eukaryota > Metazoa > Mollusca > Caudofoveata > Chaetodermatida > Chaetodermatidae > Chaetoderma > Chaetoderma sp. LZ-2023a. The sequence goes on along the minus strand of CM067360.1, from coordinate 113,229,682 downwards.
TCTGGCCTAGTCTGCTGGCGTACTAGACTCGCAGACTACTAGCCTAAACTTCTAGCCTAGTCTACTAGCCTATACTTCTAACCTATTCTACTAGCCTAGACTTCTAACCTAGTAGACTAACCTACTAACACAGACTGCTAGCCTTCTCTACGAGATTGCTACATGTCTTTTACCCTGACGAGCCTAGAGTTCTGGTTAGCCAAATCTACTAGACCACTAACATCGCCTTCTAGTCTATACTTCTAAAGCATTTACTGTAGCCTACTCCTATATATGTCTAACATGGACTACTGGTTTAGAGTTCGAGCCTAGGTTTCTAGAATAGTCTACAGCATATACTTCTACCCAGGGAGTCTTTTAGACTAGGCATATCTCCTAGTCTAAAAGTTCTAGCTTATGCTTCTAGTCTATACTTCTAGCCTACGCTACTAGCTTAGATTTCTATCCTAGTATGCTAGCCTACTAGCCTAGAGTTCTAGCATATTCCACTAGCCGTCTTGGCTAGTTTATTAGCCTAGTCGTCTAGCCTACATTTCAAATATAGTCTCCTAACTGAGACCTCTAGTCTAGTCTGATAGCCTAGTCTACTAGACTGGACTTCTAACATAGTCTACTAGCCTTTTAGCTTAGAGATATGGCATGCTCTACTAGGCTTCTACCAATCAATTAGCCCACTAGCATGGAGTTCTAGTTAGCCTAGAATTCTAGCCAAGTCTGCTAGCCTACTAATCTAGACATCAAATCTATAGTTCTAGCATAGTCTCCTATCCTACTAGCCTATGCTTCTAGCCGTTTCTCTAGGCTCCTATCCTAGTAGCCTATACTTCTAGCATAGTTTACTACTTTTGACTTAACATATAGCATAAGCTACCACCTTTACTTCTACTCAGTTTGTCTACTAGCCTATACTTCTAGCCTAGTCTACCAGACTATACTTCTAGCCTAGACATATAGCCAGGTCTGTTAACATTAGCAACATAATGGCCTAGTCTACAGCCTGGTATTCTAGCCTAATCGACTAGCCTTGATAGCATAGACTTCTAGCCTAGTCTACTAGGCTAGAGTTCTAGGCATGTCTACTAGGCTAAATTTCTGGTCTAGATGGTTAGACTAGTCGAGCGTTGGCGTCTAGCCTTGACTTTTCGCCTTGTTGGGTAGCCTACTAGCATATGCTTATATCCTAGATATTTACCCTATTCTAATAGCCTAGGCTTCCTAGTCTACTAATTTTTTAATTCTCGCCTAGACGTCTAGACGAGTCTACACAGTAGACTTGTATACAAGTTGTCTACTAGCCTAGACAACTATTATAATCTACTAGCCACATTAGCATAGACTTCCAACCTAGCTTAACCCTCTGGCCTAGACCTCTAAACTAGTCTACTCTTACCAGGCTAGACTTCTAGCCTAGCCTTCTAAACTAATCTACTAGCACTGTACTTTTGACTTCTACCCTAGAGTTCTAGCCTAGTATACTAGCCTACTAACCCAGACCGCCAGTCTAGATTTCTACCCTACTCTACTAGCTTAGATTTTTATCCTAGTCATCTAACAATAGTCTTGTGTATTGGCCTAGGCTACTAGCCTAGTAGCCTAGGCTTCTAGCATAGTTTACTAGTTTAGACCTCTAGCTTTGACTTTTAGCATATGCTACAGCCTTGACTTCTACCCAGGTTTTCTACTAGCATATACTTCTAGCCTAGTCTGCCAGCCTATGCTTCTACCCTATACATAATTACATATATCACACTATTAGAATACAAGCCTAGACAAATAGTGTAGTTTATAGCCTAGAATTCTAGCTGAATATACTGGCCTTGCTAGCCTAGACCTATCTTGTCTACTACATAGACTACTATCCTAGATGTATAGAATAGTTTTTTAGCCTAGGCATCTAGCCTTGACTTCTAGCCTAGTCTACTAGCCTGCTATCCTAGACTTCTAGCCTAGTATATTAGCATAGTCTTCTATCCTAGTCTACTAGCCTACTAATCTAGACTTCTCTACGAAGTTCTAGTTCAGACTTAGCCAGGCCTACTAGTATATGCTTCAAGCCGAGGCATTTACATAGTTTACTAGCCTAGTAGCCTACACTTCTAGACTAGTCTACTAGTTTAGACATCTACCCTAGAATGTTTAGCTTAGTCTACAGCATTGTCCTCTGCCCAGATAGTCTACAAGCCTAGACTTTTAGCCTAGTCCCATGGCCATACTGGCTTAGATTTCTAGCATTATAAGCGATTATCATATGCTTCTCGCCTATTCTTCTATCCTTCTATCCAAGACTTCTAGCATAGCTTACAAACTTCTATTCTAGCCTAGTATACTAGCATACTAGCCTAGTCTTGTAGCCTGCTAGCCTAGTTTAATATTTTTAACTTAGGCTACTGGCCTACTAACCAAGATTTCTGGCCTACTCTACTAGCCCACTAGCCTAGAGTGCTAGCCTTCTCTACTAGACTAAACTACTCTATTTGCCTAAACCTTTAAGCCTTTAACCTAGTATACTAACCTAGACATCTAATCTGTGCTCCTAGACTTCTACCAGCCTATTATCCCACGACCCTAGAGTTCTAGAAGTGTAGACAAATATATCAGCCCAATACAGTTGAATACTAGCCTAGTCGGCTAGCCTGATAGCATATGATTCTATCTTAGATGTTTAACCTATTCTACTAGCCTAGTCAGCTAGTTTAGAATTCTAGCCTAGACATAGTCTAGTTCGCAACATAGCTTTCTGCACAGGTAGTCTACTAGCCCAAACAGCTATCCAAGTCGACTAGCCACGCCATTCTAGACTTCCAGCTGAGCCATCTATCCACGACGTCTAGCCTAGTCTACAAGCCTAGAGTTCTAGTGTTCTATACTAGCCTACTTGCCTAAATTTTAATCCTAGACATTTAGCTGAGTCTAGTAGCACACTAGTCTGGACTGCTACCCTGGGGTTCTAACCTAGTAGCCCACTAACATATACTTCCAGTCTAGACTTCTACCCTAATCTACTAGTTAGATTTCTATCCTAGACATCTGGCTGAATCTACTAAGCCACTAGTCTTGCCTACTAGCCTAGATATCTAACATCGTCTAATAACCAGTCCATTATCCTTCTAGCCTAGCTTCGAATTCTAGCCATGTCTACTAGCCTACTAACCTAGACTTATAACCTAGACTCCGAGCCTAGTCCATTAGCCTATACTTCTAGCTTTGTCTTACAGCCCAGTCTACTAGCCAACTAGCATAGACTTCTAGCTTAATCTACATACTAGACTTATAGCATAATCTACTACCCATGCTAGCATAGACTTCTAGCCTAGTCCGCTAGCCTATATTTATAACCTATCAGCCTAGGCTTCTAGCATATTCTACTAGCCTATTAGACTAGACTAGTCCTCTTGCCTACTTTGCTTGCTCAGATTTATAACCTAGGCTACTGGCCTACTAGCCAAAATTTCTGGTCTAGTCTACTAGCCAACTAGCCTATCATTCTACTAGCCATCTCTATTAAAAGCTTTGCCAGTCTTCTAGCCAAGAAGCCTAGAGTTCTAGTTCGTCCAGAATTCTAACTGAATTTACTAGCCCACTAATCTAGGGTTATAGCCTAGAATTATAACCTAGTCTACTTTACTAGCCTACAACCCTATGACTATAGCATAGACGTCTACCATAGTCTACTAGCCTAGACATTTGAAACTCTAGCCAAGTCTACTAGTCTAATAAATTTTACTACTAGCGTAGATCATAGTCTAATCACATAGCCTACTAGCATATCCTTTTGTCCTTGATGTTTACCTTACTCTACTAGCCTAGACTTCTAGCCTAGTCTACTAGTTTAGAATGCTAGCCTAGACTTAAGGACTCGTTTAGAACATAGACCTCTACACAGGTAGGCTCCTAGCGTAGATATCTAGCTGAATCTACTAGCCCACTGCTCTGGACGGTAACCTTAGAGTTCTAGCATAGTATACTAGCCTACTAACCTAGACTTCGTGTCTAGTCTTCTACCATACTCAGAGTGCTAGCTTAGACACCTAGATTAATATGCTAGGTCACTAGCCTAGTCTATTAGCGTTGTTTACTAGCCTAGATTTCCACATAGTCTCCTAGCCTAGACCTATAGCCTAGTCTGAGATCCTAGTCTACTAGCTTTGAATTCTAACTTAGTCTACGAGCCTACTAGCCTAGATTTCTAACCTGCTCTACAGTCTTCTCCCACTACATTCGCCGTCTAATTTAAAGTGCTAGTTAGCCTAGAATTCTGGACTAGATCTAACAGCCAACTAACCTCGCCTTGTAGCCTAGATTTCTAGCATAGTAACCTAGTCTGCTAGCCTATGCTTTTAACTTAGCATTTAGTTTAGTTTACTAGTCTAGTGGTTTAGAGTGCTAGCCTAGTATATTAGTTTAGACTTCTAGCGTGCACTTTTAGTATAGGCTACAACCTTGCCTTCTACACATGTTGTCTACTAGCTTATACTTCTAGCCTAGTCTAGTAGCCTATGCTTCTACCCCAGTCTATTAGCCTACTAGCCTAGACTTCTATCTTATTATGCTAACCTACTAGACTATCCTTCTAGCCTAGTCTACTGGCATTGCCTTTTGCCTATTTTACTCGCCTAGACCTCTAGCATAGTCTACTTGATAGCCTGCTAGCATAAATTTCTAGCATCGTCTACTAGCCCACTAGTCTAGAAGACTTCTAGCCTACACCTCCGGACTTCTACCAGTCTACTAGCCTATAGTTCTAGGTAGCCTATAATTCTAGCCGAGTCTACTTCTAGCCTACTAACCTAGACTTCTAGCTGAGACCTCTAACCAAACCGACTAGCATATGCTTCTACCTAAGACCTTAAGCCTAGCCTACTAACATTGTAGTCTGGACTTCTATCCTAGTTTAGACTTCTAGCCTAGACGTTTAGACTAGTCTACAGCAGTGTCTTATCCAAGCAATCTACTAGCCTAGGCTTAGCCTATTCTACTATCCTACATACTTAGACTACTAGCCTAGCCTTATAAGATAGTCTTTGCCTACTGGACTAGATTTACACCCTCGACCTCTAGTTTAGACTTCTAACCTAGTCTACTAGCCCACTAGCCTAGACTTCTAGCCTAGACATCTAGCCTAGTCTGCTTTCCTATGCTTCTAACCTAGACTTCTAGTCTACAACATAGACTTCTACCCAGGTAGTCTACTAGCCTGGGTTACTAGCCTTCTAGCCTAGACTTTAAACCTATACTACTAGCCTTGACTTCTGGCTTCATCTACTAGTGTAGACCTCTAGCCAGTCTATTATCCTTTACTTCTCGCCCATACTTCTACTATAGTCTCCTGGCCTAGACGTCTAGCCTATTACACTTGACTTCTACCAGTCTACTAGTCTAGAATTCTAACGGAGTCTACTAGCCCACACACCTTGAGTTCTAGCATATACTTCTAGCCTAGTCTACTAGCCTATTATCCTAATCCTGTAGACACGAAATCTGGACTTCTCCCATAGTCTACTAGCCTAAGCATCTAGCCTAGATCAATTCTACTAACCTCCTAAACTAGACTCCTAGAGCCTAGTGTACTATGCTAGTCTTATGACCGAGTCTACTAGGCGAGACATCTAACCTTGTCTATTAGTCTACTGACCTAGACTTATACCAGCCTACGAGCCTAGAGCTCTAGGTAGTCTGGAATTCGAGCCAAATCTACCAGCCCACTAACATAGATTTCTAACCGAGACTTAGCATACTAGCCTATGATATATCCTAGTCTACTAGTTTAGAATGCTAACCTAGAGCGCTTGTGTTTTCTTGGATCCTGATTTTAAAGGGGCAGAGGGTTTCTCCTACGCATTGTTTGCCACAGACTCTGCAGTTTAGGGGATAGACTATATTGCGTGATTGACAGTTGCCTATAATTTAGGCTCTGTAGGAGAGGCCAGTGTGTTGGTTTTTAAAGAATCTGGATTTGTCCATATTATTGCAGATATTACAGTTCTAGGTTGGCCAAGGGATTAACGGGTTGTGGTATTCTTGGGCCGGTTGGTCCAGGGGAGGGAGTTTGTCCCTGACGATCATATCTTTTATTGTTTTGGTTTTGAAAGCGATAGGGTTTTTTCTGGGAAACCTAGCCTGCAATGTTCTTTTCCCTGTAGGATGGGCCAGAATTTGGTGATTGTGTCCTTCAGCATCATATCTGTGCGGTTGAATTCACAGACAAAGATTTGTCTGTAGGGCTTTTTGTTTTGGTGGATGGGTCCATTGGGGTGGGTGTGAGGAGTGACTGGCGGTCCTTGGACCGGGCTGTCTATCTGGCCTTTTGTAGTATCTTGGCAGGATAGCCCCGGACTCTGTAGTGTGAGTGTATGGTCAGGCTGTTTCTATCAAAATCTTGAAGGGTGGAGCAGATCCTTCTAAGCCTAAGGAATTGGCCATATGGGCTGGCTCTTTACAAGAGGCCGGGTGGGCAGACTCGTAGTGTAGCTACCCATGTGTGTCCGTGGGCTTGGTATATAGAGGTCGAATATGATGGAATTCGTTTGCGAGTTTTGGATCATGGTGTCCAAAAAGGAGACTTGGCATATGATGCTTATTCCATGGTGAATTTAATGCTGTGTTGGGGTGCATTCATGTGAGTGACAAACTCTTGTTGAGCTTCGTGCCTGTGCTCCCAGATCATAAAGCTGTCGTCTATGTATCTGATGTACAGTGCTGGGGAGTATGGTGCATTCTGTAGCAGCTTATCCTCTAGAATGCTCATGAAGATGCATGCAGATGTGCATGCTGCTTTGCTTCCCATTGCGGTACCGCCCACTTGGAGATAATGTTCTCCGTTGATTTCAAAACTGTTGCATTCCAAAACGAGTTTCAGGAGGTTACAGAGGCTCCTGATTGAGAGTGTGCCTGACATACCATGTTTTAGCAAACATGGCTACCACTCTGATGCCTTCTCTGTTTAGGATGTTTGTGTATAAGGATGTGACATCCATGGTGACTAGTAGCGAATTAGCCTTAAGTTGGCCAAAGGACTCTACTTTGTTGATGAAGTCTGTGGTGTCCAACGTGAACCTTAATGTGTTCATCCACGAAACTACTGATGAGTTCCGTAGGGCAGCCGATGCCGCTGATAATTGGTCTATCTGGGGTTAGGCCATCTTTTTTGGCCTTGTGAATTTTTTGTAGTAAATAGAAACTGGCGGGGGGTGGGGGGGGGTGTCTGGGATCAGTCTGTAGGCGGTGGAGGAGTCAATCTCCTCATCCCTGACCAGTTGGTTCAGTCTTCTGCGGACAAGTTCAGTAAACGTTATGGTTGGATTGGTTTCTAGGTTTAGCATAGAATTTAGTATCTGCCAGCTGTTTGTTGGCTTATGGACTCCATAATCAAGGTGGCTAAGCTTACCATTGCTTTATGCAGTGGGCTAAATGTAATCTGGTTTACGTTCACATAATCACATAATTGCGAACATACTAGTTGCGTTATTGACCTTTAGCCCATCTGTTTTCACCCCTATGCCCTTCTTCTGCTGAGACCTCTTAATTCCATCGGTTTTATCCTCAGCAATAATATAATAATTATAATCTTATCCGCACAATACTCATATTGGCGTACTTGTCAGGATGAAAGCGAAGTAGCCGTGTATTTGACCATTCGACTAGTTCATTCAAATCTGCCTGTAAGGATGCATGATCTTCCTCTTCAAGGATTGTTATAAAAAAGAAGTGTGTCTCATCTGAAAAAAGATAAATGTCTAAACTTACACGGCTTGACAAGTCATTTATATAGATCACAAAAAGCAGAGGTCCCAATACACTTCCCTGAGGAATCCCACTCGTTACTACCATCCAACTTGATTCTTTTCCACCAATGGGCACCTACTGCTTTCTCTTGGCAAGACATGCTCTGACACATCCATGAATCGGATTGCATATATAATAGGACTGCGTCTTGCCCATGCGCCTCCAATATAGCACTGTGTCGAAAGCTTTCTTGAAGTTGAGGTGTATGCCATTGACTGAGTGTCCACCATCTATTGCTTTTGTCCTAGCCTTGTCTACTGATTTAGACTTCTATCCTAGTTTACACCCTAGACTTCATAGTATATTAGCTTAATCATAGAGTCTAGTCATCTAGCCATACTAGCCTAGACTTCTAGCCTATTCTACTAGCCTATACTACTAACCTGGAATTCTTGCTTAGTCTACTAGCCTACTTGTCTAAACATCTAGCCTAGTTTAGTAGCTTCTTTTCTAACCTAGTCTATTAGCCTACCAACCCGCATGTCTAGCCTAGACTACATAGGGTGTATGTGAGCATGTGTATTTGACTCCCCCCCCCCACCACCCCACCCACTAGACGTATAGCATAGGCTACTAGCTCACTAGGCAAACACCTATAGTTTATACTTCTAGCCTAGTCTACTATCCTACTCTGCTATCCTACTAGCCGATTTCTAGGATAGACTTCTGGCCTACTCTGCCAGCCTACCATCTTACACTTCTAGCATTGTCTGGTAGCCTACCTAACTAGAGTTCTATGCTGGATTTCTAGCCAAGCCTACTAACTTATGTTTCTAGATTTTAGCCTAGTCTACTATCATATTAATCCCACCAGCTGAGGTGCTGCCACTGCTAGTCTCCTAGATTACTAGTCTACACTTCTAGCCCAATCTACGTGCCTAGACTTCTTGTGTAGTCTGCTAGCTGACTAGGCTAAAACCTGTGGTCTAGACTTCTAGCCTAGTCGACTATCCTACTCTACTATCCTACTAGCCGATTTCTGGGATAGACTTCTAGCCTAGTCTTCCCGCCTACCAGCTTACACTTCTAGCATTGTCTAGTAGCCTACCTAACTAGACTTCTATGTTACTTTTCCAGCCAAGTCTTCTAGCCTACTAACTTATGGCTCTAGACTATAAATCATTTGATTGAACAGTCAAAACCATAGCGTGTCACACTTGCTTATGTTTTTATTACATATAATGTATGACAACGTATTGAATAGTAATACATAATATAACAATCTATTTTCTTTTCCATGATTATTTTTCATAAAGCATTAGACTGAAATATATTCACATTGTTTCTTGTATGCATTATATAACATTTCTTTCATAAACACATCTTTTTCAAGTACTTGGAATGGTTTCAGATAGCTTTATTGCTGCCAGTATCCTTTTGAATATTAGTTTCCTTTTATAGCTATCTTCCCTATCTCAAGGTATATCTTTCATAACAACTGGATGGTCTCTAGCAGGTGTTAAGGTTCAAACTCATTTATATGTTCTGTCTTGTCAACAAGACTTAGTTAGTGTAAACATTCTGAATTAGCTTATGACATTCTTCATCATAGATATTAAGTAATGTACCTATTTTTTAAATCTTTCAGATTCCTTCATATTTGCTATCTTAATTGACCTTGCTATAAATTGCTGGGCGATGTCTGCTGCTGTCTATCACAGCCGAATGTAGATTTCTAGAATAGTCTAGTGGCCTAATGGCCTAGACTTTTAGTCTAGACTTCGAGCATAGACGTCCAACCTAATGTACTTGCCAAGACTTCTAGCCTGGTTTTCTAGCCTCTTTTACAAGCCCATTAGCCTATGCTTACTGCCTGGTCTATCAGCCTACTAGCCTAGACTTCTAGACTAGAATTGTTACCAAGTCTACTAGCTTCCTAGCTGAAACTTCTAGCCTAGACTTCTAAGATAGTCTACTAGCCTAATAGCCTGGACGTTTAGCCTATTTTCCTAGCCTAGTCTCCAAGCCTAGTAATTTAGACTTTTAGCCTAGATTGCTGGACTAGACCTCCAGCATAGTCTACTACCCGAGACTTCTAGCCTAGATTTCTAGCAACGTCTACCTAGTCTACTAGCCTCATAGCCTAGCCTTCTACCACGCACTTCTACCCTCGTATACTAGCCAACTAGCCTATATTTCCTGTCTAGATGTCTTGCCAAGTCTACTAGCCTACTAACATAATCTATCTAGGCTACTAGCATAGTCTTCTAGCCTAGTGCACTAGCCTAAACTTCTACCCTAATCTACTAGCCTAGACTTCTAGTCCAGACTGCTAGTTTATTCTACTAGCCTGCCTACTGACCTAACCTAGTAGCATGCCGACTTGCCTAGTCCACTAGCGCGCCTACTGGCCTAGCCTAATATCCTAGTAACCGGCACGCCCTACTAGCCTGCCTACTGGACTAGCCTACTATCCAACTGTTTCCGACAACAAACAGTATCAATGCCTAGAGAATAGAACATTATTTACTATTCAGTAGCTTGACTTTAAAAATCAGCGAGTTGTTCTATTTATTTAGCTAGGAGTAGTGCTTCATACATGGCTGGAAGATATAAGCCCATCAAACGATTACAGATCAAGGATACCGAGTAGATTTTGATCTAGCATACAAGGTTTTCAACTCATCACAACAGATAGTATTCGATCAATAGAGAACTAGTGTTATTATAAAAATAAATTGCTTTTAAACATTAAATATTATTTTTTATGATTTTGAAATCATTTACATTTTTTTCATATTATGTTTCTAATCATATTTACCTCTTTATTTGATTGCGCGTGTTGTTATATATGTCAATGCATGTAATCTGCACTACAGAAGCCCCACCTGTTTTAACGTGACCAACTACGTGTATATAATATGGCTATCTGTTTTCTTTTCCATGATCATTCTTCATAAAGCATTACAATGACATATTCATATTGCTGTTTCCTTTATGCATTATTTATATACATATTTTAATAAGGGAATGGGTCCTGCTTGTGTTTGTTGCTGCCAGTATTCTTTTGAATATTAATTTCGATCCATAGTTATCTTTCCTATCTCAAGGCATGCATTTAATGATAGCTGGGTGGACTCTGACAGCGTCTGAGGTACAAGAGATCTGAATGTTAAAACTGAAATGTAATGATGTTGATATGTCTTTGTCTGATATTGTATTCATTATGATACAGCAATGATATAGCTCATTATGTTTTCTGTGCTTTCAACAAGTGTCAACATCCTGAGTTAACTTGTAAAACATTCTTCACAATAGATATTAGGTAATGTATTTATTTTTATCTTTCAAATTATTTTTCATTTGCTATCTTAATTGAGCTTCCTATCAATTACTGCTTCTGCTGCTACTGCCGATGATGATGATGATGATGATGATGATAATGATGATGATGCTGATATTCTAGTATACTAGGCGATTAACCTATTTTTATTTTTAGTATGGCTTATTTCATTTACATTTTAGTTGCAACTTGCAACTAGTATAAGTTGGTTAATTGGTCGCTCGATGTTATAGCCACGATAGTGTCCATGATTGTTTATGGTTTGTTCACATATATGTTATGACAACGTATTGACTAGTAATATATAATATGACTATCTATTTTCTTTTCCATGATTATTCTTCATAAAGCATTACACAGAAATATATTCACACTCTCTTTTATGCATTTTATAATTTTTCTTTCTTAAACACATCTTTTACTTGGAATGGTTTCAGATATGTTTATTGCTGTCAGTATCCTTTTGAATATTAATTACGTTTTATAGCTATCTTTTCTAAGATTCTATCTTAAGGTATAATTTTGTAACAACTGAATGGACTCTGCCATGGGTAAGGTATACAATATTTGAATGCAAAAAGTGAAATGTAATGATGTTGATTTGTCTTTCTCTGCTATTGTATTCATTATGTTACCGCAATAACATAATCCACGCGTTTTCTGAGCTGTCTGCAAATTCCAACACCCCGAGTTAACTTATGACATTCGTCATTATAGGCATTAGATAATTTTTTTTTTTTTTTACCTTTCAATTACTTTTTTTATTTGCTAGCTTAATTGAGATTGTTATCAATGGCTGCATCAGGCTTGGCAATGTCAGTGGGGTGTCTTGTTGGCAAGGTCGGCGTCGGCAGCGCCAACGGTGGCAGTCATCATCAACCGTGACAGCAGCAGCAGCAGTGGCAGCTACTGCTGCTGCTAACATATATTACATGTATTATATTAACAGATCATCCCGGTGCTTTATGGGTCATTTTATGTAGTGTCCCACAAAGTCATATACTGTATATTACTTTGGGTGCCTTGTGGGTCATTTGCATCAGTATCCCACAAAGTCATAAAATCGGTGACCCACAAGGTTTTATACAAACGTAAGTATAATCAATACTTCTTTTTATATTTATTATTACGGATATCAGAACTACCTTAAATCTGAATTTTAAGCCAAAATTCCTATGAGAAAGCAAAGATCCCACAAAGTACCAAAACACACAATGTCCCACAAAGTACCATAAGTGTGTATATATATATATATATATACACTTACCTGATACGCCCCAGCCAGTATATGCGCCAACCATCACACTCAGACCCCAGCCAACGGAAACAGCCATGGCGGAACTCTTTGTCCCTCGACTCAGGACGAGCTGGGCTGTTGAGGCTAAGCCGCCCGTCTATTACATAGAAAATGTAGTACACCTGTAGTTAGTTCTCCAATAAGGATGATAGGAGGCAAAGCTTATACAATCTATGACAAACTGTACTTATTTTTAAAGTTAAATTGTGTATGCAATATTAGGTAATTGAATCATTGGCTGCTTATAACAATTCTGTAGGGAGAGGGCAAATCTAAGTTGTAAGAACTTGTGCCCGATCCCATTGTGCAAATGTTACAATAAAATCTGTCTAAATCAAAATAAAAAGTACTAGTATTAGAACTAACCTCAAGGTCAATAGGTAAAAAAAACCATCAACAAAATATGATTTTTATTTTAATGATTTCAAGTTTAAGTATTTGTTGTATGCGTTCGAGCGCACGTGCGTGCGTGCGTGCGTGCGTGCGTGCGTGCGTGCGTGCGTGCGTGTGTGCACGCGAGTGCGCGTGCCTGTGTACCATGCGAACACCTGCGTGCTCATCCATCCATCCATCCATCCACCCACCCACCCACACACCCACCCACACACCTATACACCCACGCACAAACACACACTCACCCACCCACCCGCTCACTCGTCCACACACCCACCCACCACCCCACCCACCCACCCACCCACCCCACGCACTCACACAAACAACCAACCGACTAACCAACCAACGACCCACTCATACACCCAACCACACACCCACCCACCCACCAGCCCACCCACCCACCTGCCCACCCGACGCACACATGCACGCTCGCACGCACGCATACACTCACGTACGCATGCACGCACGCATGCATGCGCGTACGTACATCCATCCATCCATCCACGCACCTCCCCACACACAAACTCATCCATCCATCCATCCACTCACCCAACTATACCATCCACTCACCCACCCTACCTTCCACCCAACCAACCAAGCAACAAACCAACAAATGACACACTTATCCTCCCACCCACATATACACCTACCCACCAGCCCACCCACCCATCAGCTCACTCGAGCGTACGCACGCACGCACTCACTCACTCGCTCACGCACGCACGCACGCACGCACGCACGCACGCACGCACGCACGCACGCACGCAGGCAGGCAGGCAGGCAGGCAGGCAGGCAGGCAGGCACGCACGCACGCACGCACGCACGTACGTACGTACGTACGTACGCACGCACGCACGCACATCCATCCATCCATCAATCGGGCGTAACATTCTGATATATATAATACTCAAGTTAGATTGAAATCTAATTGTACCATGAAAAAGCACGTGGCGACGAACTCACAGAGCAGCTCCCTAACGAGCAGGTTCTGAATTCTCAGGGTATTTTTCTTCATAGAAAACGACATCCTGATTCCAGGACACCTACACAGATGAAGAGAAATGACAAGAATACAAGTCAAAGCTGATAGATCGAGAAATGTTTCCCGTGGATCAATGCTAGCATTTAGCATCCAGTCTTAGATATAAGTACGGATAATAGAGGAATTTAATCTGTCGATCAAGTATTGACGTCACAGGAAGGCTGAGGTCACTATTAACATACATCATGAATGGCCTATCTAAGTCTATCACAAGCTCTTACTAGTTCGTCGATATGTGCGGATTGTATGTCTTTACAATTTAATAACGAGTCTGTTGAATCATAGGCAGCAACAGCGCCCTATTAAAATTAGTTTCAAAATATTCAACAGGTTAGCTAAATAGTTACCATGAAATTGTGATCCTGGGATTTCAGGATTCAATGTGGAGAATGAGACCGCCTTCTCAATTAGCAGCGCATGTGTGAAATGAGAATATGCGCATATCTGTGGGCAAACAGGTAACATTGGCAGGAATTCGCAAATTTTAATCAAAATATCAATAACTCTACAGCCTGAAGGTGATCGCAAACGAAAATTGGAGTTCAATAAACCCGCCAAAAACAAAAGCGTTTATTCTTGTTTATAAATTAAAAAGAAGTTTACAGGCTTTCGTAAACTCCATCACTGAGAAAATATTGCTTAAAGACATGGATTTTAACATGCCGTAACCCTGGCGGTATGACGTCATCGCGTGAATTGTAAACGACTTACATTCAGATTAAGTGTTTTGATATTAGAAGAACTTGCGTCTAATACAGTTACGAAGCGGGACATCAGCTCTGATTCAAGCTCTGCTTTATCAAACACTAGTGTTTCTCTTGCTTCTCATTAATGTGACGCTATTTGAATGAACTGTCGTGAGCTTTCAATCATCAAAAAAACTATTTATTCCCCGGATGACGCCATTGCACAACAATCATTCAGGATATGGAATTCTGACCATAAGCTAGTCAGTACACGCCTTCAGATCTCTACCTAATATATAAACACCATACCAGGCAATAGGGTAGAGTCACCTACAACCTACCCAAACTCATAAGCGACACTGACACTCAAATGTCATACAAAAAAGCTGTTGTTATTGGGTTATTGTGCCTTTTTAATGTGCCAATTACATACATAGCCATGACCAGGCTCAGAGTAGGATTACGCCCATTTGGTGCCAAGGGCTACATACTTTTGGGGCACCTTATCCAGTGCGTCAAGAAGGTGTGGCTACTACATATATATCGACACAGAAACTCGTTTGACGCATCATTTCCAATTATTGACCACGGTCAGCCCGTTACTGCAACCATTGAAATACATTCCATAGTTGTTTACATCCTAACCATAATCTTATTTGTCTCAGAAATGTAAGTGAGATGGCTTTGCCCAGAACAGATGCCGTTTGTGAGGAGAATATAACATTAAACGCAAAGGGTTATGCTTGTTTGGGACGCAAAGGTCTTGCTACGATCAATGACTATACTCTCAAACATAATGAGCTCGATCCAGAGAATTCCATCCTTATTCATGCATTTGACGATAATAATAAAGAATATGTGCATGATATGTGTCGCAAAAACACACAAATTTATACCAGACGATGTGAGCCGCTGAGTAAGCATAAGCATGAAGTTGATTCTACCTCAGGCCAGAAACTCCGATCGACTGTCGAAAGCTTCTCTCTCAATACTGACTGTTATCTCTGTGGAAGATATGTTGATCAGAAGAAGACCAAACAATTCCCCTATAATGTCGATTCTCAGTTCAGTAATGTAATACTCCTATCTGTGAAAGACACGATAACACAAATGTGCGCAACGCCTCGTATAGAACATGTGGAGGAGTGGGCCGATGTTGTCTCACATAGAATAGTATGCATTAACGATCCACCAGCAGAGATCAATGCCTAAATTAAACAAGCCATTTACCAGCGCAGACGCCTCCAGTACTTCATGTTGGCCCGTAGTTTGAATTTGGATGCACTACCTATCATCACGGATGGAGTGCCACCTAAAAAGCGAGGACGTCCTAGAGGAGCAGTTGCTGAAGCGAAGAAATCAGCATTCATGTAATTGTCATTGAATACCTTGAGAACAATGATGATGAGACGATCTATTTGGATGAACTTTCAGAAATCATGGTTAATCGAACCGGCAGTAGTGGAGTATATTGCAAAATATCGCTTCAACGGCAACTCTATGCACAATATGGCAACAGAGTCTCTATCACTTCGTCAACGCAGCATCCACTTATCGTTACGCTCAACTCGAATGTGAATGAGTTGATTTAGGATGCGCATAACAAACTGAAAGACGATTTTGAGGATATGTATGTGCTGATCACAGTTGTTGGCAATTATCTGCGAAACGAAATTAAGAGTTCCGAAAAGCATAGAGATGTGAAATATGTGGATCATAATTACGCAATCCTTCATCCTTCATTGTGCCTGCTTAGACAGACAATCATTAAAAATAAAAGTTCAGAGCTGCGATGCGTATCCATTGGTCAGGCAATCATGGGCTCCACTTATCCCAGAGCTGTTCTTTCTCCTCTACAAATAGGACTGTGCGTCAAACTCGATCAGAAATATGGTCCTCGTGAACTTATCGACCTACTGTTCAACTTCGGCTTCTGCTCATCATATTCAGAGTAGGGTCTGTACAAGGGAAATGCAGCTGTCAAACATGGAGTAGATGTTAGCGAGCTCACAGCAGATGCATTGCTACATCTAATCGCTGACAATATCGACCACAATGTGAAGACTCTGGCCGGCGAGAATTCATTCACATAATGGGTCAGACGCGTGCAGTTACACCAGACATGCCTAACAAGAAGAAAATTCCTAGAATGAGGTCATACTAGATGATATCAGAAAAATGGGGAAACATACAATCATATTCCAAAAGGAGCCCAAGGCCATTCTCGCGGATCTCAAGTACACCAATGGTCGTACACTTTCTCAGACTTGTGCCTACATGTATCGTCTCAGCCACACTCGACATGGGATTGCAGTTTATTGTTGATGGGGGAGGATTGCTCCATAACTTCTCATGGCCCAAGTACTCGAACTATGCCGACATCTGCGCAATGTATATCCGGCATGTACGCAACAATTATGGATGTGCATTGGTTGTGTTTGACATGTATCACGGCTCCAGCACTAAGGATGAAGTCCATAGTCGTAGGACAGGGAACGACATCGGTGCGTCAGTCGAAGTTTCTTGAGAAATGCGTCTAACAATGAGAAAAAAGGCTTTCATTGTCAATACATCAAACAAGCAGGTACTCATCAATCTGTTTGTAGACGATATGGTCGAAGCAGGCATCACTGTGGAGAACACATGAGCTGCCGACTACAAAATATGTATTGGGGCATGTCTTTCTGCGACTACAAAACCAACAGTGGTTGTTGCCGATGATTCTGACGTATTTCAGCTGATGATACACCATTTTGCTGCCACAGATAAGTGCCATAACCTCTACAAGGTAACTTCACAACAGACGGTATGTATCACGACATTGAAACAGAATCTAGATCCAGCCCTCTCAGAAGCGCTACTCTTTCTGCACGCTTTTTGTGGGCGTGACACCACATTAAGGCCATATGGAATTGGTAAAGTGTTCGTTCCCACGAAGTACACATCACTGAAAGTATCAACCTCGGTCTTCATGTATCCAATATCTTCGAAAGAGGACATCGAAAAGGCAGCTGATGAGGCCGTGTTGGTGATATACGTGTACACAACGTAATTAAACCTCAATTCCGCATGGGTAGCTAAGTTCCAGCAGATGGTAGTGACTTTTGCTTAATATGTGCTTCCAACGACTGATGCCGCCACCTTCCATAGCCATCGAACTTATCATCAGATATACTGGTGCAGGCATGGCTTGGCAACAATGTCTCTCCTGAGGATTGGAGTTGGATATCGTCTTCCGCTGGTCTCGTCCCTATCAGAATGGCTCAGCCAGCAGCACCATACCGACTCCTCAAGATAATCAGGTGCAATTGCGGTGGTAACTGCGATAGAAAACGTGTACATGCCAGAAGAACGGGGTGCAGTACACACCAGCATGTGGCCACAGGGGTGGGGGTGGGGAGAGGCACCCACAATTTCAAGGTAGTTAGCTCTTAAAAATGGGCTCATTCCGCCACCAGCAGATAGGTAACAGAATTGATACCCCTGGGGTGGGCTGCCCCCGAATGCGCCCCCAACCCCCACCCGGCCCCCCTTGGATCCACCACTGGGCCAGTGTACAGGTATCACGTATCTGAATGGGCCACAGTTGGAGAGCCATGATGATGATGATTGTAAAACATGGCATTGAACTTATAACCATAATCACTTGAAAACTATGATAGTGATTATACGTCCTGTATTTACACACAGATCACCATGTAATCTAGGGAGCCTATGATAATTACAATTTCCATGCATCAGTTGTGAAGAAGGTGACTTTTATTGCAATGACACCTTAACATGTCTTTTAAACATAGTTCGTTACAAAGTCTTGACAATTTGGGCCGATTCCAGCTTATTTTCATAAATCTTCATGTTGACCTTGACTGTGATGCACAATCTTGACTTTTGATCATTTAGAAACTATCACCAAAGGAATGAAGATCATAATTATCTGAGGTAATGACATGTAAAATGTGTTCCTACATAGACATTGTAGGTAAATATAGGAATTTGGTCAGATTCCAGCATATTTTGGCCAATTCTGACGTTAGCCTTGGTATTGGTGCATGACTGTGACCTTTGATCATTTAGAAACTATCACCAAAGCAATTTAGATCATAATTATTGATTGAATTGACATTGCAAATGTGTTTCTATGTCGACAGAGTGTGTGATATGCAAATTTGGTCAGATTTAGGCTTATTTTGATAAAAATTTGATGTTGACCTTGAAAGTAACACATGGCCTTGACTCCTGATGACCTCATAAGTATCAGCAAATGAATGGGCATCCTAATGTTAGATGAAAATGAGACCGCAAATGTGTTTCTATGTTACTTACTTTCAGAATAATGGCCATTTAGCTATTCAACCCTGCATAATGGCGACCATCTTGGATTAGGGCCGAAAACGATGTGTTGCTATGGGTGGATTCGGCCGGAGAATTCTTTGTGTTCCAATACACCTTGACTGAACCCATTTCAGGTGAGAAAACTGTGTTAACATTTGTGTCCAACCTAAGTCGTTCGTTGCTGGGACTATGAAATCAGGAACCCGATAGACGCCAATCAAACCACTAACTTCTTTTCTCTGCAGTCTGTAGCATGCCTTGAGGGGATCGCATTTGGCTGAAACGAGGCGTGACCATATTTGGTATAGCCTCGCTGTGGATGCTGCTGTCGCTCTCAGACAGTGACTGATCAACATTTTAACATAAGTATGAAAGGATTCGATCTTCCCCATTTCCTGCGCCCCGTTACTGACGACGACGTGACTAGCAGGCCATTTACTCCATAAATAGTAATATTCGCATCCAAGGGTTTATTTAAATAGCAACAGGCTTGACCTATAATGGACCTTTCCAGTTCATCCAGCCAAAATATGACGTCATAATCAACTATATGACGTGTAGGATGACGTCATAAACAATTACAGAATGAATGACTCGATTTAGTACGCTTAATAGACCGACACGCTGGTAGAATTTTATGTCTACTATTTAATAAACATTCTGTCGAATATTTTGAAACGAATTTGACTGGGCGCTGTTTCTGCTATACAACAGCACCAAGTAAAATTAGTTTCAAAATATTCAACAGCTTACATGTATAGATTTCTGGAAATAATTGATAGTCAGGGAGTTCAGGGATCGATCGATCCCAAACACAGGTTAAGTGTGGGCGGAGATTAGTTAGAGATCAGCGGGGCATAGATAAACCCGGAAAGGCCCATTCTAAGTTTTGATCCTGAATGCTGTTTATTTCGTTTACAAACACTATATCTCCAGTTCAATCTTTTCCATGTTTCTTGCATTATATTAATTTATTTACTGTTATTTGATAACATCAACTTTACCGTTCATCTCAACTTAATATCTCTGTTTGGAATTTTGCCAATTTCATTTTCTAGATTTTATTATACAGACTGCACCTACCCCTTGGCCTTCGCACCTCCATGAAAATAAAGTATACGCGTCCCACCCCTCCTTACAGGGCATCCAACACTTACATCCGCCAACAACAGGTCGTCAGACAGCAACAGGCAATGCATACGCCACAGACAACATGATTAAATTGGGATTATTTCAGTTTTAACTATTTTTAAACTTTATGTGTCCTGGAGCTATGGACGATCCTTCAGTCGTTAGCAAATTAATATTTAAAAAAAACCCCACCACCACCACCACCACCACCACCACCAGCGAGACCACCACTAACAGCAGCAACAACAACAACAACAACAACAACAGCAGCAGCAGCAGCAGCAGCAGCAGCAGCAGCAACAGCAGCAGCAGCAGCAACAGTAACAACAACAACAACAACAACAACAACAACAACAACAACTACAACTACAACAACAACTACAAGAGGCCCAAGTAGCCTCTATCGCTCACCTGGACCATATGCATTTCAACTAGAATAGTCATTAACAATAAATAGATCTCTAATGAATTGAGCCGACTTGAGGCCATGTTTCTTCATGTATCAACTTCTCTTGAACAAACTTTAATGGCCCTTAGTCATCAATATCATATCTCCCAAATTTCGGCCCAATCCGTTCAGCAGCTCTGGAGACGATGTAGATTTCATGAAAACCAGGCCATCCAAGATGACCGTCCAACCATTTGGGCAATCAGGTTCCCTTGAACAAACTTGGTTCAGCTCGTGCCCTAAATGATATTTTATGAGTTTTGAATCAATCGCTCAAACAGATTTTTAAAGACATTTCTAATAATCGACCAAAATCCTTGATGGCCGCCGGCGAAACAGGCCAATCGGCTTCGTTTGAACACACTTAAACCTCCATGGCCCGAGGATGTTTCCTGCCAACTATAGTTGAAATCGGCCCAGTAGCTCTCGAGAAGACATTAAAGATTTCCCATTGCTTTAGTTTAGGAGTCTTTGGCAGGAAAATGATCAAAGATGGCCGCCAAACCGTTTATCCGACAGTTTCGAAAATTGCAGATTTGAGATCAGAATACCCACAAACACATATAAAGCCAAATTCGGTCTCAAAATCCTTCAAATTAAAAAATCCAATATGGCCGACAAACACGCTATTTTTTTTATTGACCCACGGCTGCCATGTTTATTGACACATCAACTTCCCTTGAACACACTTTAATGTCACTTAGTTCCTAATCATATCTGCCAAATTTCTGCCCGATCCCTTCAGCGATTCTGGAGAAGTAGTTTTCGCTAAAACTAGGTCAACCAATATCGCTGTCGAGCCAGTTGACCAATCAAGTTCCCTTGAACAAATTTGGTTCAGCTCTTGCCCTAGATCAGATTTCATGAGGTTTGCATCAATACCCCAAGTGGTTTCAGAGAAAAAGATTTTTAGAGCCCTTTCTAAAACTCGGACAAAATCCAAGATGGCTGCCGGCCCAGTTGGCCGATCGGCTTCCCTTGAACAAACTTGAATCTATATGCCCTAATGGTGCTTCCTGCCAAATATAATTGAAATGGCCCCAGCAGTTCTCGAGAAGACATTTTTAATTTCCCATTGCTTTAATATGAGAGCTTCTGGCGGGGGAAATACTCCAAGATGGCCGCCAAACCGTTTATCCGACTATTTCGAAAATTGCACATTTGAGATCAAAATACCCAGAAATACATATAAAGCTAATTTCGGCCTCAAAATCCATCAAATAAAAAATCCAATATGGCCGCCAAACATGTTATATTGGCGCACGGCGGCCAGGGCTTTTAACGGATCAACTTCCCTTGAACAAACTTTAATGTCCCTTATTCTCTAATCATATCTGCCAAATTTCGGCCCGATCCCTTCAGAGGTTCTGGAGAAGACATCGTTTTCGCTAAAACTAGGTCAGCCAAGATGGCCGCCAAACTATTTGATCAATCAACTTCTCTTGAACAAACTTGGTTCAGCTCTTGCCCTAGATCAGATTTCATGAGGTTTGCATCAATACCCCAAGTGGTTCAGAGAAAAAGATTTTTAAAGACGTTTCTAAAATTCGGACATAATCCAAGATGGCTGGCCGGCCCAATTGGCTGATCGGCTTCGTTTGAACAAACCCGGATCCCTATTTGCTAAGGATGCTTCCTACCAAATATAATTGAGATCGGCCTGGTGGTTCGTGAGAAGAAGTTGTTTAAGCAAAAACTTGATGGACGGACGACAGACGGTCGCCACGGCATAAGCTCACTTGACCCTTTCAGGCCAGGTGAGCTTACAAGTTTGGCGAATATATAGAAATTTCAAAAGATCCGAAGAATCTTTACAATGTCAGAAAAACGTGTGGATGAGGGCCTGCAGTCACTTCTTGCTTTTTAGTATTTCCAGAATATGTATTAATTATGATGAAATAATGGGTAATAAATAAGAAACTCACAGATTGGTGCCATAGGCGACAACAACAGTTAGAAATACCGATCGCTTGAGAGCGGGAATGCAGGCATGAGTGGTGTAGGTAATTTCAAAACATCCGTGATAAAAACGAACAGCAACAACTCTTAGTCTAATTACTCTAACAATAATGAGCGAATATGCAATAAGGCTAAATATAGACGATGCTGATCATTTCTACACTATAGTAATTATTTACTGGTATGTATATTACGCACGCACGCACGCACCCGCGCGCGGTAATCCATATTGTGTCAACTAAACCCTTTGAGAGTCGAGCTGGTCAAAAACGGCATGTGCGGTGGTATTCAGGAATGCCCATTTGCAGGCCAAGAGAAGGCCATTTTCTAAAATTTACCAGTGAAATGATTGCCTCGGTAACCGAGTCAGTAATTCCAGTGAACAATTTTCAAAAGACTCTTTCTTCTCTTAGCATGCCAAAGGGCAATTGATTATACAAATACTTGAATTTTCTTGACCATTAA
Source organism: Chaetoderma sp. LZ-2023a (assembly GCA_034401795.1). NCBI lineage: Eukaryota > Metazoa > Mollusca > Caudofoveata > Chaetodermatida > Chaetodermatidae > Chaetoderma > Chaetoderma sp. LZ-2023a. Next base: position 113,206,864 of record CM067360.1, on the reverse strand, counting down.
CCAGGTTCTGTTCAGGTTGACACAGGACAGCTTCTGCAGCGGTCTTAAGTAATGTCCATTTGTATGAGAAGACATATTTTTCTGCAAGTTTCTGTAGGAAATTTACATAAAAATATTTGTTTTCTTTAAAGCTTCAAAAATTGAAATTTCCTTTAAAAATCTTGTTCATTAAATGGTTAATTGGTCTGAGAAAGAATTCCGTGTGCTTTGGGGTGCTCTTGACATAGGAATGGTTAACGTAACGTGAAAAGAAACTTACCAAGATTTTTGTTCACTCTCACGTCCCTATCTTTCTGCAAGTAGGTATATCCTATACTGACGTAAACACTTAGGCAACTCACAAATAATGCTTCATTTTCAATCCCGGGTGTTTTGTAGGCCTATTTGTTTTTTATTTGTAATTTAAACCGTTAGCCCTTGAAATTGCAGCGTCTCAATACAACTTTACAGGATGTTGAATATTATGAAACTAATATGACTGGGACCAGCTGTGTGTTCATTAGGATAAACCGTGCCATAGCGCTCTGCCTAATCGGCTTTTCTTGGTGTGTGTATAGTATATGATGTAATATATGCGAAAACAGAATATTGTCAATAGTTTACAGATTTAGCAAAACGTTTTGAGACGTTTTTCGTATTGAACGCGAGGCTGTTGTTGCCATAGGAAGCACGTGATCGCAGTAAAATTGGTTTCAAAATATTCAACAGATTATTCCTTACATCGTAAGGAATTTGTTGATTTTGGTCCGTGATCGTAAAAGGGCTAACGGGAATGTTCCGCTGAAGACCGCCGCGAATAACTACTGGTAACCCCGAAATGCCAAAAACACCAAATTCCTTGCCGATCTTATAAATATTCTGGCGAGTATTTTGAAACTAATTTGACAGGAACCTGTTGCTGCATATGGCAGCAACAGGTTCCTGTATAATTAGTTTCAAAATACTCAACAGCTTACCTGTAGGATTGTGTTGAAATTAGGATTCTAGGAATTCACGGGTCAAAAAGTTAAAAGCTTATAGCATTTACTACATTTTGATAAAGTTGTTGCTAATAGGCGTTTATGTCTTAACCAGCAACATCTTTAGAGCAACGTTGTTTGCAAATGGAACATCGGCAGATAAAATATTCTATGTGATAATATAGGAAATGAGCATGGACTACATTATAAATCAAAGCTAGTGCAAACCACAAGGTCAAAATTTAAAATAAAATCTTTCAGCCATGTCAAAAATTAGGTCCCTTTAATTCTAATTCTTGACTATTTGAAATAAATATTAATTGGTTAAACTACGGCTTTTTGTATTTGGCAGATATGGTTTCATCATCGTTATACACCGAATACAAGAGGATACGTATTTTGTAGGTTTAAACATTTAACCCTAGAATTTTTATAAAGAATATTTCAATTTTTCTCATAGTAAATGCCCATTTGCAGACCAAGAGAAGACTATTTTTGAAAATGTACCCCTGGAATGACTGGTTCGGTTATCGAGCCAGTCATTCCAGTGATAAACTTTCAAAAATAATCGTCTCTTGGTCTGTAAATGGACTTTTCACAAGACAACTGCAGAAGCCGGTTTGGCTGATATGAGTGCAAAAGGGTTACAGTGTGGTAGCGTTGATAACCGAACCAGTCATTCCAGTGATAAACTTTCAAAAATAATCGTCTCTTGGTCTGCAAATGGACTTTTCACAAGACAACTGCAGAAGCCGTGTTGGCTGATATGAGTGCAAAAGGGTTACAGTGTGGTAGGGTTACTATGATATCGGGCTTGAGCCGATAAAGATACGATTTGTGTGTTCACGGATCATCCCTCTTAAGTAGTGTGCAGACGATCAACATTTACTGCAAAACATTTTTGAGAACAATGTTTCGCAGAAAGAGTTGCCCGTCTGTGGTAAAGTGAAGCATAAAACATGTTTCTGATATTAAACATGCGTCAACTATTTCTTGAAATTCTTCTGTCGTCTGCGGAGCCAGCCAACAATACAGTAGCCCATTGTTAATAATATTAATAATAATAGGATATTTATAGTGCGCTATAATTCCACGCAAATATTGCGTGCTCTAAGCGCTTACAATAATAAACTAAAATGATCATACAGTTGGATATGCCTGACGGAACAAAAACGTTTTAAGATTTGATTTAAATATAGCTAGAGTGGATGAAGATTTAAGCCTAGCTGGAAGATCATTCCATTCTGTAGAAGCAACAAAAGCAAATGTTCTGTGACCATAGGTTTTTGATTTAACTTTCGGAATTTTAAGCAGGTTTAGATTTGCAGATCTAAGTGGCCTGCTTGGCGTGTACGTTTCTAGCAGTTCTGAAAGGTAGGTTGGTGCTGTAGATATGATACATTGATAGGTTAGGCAGAGGACTTTGAAGCGTATTCTCGGTTCTATTGGAAGCCAGTGAAGATCTTGGAGAATGGGACTGATATGATCACGCTTACGCTTTAGGGAAACAACTCTAGCGGCTGCATTCTGAATTGCTTGGAGTTTGCGCATAGCATCTTTTGAGGCGCCTATAAATAGACTGTTACAATAGTCTAACCTTGAGATAATTAATGTTAGTACCAGCATAATAGCAGCTTCGCGAGTTACGTATTTTCTGATGTTTGATATATTCCGCAGCTGCATAAAACACACCTTACGCAGATAACAGACATGATGTTCCATACTAAGTTCATTGTCTAACATGACACCCAAGTCCTTAACAGTGTCTACCAAGGGAATTTGAGCTGAGCCGATGGTAATCGCAGATAACTCTGTTTTGGCACGCCGAATTGCTGGCCCAATCAACATCGCTTCGGTTTTATCATCATTCAACATCAACATGTTAGAGGTCATCCATAATTTAATATCGGAGCAACAGTTTGTTATTTGATTGGAAGCGATAGTTGCAGTGGATGTGGATGGCGTAAACTTGTTGATTAGTTGAGTATCATCTGCGTAAAGGTGTCTTTTGATATTATGTTTTTCGATTACTGAACCTAGTTGTCGAGTGTACAGGGTGAATAGAACGGGGCCCAGTATAGACCCTTGTGGTACGCCGCACGTAAGCTGGATTGGTTCCGAAGGGGTTCCATTTATGTATACTGATTGACATCTATCAGTCAAGTATGAATGAAACCAATCTAATGCAGGACCTTTGACACCGAATGTACGACTTAGTTTAGAGAGTAGGTTTTCATGGTCGATGGTATCTAATGCAGCGCTGAGGTCAAGTAGAATTAGTAACGAGACATTACCCATATCGATACCACTTCGAATATCATTTATCACTCTTAATAACGCTGTCTCCGTGCTATGACTCTGTCTATAAGCAGATTGGAAAGGCTCATGTAGCTCGTGTGAATTCAAGTGTACAGATAGTTGTTTACATACGGCCCTTTCAACAAGTTTTGAGATAAACGGCAGGTTAGACACGGGTCTATAGTTCTTTAATACGTCTTGATCAAGACCTTGTTTTTTAAGCAGCGGATTGATTATAGCTTGCTTGAAGACCTTTGGCATGACACCCGACTCTAGACTAGAGTTAATGATTAATGTTATTGTTGGAAGTTATTGTTGGCCGTATGCTGTGCTTGTCAACAAAGCTGTAAAATAATTTTGATTGGAGACCAATCAGCGTTCACGCGGCGCTCAGTTGAGTCAAAATGGCGGCCTTTTTAATTTTGTTAGCGTGTGACTGTTGTGTAATCACGTGACTTTGGCGCTGCTAGCTACTCATTTCAGCCAGGAATTTTCGTTCGTGTGCGGGTCATAGAAACAGGTCCGTCTTATAGTTACTATGGGCCCAGGGCAAAGTGGTTGGGGTATGGGCGATCTGATCCACAAGCACTAGAAGCCAACCCAGAAGGGGAGTCTGGTGTTCCCCACCCACTCCTGAAAACTTTGAAATCTAGATGCTCTCAGTTTACAGCTGCTTTTCCAGAGGTAAACATGGACCTTCGTTTAACTGTTAAATTATTCTATTTTTTTCATATATATACTTTTTAATTTTGGAGCTGGGGTGTGGAAATAGTAGTTATATCGCCCAAATCTTTTGAGAAAATAATAATCCCAGTCTGCTCATTGCAGCTATCTTTACATCTTGGCGCAGCTTACGTGAGAATCTGAATGTTTTAAGCCTAGGAAATGTTGAAAATGTATCCTATACATTCACTGTATCACATTCCAGGGGTCGGGTGATGGTGAGGTCCGTGAACTGTGCGCCAACCTGTTATAGAAAAATAACGAACTTGCAAATGCAGATATACATTTTCAGAACAATGCAACCTTATTGGCTTTTTGGCTGGCAAATAATAAATAATGCCAGTGTCGTCAAAATTACTAAGAATGTCCGTCTCTGTGCTCATTATAGTCAAACTTGTGAAACGATTTTGTGACTTAGTGGTTCGTTACAATTTCTTTTTATTATTTTCAGTTTCCAAACAAATATATCGCCAGAACATTTAGTGACCATCAATCTCAGATAGATTTTCAAAGCAATCTCTGTGTTAGGGAAAGTAACCTGAACCTCATAGCCATGTATGGCATTATACACAAATTGTTCCACGGTACAGTCTTCTTTTTCTGATCCATAAAAGCAGAGAGGAACGACTCGAAGTAACTCTTCAGATCATGCTTGTAGAAGTTCAACAACTTAATAGCAACAAGTATAGAGTAATCAGGGCCCGTCGTTGTAAAGTTTGTAAGGAATTCACACAGATCACATACTTTGCTGTAGGTTGCTAGCCGATTTTCAAGACACACCAAAATCTTTAAGATGCACTGTAGAATGACTCTGCTGGTGTCGGTTCAGCTTCTTGTATGTGACCATAGTCAAGTGACCTTTCCAGTTTATCCATCCATCCCATGACGTCATAATTAACTACGTGACATATAGGATGGCGTCATAATCAATTACAGCATGGATGACTTGATTTAGTCCGTCTTAAACGCTTAATAGTCCGACGTGTTGTACGAATTGCATGTCTTTACTATTTAATAAATATTCTGTTGAATATTTTGACACTAATTTAACTGGCCGCTGTTGCTGCCACAGGCAAATTTGTTTCAAAATATTCAACAGCCTACTTGCATAGTTTTCTGTAAATTGATAGTCAGGGCGTTCAGGGATCGATTTTGACGCCGTTCCACGACATTCCCTTCTGTTCCTGACAGACGTTTCTCAACTTATTCAAATTCAACAAATTTATCACGTTGTTGCTAGACAATATCCGTGAGTGACTTCAAGACACGAACCGCAGCATTTAGATTGAGCAGTAATGTCCGCAATATTTTGCTGCTGTTGTTGAAGCGTTGCAAGATAAGAGTCCCGAATGCTGCAAAGATCCCATCTCAGGTTTATTCATTAGAATGTATAGTCCTTGTGAGGTATTACAGCATTCTGGTTTCTCAAGATAGTCTGCTAACGTCTCCAGCAAAATATCCATGATACGCACGGATCTGCACAACATGACCAACGTGTGTCACTCAGCTTCTTCGACATTTGAATTGAAAATGACTTTGCTTTGAGTTTATCTTTCAGTTTCTTATACCGTATGTCGAACCAGTGAATAAAACTTATAGTCCTTTTACATATCATGCATATTTTTAACCGGCTGACTGATTGCTAAGCTTTTGCAGACGACATATTTCAAGTGTTCTAGCTCAGGTGCTCCTAATATTTTGAAAACAATTTGACTGAAAGCTGTTGACCCTTTCATAATGTTCCCGCACGTGTACGTACGTCTATTCTGTACATCAGTTTAAAGAAGGATTTGTTAAAATTACAATATATTGACATTGCTCTGAAAAAACATAGTTAATGGCAACAAGTTCTCAAGGTATATCAATATTTCTTTCAGAATCAAACAGGTTTGTGCAGAACAAACAAGTTTTGATAATATGTAAATCTGTGAAATGTGATAACTCATTTCAAGCTTGGTTAAGATTGTGATGATGGGTGGCTGTTAATGCTTCGCGTGTCACCTTATATTGTAATTGTCAAGCCGGCAATACACTCCCACTGGTCTTAAGAATGTTCAGCTACAGGCCAAGAGAATCGTATTTTTGAAAATTTACCACTGGAATGACTGGATCGGTAACCGAACCAGTCATTCCAGTGGTAAATTGTCAAAACTGCGATTCTCTAGGCCTGCAAATAGATGCTCGCTAATCAAAAAATCGAATTTTCTTTAACAATCTCACTTTTGGCGGTCACGCTGGTCAAACACGTTCCCCGTAGTTGTCTTAAGGGCAGAAAGCTATTTTTGTAATTTTCAGCGGTAAGTTTTACAGAAATAGCCATCTCTCTGCCTGCAAACATAATTTTATTGAAAACTCGTGGCAATTAAACGGTTAATTGATATGAGTTGCATCCTGGGTGCTTTGAGGCGTTGTTGACATAAGAGGGATTAAGATTGCCTGCAGAATTAATTATTATGTTATTAAGTAAATGGCTAATCACACCATTTAACACCCACCCACCCCGCCCCACCCACACCCATACGTCCCCGCCCCACCCACACCCACACCCACACGCCACCCTTGTGTTCATAACGCCTCAAAATGCTCAAAATGCTACTCATATGAATTAAGCTTTTAATGGTTAATGCTTTTCAATAAAATTATAGTTTGTTCATGTCAAGCGAAGACAATTTTTATAAATTAAAAAACTGAGATTGACAAAGATGGTAAAACAGTTTTATGTTGCCCTTTAAATGGGCATTCGGTAAGATCTACGTGTAAAGTCAATATTTTGACCATGTGTTAAGAAAATTCCTGTTTTTAAATAGCCGGTGTCTATTTGCAGGCCAGCGGAAGACTATTTTTGAGAGTTTACCACTGGAATCACTGGTCCGCCTACAGAACCATGGGTAAATTTTCAAATAATAATCTTTTGGCCTGCAAATGGGGACTGACTAAGAGAAAACATAAGATTCTTGACCATTAATTCATGAACGACAGGACAAAAGAAAACTATAATTGTAATTTTCAATGGTAAAATTTTTTAAAAAAATGGGTGGAGAGGGACAAGGGTCAACTATTTTTAAATCGCTCCTCCAATAACATATATGTCTCTATGCCTGTCAATTACACATATTGTAGAGTATGGTGATTTATTGAGGTCAACCCCTTTTGTGTCAGCAGCGCTGGTGTAGAGCGGATCGGCCGGACGGATATGAACCTTTCCAGCAAGGCTGGTACGGAACGACCGCTCCAGATACGTTCCAAGCACGCCCCCCCCCCCCATGGGTGGGATAATACGTGTGTATACACGCGTTCATCGAACAGTGAGCACCGTGATTTTGTTTACTCAAGCGATAGTGTATGGTGACATGTAAGTGCCAATGCATTACATTCTTTATTATGCAAATCATTTTGGTGAATATTTTGGGGATAATTTGATTGGAAGTTGTCATTGCCTAAGGCAGTAACGGCTTCCGGTCAAATTGGTCTCAGAATAGTCATCAGCTTACTTGTATGATTGTTTTCATATCATATTGCCAAATTATATGTGACACCGCTATGCCTGAGCGTATTGACCAAGGCAGATACGCTAGTTTTTCCTTCTGATTTGTTGAAAAGTAAGGCATGACAGCCACCATAGGCTTTGGAAATGTACCAACGTTTAAACTACTCAAGCATGAATAGCTTTCTTTAGCGGCATGATAATAAGCTTAATATTATAGTATAGTTTACGAATGACGTGTTAGATCAGCTGAACAACTATTATATGAAGTTAGTTCTCCTTTAATACTGCCTGAAACACCGCAGGGGCAAGTGGCCCAAAAAAGTTAATAAATTGATTATTGTTGTTATCATTATTATGTAAGCGATCCCACTGTCGTAGCCCTCGTCGGCAGCGCGGCGGAGATGGTATGATAATAATAATAATAATAATAATAATAATGATAATAATGATAATAATAATAATAATATTGTATTTCTACCGCCATTGTCAATGTACAAATAATCCTCATATGCCGTTGTCACGGCCTGGAGTGTAATAAAGAAAATACGAATACGAAAAATACGAGACCGTGACCTAGATTACCGCCGGCGCCGCCATTGGCTAATGACGTAATAGCCCGCCATTACATAAGTGAAAAACGCTTAAGACGCGTACATAGCGTTATCGTTATTATAAGCATAAGAACCTGTAGAGATCTGAAACTCGGGGACAATGGATATCGACGTAAAATACAGAAAAAGTGGCGGAAATTCATGTGCGGTCAATGGGTGCACAAATAATAGCAGAAAACTAAATATATTTAAGAAGGGCTTGAGTGTTTTTAATCCCATAAAAATTCCACGTTATGCCATCAGATGAACCGAGCAGACTAGCGGGGGGGGGGGGGGGGGGGGGGGGGGGGGGGGGGGGGGGGCGGGGGGGGGGGGGACTAACGCTATTAATAGACAAGGCTTACCAAAACAGGTATATGTGTGTTCAGAACATTTTTTGGATGACAAACCATCCGAGAGAAACCAATATCCGAAATTAAAATTAGGTTACGATAAATGTGTCACACCAAGTTGACGTAAGGTGGTAAGGAAAAACATTAAATGTCTAAAGAAACTCAGCATTTCAGACTGTTCCGTGGCCACTAATAGCAGCGATGAAATAAACTGTGATGATATAACTGATTTGTCAGAGACGGACTCTATCATGGTGTTGTAGATACTAATAAGGCCGACACATAAAAGAAACAATGAATCCATCCAGTATGTTGACATATGTACACAATGTCAGGAATCTGACTTTTGTACAAATGACCATGTCTACGGAAAACCATGGGCAGATTGTAAAAGTACATCTAGCTTCCCAGGGAAGCAATTAGAGCATGTTGTCCTGAACCATTTCGAGAGAACTATCTAAGCACAACCTGTATTATTGATTGTGCAGAAACATTCATTCAGAGACCGACAAACTTAAGAAACAGAAGTCAGACATTCGGCAATTATAAAGCCCCACAATACACCAGAGTATCTTGTGGGGATCTCACCCCACCTGGAAAACAGCTGATTTCAAGCTTAACATACCAGCTTTCATTAAAGATAAACTCCAGCTTAGTAGAGAAGATGTCACTACAACTCGATGAATAGCATGAATTCACGTCTCTCTCTCTCTCTCTCTCTCTCTCTCTCTCTCTCTCTCTCCTCTCTCTCTCTCTCTCTCTCTCTCTCTCTCTCTCTCTCTCTCTCTCTCTCTCTCTCTTGAGAGCGAGAGGGAGAGAGAGGGCGGGAGAGAGAGGGAGGGAGCGAGGGAGGGAGGGATGGAGAGAGCGAGAGGGAGAGCGAGAGGGCGGGAGAGAGAGGGAGGGAGCGAGAGAGGGAGGGATGGGGAGAGAGAGAGAAGGGAGAAAGAGAGAGAGAGAGGGTGTGTGGGGGGAGAGGGAGGCAGGGAGTTGAGGTGGGAGAGGGAGGGAGGGAGGGGCTTGGGGTGTGAGGGAGGGAGGGAGGGAAAGCAAGTAGGAGATTGGATGTGTTTAAAGTACTGAGTAGCACGGCACCAGTCACATCACTGACACATTTTGATGACATTCTCATCGTGTGCTCGGCACTTATAAATCTTAAGGCTGATCTAATACGTGATGTGCTTGCTGATTGACTATAGATACGGATAAAATAACTATGGGCGGGTGTACGAATCATGTATGAAACTACGCCCCCTCCACCCACCTCAAACCCCACCCCCACCACACACCCACCTCTCCCACACTGGCTGGCCTGGCGTTATATATATATATATATATATATATATATATATATATATATATATATATATATATATATATATATATATATATATATATATATATATATATATATATATATATATATATATATATATATATATACACCTGTGCAAAAGTTAAGCACCACCATATTTTCACGCACATGCGAGGGTATATTCATGTGCTATGAAGAAAGCAATAGCATAAACATTTATGTACCCATCCATCTTAGTGCAAGAGGTAATAATGCAACTAGAGGAATGCTGATTATGATGGTGGGGAAACACTGTATGTTTTTGTTTGAACTTGAAAACGAGGCCTGAATATGGTTACGTTGACACAACTGACAACTATTGCCCTACAGTTGACACACGTGGCTAGATTGTCATTAATGGTGTCTGAAAACGAAGTTTAACATCTGTGCACGAGTTTGAGACTGTCATTATTAATACCGGGTATATCCACCTTGTGCCTGGATGACGGCCTGGACACGACGTCTCATGCTGGTCACCAACCGACTGATACGCCATTGTGGTATTCGTTGCCATTCAAGATGGAGTGCGTCTGTTAATTCCTGTAGGTTCTGCACAGGAGGATCCCTCCTTCTCACCATGTTTCCCAGAATGTCCCAGATATGCTCAATAGGGTTCATGTCAGGGCTCCTTGCTGGCCATGGTAGGGGTTCGATGGCATTCTGGCGGAGGTATTCATGCACAGCTCTAGCACGATGTGGTCGGGCGTTGTCATCCATGAATATAGGGTGGGTTCCAGGTGCATGATTTACAAAATGAGGGACCACAACTCTATCCAGTATGGAATCTTGATATCTTTGTCCATTTAGTGTTCCAGGTACAGTTAACAGATCCAGCTTACAATCAAATGAGATGCACCCCCATATCATAACGGAACCTCCACCAAATGGAACTTCTTCCATGATGTTACGTTGGTCGTACGCCGTGCGTCTGGACCTCCATACACGAGTTCGACCATCTGTGGCATGAAGCAGGAACCGACTTTCATCGGACCAGTGTACCCGTCTCCAGGATCTCATGTTCCAGTGTCTTCTTTCGTTGCACCACCTCAGACGCTCCTCTTTGTGGTGTGCGCTGAGGAGAGGACGTCTGACAGGTCTCCTAGCTTTCATGCCAGCAGCATACAGTCTCCTTTTGACGGTAGACATTGACACTCTATTGCGCGTTTCCCATTGCTGGCTGAGCACTCTGCTGTTGGTGAATGGAGATCTCCTAACAAGGCGTACTAGGGCTCGATCATCACGGGCAGTAGTCTTCTTCGGTCTTCCAGATCTAGGCCTGTCCTTCACCTCGTTAGTTTGCCCATGTTTTGCAATCAAACGACTGATTACAGTATGGTTAATGTTCAGCTGTCTGCCAATCTCTCTGCATGACATACCAGTGGTATGCATGCCTATGATTTGCCATTTCACACGATCACTTAACCTTCGTCTTGCCATAGCGGTTCACAATCAAGAGCTAATTCTCTCTGTACAAATAAACCACGGTCATGAACACAAAATTCCTAATCTTGTCGCCTAAATCTGTATGTAATGTTCTACACCTCAAACTGGACTTTTACATAACTGAACACGTGTGCTGTTTCCCGCCACGCACGGACATCAAGCGGCGTGAAGTCATGCATGCATGCATGTGCATTTCGTACTTGGAATTATGTCAGCTAACGCGGGGACAAAAAGTATGGCAGCCTAGTTGTACCATCATGTTTCTACGTTCTATTGTTTTTGCTGGTGCTTAACTTTTGCACAGGTGTATATATATATATATATATATATTTTGATATTCAGCAACATTGATGTTGTAACAGTCTCTACGCGCGCCATACAGTGAAGGCTAGTGGTGGCTACTGTATACAACGCGACGTGAGGCGTGATGCTACGCTTCGCTTCGTTTTCACGCGCGTAATGTCGGAGTGGCTATAACTGCCACCTAACGGCAGTAAGCGAAACTAACGGGGATAACTGAAAAAACCTGTGTATAAAGCCATATGAAAGAGGTTTTCTATAAGTCTGTGAGATCGCGTAGCGAGCATGCGCACGCGTCAGAGCTTCCCTGGCAACACGTGTACCGAGGTGGTGCACGTAATTTATTTAAATCACTCCATTCTCGTCGTTCTTGGGACCAATCATGACCATAATGAGACGAGGATTCTAAAACTATTTACCTTTTTAAAATCGGACCAGAAATGGACGAGTTATCCTTAAATGGCTCATTGAAATTATTTTAAAAATATTACTGGGACGTCGTAATCGCGTGTATGTATTAAATGAATGGGGAATGCGCCTATCACGTGATATGTAGCTCGCGGGCTTGAGCGGGCTTGCGTCGGGTCGTTCCTGTGCGCAATGACGAGTCGTCACGCAGCATGTGCACGACGAACGAGACGGCTGGTTAGCTCCCAGTCTCGGGGTATCGGTTCCAGTACGACGCAGTCCTGAGGTCAACAAAGACCAGCTCCTAAGGCCGGTGGAACTCAATCGTTCCGGTGGGGCCGTGCGACCATTGCCGCTAACATTAACTTGAACAGTGTCACCCCATTAATTGGTGTCACCGGTATGCCTGTCCATAGCAATTTTGAAACTATGGACTTACAAGAATTTGAGATAAGCCTAAAAATAATAACTAAGAAAATATATCCTATACAAACAGCAAAGTTCGCTAGATAACAATGAGCATTTGAATAATACATAACATAGAAACAGCTTATGAACCTTTACACGTGGATACATCGGAGGTACCGCACAGACTCGCAGGTCCGCAGAGGTACCCATGTAAAGGAGGCTCCAGCATACGAGATCACTAATTAACTTAATATAAGTTAGTATACCACTAGGCTGAAAAGGAAAAGGAAAAGAAACTCCTGAGTGGCAAGAGGCTTTGTGCCTCACACGGGAATTACTTCTGATGCTGCTTTTCTGGGTGAGAAGTAGTAGCTTCACGCGGGCCGCCATCACTGGATCCTTGCGAGAGATTTGTGCCTCGAACCTGGTTCTGATTGATACCAGATTCGATGGAAAGAAACAATTATAAAGAATTAAAACGTGCCTACTCGGCACACTAAAAGTGCTACTCGCTCTCGAACATGCTCTCGGCATGCGCGCCACGCGCTTTGACGAACTTAGTCGTTTTCACGACGAAATTCCTCTCATATAGGCTTATACATGCTTATTGCTCTACCCAGGGGGGGGGGGGGGGCGCTTATAGGAACGAATCCAAGACGGGCAGCCCGTACCCAGCTTGGCTGGTATGGCCGGTACCTGACCAGTCGATCCATGCTACACCAACCCCTCCTAGTTTGACATCCATGGCAAACGATCAAGCATCGCGGATCGCGGCATGGACGCGTGCTAGGTGGGAATTATAGACTTCCCGGGTAGGTGCGTGGCCTGAGAGGAGTAGGGATGCAATAGACACATGTTATGAGAGACATAGCACATTGGCGTACTGCAGAGGATAAGGGAGGCATAATTTTAGTATTGATTTTTTGACCAGGAATATTTTTTCCAGGTCTTTTCTTTTTTTGTTTTGTGTTCATTTCTTTGTACGTGCTTTTATTATTATTTTAAACAATGATCGCTAAAACAATAGCTCGCATGGGTGTTCTGTTTGGGTGCAGATAATTATTTTCTCCGCAAAGAACACGCAAGCTCCAACGTACCATAATTTTAAGTATATAATATAAAGTATAATATAATATAATATATATAAAATAGGTCCACGTAGCATACCCTTATTGGATATTTAACGAATTACTTGCGTACCCCGGGTAAGAAAATGGATACGCAACATGTATTAATTAAATGTGTAAACTGCGCCCGTTATAGCCGGTCCGCATGGGCAGCTCTCGTTGACCCCATAACCGTCCCGCCATGCTAAGACGGGAAGAAAAATAATAAGAAAAATAGTATAATAATAAGTGAAAAGCTAGTTTATCAGGCAGCCCCAGCATAGCTGAGACTGCATGACAGGATTATGGCATTATTGCAGTGCAGTGCATTGTGTACTATACGTACACGACGTTCTTACAACGCAGGAGTCCGCAGTGTTCATTTTTGATAGAGACACAGCTGGACAAGAATATTGTGCAGCTATGTAGGATAACCGTAGTCATCCTGGGGACAGGGTTGCCATTAGTAGAACATATATAATAAGAAGAAAAATATCTTAAAAATAAAAATATAATAATATGATTAAGTGTTCCATTCCTCGCATCACTCCAAAATTCTGCTACGCCCGTAAAATTTCGGCATCGCGTCTGAGTTCTGCGGCTGGCGGCTGGTGGTGGTGGGACGTGACAGATTTTTCTGGATGGCCGATATTCCTTCGTTATAATTAGGCGAATTAAGAGAGTTAATGTTAAACACTAGTACACGGGAGGTAGTGGCGGTTTCATTAATATCTGTACAAACAGTTACTGCGGGCGATGGTGTTGCCGTGAAGCTGGTGGCTGCTGCTGCTGGTGCAGGAATTAGTGCTGGTGCTGTCATTGCTGGTGTTGCCGGTGCTGGTGTGGCTGTTGATGACGATTACAGAGCAGTGATGCGGATGGCCACTCGCAGAGGAGATGGAGCTGCGGTGGTGGAGGTAGACTGCTTCCGTATCTTGGCGTCCTTAAGGAGACAGCTAGAGGTGACACATGGAACTGGAAGAATCTCCTGCGTATGGGTTATCCTCCTCTTCCCTGAGTACAAGCGGTCTGGAGTGGTGTTCTGTAGTTCAGATCGACTGGTCAGATAACGGCCGTACCAGCTGAGCTGGGTATGCGCCGCCCGTCCTGGACTCGTTTCCTGAACATGCCCCTCTGGTTAGATCCATAAGCGTATATAGGCCTATGGGAGAGATAGCATGTTGAAAAATGACTAAGTTCGTTAAAACACATGATGCGCATGCGCGCTAGGACGCTGTTTATATGGAGCGCGTAGATACGACCTAGATAGGATGGTGCTTTTAGTGTACCGAGATGGTACCCTATAATTGTTATTGATTGTCTGTTCCCGTTAAGTCTGGCATTAATCAAGACCAGAATTTAACGGGCTTTTTAAATCTGTAGACCATTTCAAAATCGGTTAATTATCTTCAAAATATTGCCGTGACGTCATAACCACGTGGACTCAAAGCTTCTAGAATGTTCTAGAACGTTCGACTGCACTATTATTAGCTGCGCGCTGATTGGCTCTTGCTCGAACGATGATTGGACGAAGCCTGCGCCTGTGACGACGCGAGGAGTATAAAAGGAGAAATGATCCAGTGATCGAGAGCATCCTCGGCCAGGGGCCGAACAGGTTGGATCTGTACCAGCTACTAATAAGCGCGACTAACAATACGCGTCTTTCTTCCCTATGTGTCAGGTTTTTATCCCGTAACATGCAGTTCTCCAACCCACTGCACTAAAACAATTTTGTAACTCTCCCTTTACGGGAGTAATTTGGAACTTCTGATAATTGTTCACGAATACCAACAGCCACATTCGGAACACAAATTTGCGGTGATGTCTTTACGGCCTGAATATGTGAGTCTGTGAATGTGAATATGTAGAGACGTGATGTTCTTTGATGGATGACTCGCCGGATCTGCCGGCCACGCCTAAAAGTGGTATTTCAATCGTCGCTGCACTTACATCGTGTTGGTTCTTTCTACTTTCGACCGCAGCAAGTAAACTCTGCCCGGTGCGTCTTCAGAGCTGGTGGACATACCCAGCACCGTAAGCTTTGTTTACACCTTCCATCTGTGCCATCGGTGTACGGGAACTTTCTTCACCACGTAGTACTATCGTTTCTTTTACTGACTGCTTGTTAGATATTCTATTAGGCCTACAGCACTAAGCGATGTACTCCCACCATGAGTGTTCTTGTGGAAGTCTTGTTTGCGGAAAACAGCTTGCGGGAACCAACCTGTGGGAACTTTCCATCTTCTGGTGAGAGCATCATTTCATGTCGACTACGGATCAATGTATCGATTTCAGTAACATGGTAGCCTAACTTAAGAGTGACTACCGAGTATTCAAGTAACTGTACTTCACAGTTTAATTATTTCTCTATATAGATTTTGTTAATTATAT